>CM065426.1:41890068-42400291 GCA_033060865.1 Dorcus hopei
AATCGCGTACAGGAGCGGCCTTAACAAAATGCTCGAAAACAAATTCGTTACGATAAATAATTTAGTATTTACGAATCGTCAACAAACGCGGATTCACCGGCGAGGATATCCTGTACGGCTCACAAAATAATATACAATAAACTCTGTCAGAAGGACAGTAAACGCAATTACAAGAACGAAAGTCTATAAAATCAGGCACCTAAACGCAGGTTCTTAAGGAACCAAGGCCTTCGGCAGGCAAAAACGGTTGGGGAGAGGGGGCACATTGATACATTTTTCGCTTTTAATTTATTTGTGAAGTAGAGGTAAGGCAAAGTGGGGTAAGTGCGACCATTTTTTTGCATAGTGGAAGGTCTAGCTTTATTTCAAAATAGAAACAAATTTAGGAAAAATACCAAAATAAAGGATTTAGTTCTTTGTGCAATTGCCTTCAATTCTGTGAAAAGTTTTTCCACATTTGACAGAAAAATAGAAAAAGAATTTTTTTTTTAAAACACTCCTTGGTGATTGCACTTTCCCTATATACGGGGAAAATGCAATCATCTCTTTAAATTCCTACTTAAGCACATACTATTTCAAATCGGGAAGAGCAAAAGTTTCAATTTAAACAATTAAAGAAATAAACCAGATCAGAAATTGTTAAATTTTGTCCGAAGTAGTCTGAAACACATAAAAATTTATTTAAGGGAAACATATAAAAACATAAGAACGCATGAAAGTGTTTTATTTAGTAAGAAATGCTAATGTACATTGGTAATTATAACAGGAAAATAAAGTCGACCTCGTTTTTCATCTGGAATGGGAAGAACCTTTAATATTTGTTGTTTTAAAATAACTGATGTGTCCTCAACATCTGGATAATAAAAGTAACTTCTAAAGTTATTCTCTCTTCTTGTTCTTAAAAATCTGCAGCAATATTCTGAACCATTATTTTGATCGTTTGTGACCTTTCCGACATAATTTTTTAGAAACTTGCCTTCCCTAAATTCAGCAATAATGTAGTCTCCATATTTGACGGATTTGTTGTTATTTTCGTTATCTTGTTCTACTGACTGAATAACCCCAATTTCTTTATCTCTATTGCTTGACTGGATAGGTCCCATTTCTTCATCTTGATTTCCTGATTGGTTAGGCACATTTTCCTCATTTTGATCTATTGTACTCTCTTCATTGGAAAAAATTTCTACATCCATATCATCATCTGTTTCCATATAAGATTCACTTTGTAATTCGCTACTTTCAGTTTCAGAATCTAATAAAGTTTGGTTTTTAGGTATTTTGTTCTTTGTAGTTTTCTTCTTTCTTTTTTGAATTAATGACATCTTTGTTTCTACTCTTTTCTTAATGTCCTTAGCTGTTATTACTTCTGCTCCTCCTGCAATTATTTTCCTTGGCTTCTTTGAATCAATACTTTTGTTCTGCTTTATAGTCTGTAAAAGAATATCTTCAAAATGGTACACATAAGGCTCTTTATCATTTCGGTTATCTGTAGAACTACCGGGTGCTTGTTGTTGTGCTTGGTTATCTAATATTTCATTTGGTTCTTCTGGTCTACCATTTCTTTGGTTTTGTGTTCTTCAACAGGATCATATTTTGATAATCGCCAACGCTCTAGAGCACGGGGATCATATTTGTCATCGGAAACTACTGCTCTATTGAATGGGTAAATACCACCTTTCCGGAACCCACTGGAAATTACTTCAGGTTTTATCATTTTCCAGGTGTCCCCCAACAATATTGCAAATTCCTTCTTAGGTATCTTTATGCCAGAATGCTTCCGTTGCCATTCACAAATTTTTTGGTCCCACTTATCTTTAAAGACCGAGAGATCTAGTGGCTGCAGTAAGTGAGATGTGTGTGGTGGAAGTTTTAAAATGCATGTCATGTTCTATTGCAAGCTCTGTAATTTTATCCGTAACATGTGTAGCATGACCATCGTAAAGGACTAATACCGGACGCTCTGGACCCAAAGCTGGTAACAGAGTATTTTTAGTATAATTGAGAAATATTTCGCTTGTCATCCATCCTTTTGCGCTGGCAGCATAAGTCATACCTGGAAAGCTTTCTTCTGGTTCTGGAATCCAGCTTGTCCAAACATTGAGTCCCTTAAAAACGATCAATGGCGGTGCCTTTGATCCAGCTGCGTTGGCAGCTGCCAAAAAGGTAGTATTCTCTTTGGTACTTCCAGCTGTCACTCGTGTGCAAGATTTTCCTTTAGCGCCAACAATTTTAGTTTTAGTTGGGTCAGAGCAAACACTGGACTCATCCAAGTTCCAAATTTGTTCCGGTTTATCAAACCAATTTAGTTGAGATAATGTATTATGAAGAAGGTCAAAGTATTCATTTATACTGAATGGGTTGGTCGTTCTTTTACGGCTGTATTCAACAGCTTGGGGTTTTTTAATAGACATGCCATTTCTTCTTTTAAAACTCAGAAATCAATCTTCCCCTGGTTTATTGTGTTTGAATGGAGTTTTTAAATTGTTTTGTGAAATAAACGTTTCAATGCACTGAAATATCTCTTTTCTACTGAGTCCGATGCCCCATTTTTCGAGTATTTTCAAATGATTTGCAAGTTTTCTCTCTTCCTCGATGGGCAACGCTTGTGGTCTTCCTCCTTTTAGACTCTTCCTTCCTCGTCTGCCAGTAATGTAGCAGTTTAATATACTGTATGGTATGTATATTATAAGTTCGAGCGGCTTGTCTTGTCGAAATAAGACCACGCTTTACCTGCTGTACAGCTACTGCAAGGTTTTCTTTCAAATAACCTGAGCCTCGGTTCGACTTCTTCTTATAATTACGAACCATTATACTTACTTATCTAATTTCTGAAATAAAATGTGAAATTAATTTCCTGGGAAAGTGCAATCACTTTTAAGCATTTTGTTGATTGCACTTACCCTTTGTGTAGTTTTCTTGGAGCAAGTGCAATCATTAATTTTTTTCTATGAAATCTTAGAAAATTGAAATAAAAGTATAATATTCGTTAAATATACTTATTAAAGAATATGTTCAAGCTAATTGACTAATATTCACCTTTTTCACTTTTAATCTGCTCGCTTCAAAAAAGCACGTTACACTTGACATATCAATGCAAAGTAATTCCCAAGATGACTTGACACTCTGTCGGTACTGTAAAATACTTTTTTTTTCTTAATGTCAACAAAAACGATCAGGGATTCCCAACAAATAGTTTTAAGCCAGAAACTACCAGAAGTTCCATTTATTTCGCGATCGTTGGCTTGTGATTGCACTTGCCCTGATTTTGCTCTTGCCCCACTTTACCTTACATGTCATTCTAATTTTGATGAATATCCTGAAATTCACATTCATTTGCCTTATTATTGGTAATTATGTATACATGTTTAATCTTCATTTTTCTGTTAAAAAGAATCAAAAATTTAAATCCTTGCATTTGTATCAAACTGCCTCCTATGTAAGGCACTTTGATACACATATGAGCAGGGAGTCTAAATTTAAATCAGTTTTTTTATGCGCATTAGTCGACTAAGCGGAGACGGCATATCTTTTCCGCGAGCTTCGATGCAGTAACGCATTGTTCGGCTCCGTGCACTCGCAGCGTCGTCGAGCTCGCCCACTGTTATCTATGCATCGTATACTGGTTACGACCCCACTCTTTCGAAGCGTACGCTCATGATAAATCAAACTGATTCAAACCTAGACTCTCTGCATATGAGGCACATTGATACATCAGCAAATATCTATTAATAACTCCAGAAAAATCAAAATTTGTGAACACAGTTTATTAGAAATAGAAATATAAGTTTATTTAATTAACAGATATACGCTGGATTTCACAAACGTCACTTAACTTTAATCATCGATTAAGAATAATCATTCCTATACCTTCAACACATGTAACCATGGCAACGTTTACTTTTAACGGATGATTAAATTTAAGTAACGTTTGTGAAATCCGCCATTAGTGAATCAACGCCTGAACGGTCCAGTGGTAAAAGGACCGGCCTTGCAATCGCATGGTCGTCGGTTCGAACCGCACTCGGGATTTTTCTCGGGGGTGGTCGGTATCGACTTCAGGCACCCTTCAGTGTTGGGGATAAAATTCGACACTGTTTCCCCTTAAACGGCGAGAAGGTTGGAAGTAACAAAGCCATGGAACACTTTACACACACTCAAATACACTCCCACTCCTGAGGTCCTGACAAGTCTTTGACTTAGGACCCCGTTGGGCAATCACCACAGATTAAAAAAAAAATTAATAGCAAAACAGAATAGAGAATTTGCTTGTCGTGCGGTAGTTCCAGTTGATAACGGTGCAGGTAGTTTTAAAGTAATATCTTCTGGCATTATGAAACTAACATCATCTACCTGGGGAAATACAAATTTAGATGAATATTTCCTTAGAAATGTTATTTCCATTCCTTCTTCTAATATCTCTTCAATGCGTCCCACATAATGAACTTTCGTCTTTTTTGAGCAAAACTTGACTAAAACAAAGTCACCTTTGTTCAGCTGAGCTTCCAGTGAGCCATGGAATCTCTTCTTCACTATAATCATCTATAGAATCAGTTAATTCAGGTTCATCGTTACTTTCTGAATCAGATTCTGAAGAGGATTTGCGCTGACCTGTTTCCCAATCTTGTATTTCACTAGCTGTTTTTCCTTCCTCCTTTCGCCTAAGTTCAAATTTCTAGTAACTAATTTCAATTTCTTGCTACTCTCAATTTCCAGGATTCTATTCTTTTCCGGAGTGCTAGTATAAATTCGAGAACATTTAATAAGATATTCTTGAAGCAAATCCTCTTGTTGAGATGTAAAAATTTGGTGGCTGGTATTTAGATTGATATTTTTTCTTTGTCTCTACTGAATATGAATCAGATTCATTTAAAACTTCATCATTTTGCTGTTTATATTTTTCTGCATTTTCTGTATTTCTGTATTTTTCTATATTTGCTGTAATGTAGATACTTTTATACCATAATCAGCAGCACCTTTTCTGATAGACTTTTTCTTTTTAACGAAGTCCTTAATCGCCTTTCTTACGTCAGACTAGCTTATGTCAGCTCGTTTCGTTTTGCGTACATTATGTACGAACCATTTTCCTGGCTACAATTTCATTATTGTAGTTAAAACTGAAATGACAAATCATGAGCATATTGGTACACTGGGGAGGTACATTGATACACGGATCAATGTGCCTCACATACAGATGTATCAACCTGCCTCATATGGACTTGTCTTAATTTTCTGCAACTTATTCTTTAACCCAAACGTATTATGGATTGGCTTTTGTTGGGAAGTAAGTCAGAGATATGCAACATGTACTATTAAATATGTTAGTATAAATAGTCTTATTAGACATTACATATTTACATCTTTAATGGCCAATTGCACCGCATTTTTAAGCAGAGATTAAATTTAAGTCGTGTTTAGAATGTGATATTTAACGTAGATCCAGCATAATGTCAGACGCATTCTAACCGACACTTAAGTTGAAGTTTAAGTGTCAATTAGATGGTGATTGACATTATGCTGTCATGTATTCACGATTGTCACATTCTAAACACGTCTTAAATTTAATCAATGATTAAAAATGCGGTGTAAAATATACAAAATATTTACCCGTTTTTCGCAATTCGCAACAAGAGTCACTATCTCTGCACAAGGTAACGTCCGAACTGTCAATTTTATTCGACCAATGCATCGTGGTAATGCAATCTATTGAACAAAATATAAACTTAATAACTTGCTTTTGGAGGCAAATTTCAAACTTGTATCAATGTGCCCCGTGTATCAATGTGCCTCTCTCTCCCCTATCCCGTGGCACCAAAGGTTCCCAAAAATTAACGTAAAGAAACGTAACAATAAAAAGACAGAGGATTAGTACAATACAATACGTTCCGCCTACAAAGGCTGCAGCACACGAAACTGGCTCGACACAGATTGGCAGTTCCTTCAAGGGTCCGGAGTGACGAACGACGGTGTTATGGTAGAAGAGGCTCTCGGAAACGGCGCTATTCACGCCAAAACTCGTTCGGGGAAGACCAAACGGTTGCGTCAAGGTCACGAAGCAAAGCTTAACTCTCACATAGTTGCTAACGGAAGAAACACGAAAATAAGTAAAAGAGAACAACGAAAATTGAAACTTACCCCTTGTAGAATAAGGGCCTAGGGCGACGCGTCGTCTCGAAGCACGTGACGTCTTCAAACAAAATTCACGACACAAACTTTATCTGCTATTAAAGCACTGGATTAAACTTCCAGAAATCATTCACGAACGTTAAGATCCCCAAAAGCCTTTGGGTGGCCAGACTCGAACACAAACTAAAAAATTAGCTTCAACGAAAATGCGGCCAATGTTCATGAAGTGCGTCTAAAAATGGCTTCCCAGATCAACGCTGCACTCGAGCAAGGCGAATATCGAAGACTCGCCTCTTCCGGTCCGAATTCTCGAAAAATCATCAGTGTCCTCAACCGTCATGGAAAGAGACTAGAAACAACTTAGAAACGAAATAAAACCAAAACCTTAGAATTTGTAACCAGATAGAGCGATCACTGAAGCCAAAGTAGAAACAAATGATTAGGAAATCGTTATCGCAAAAACGAAACGTAGCACCAAGGATAGAAGAATGATAAGAATCCAAAATTTTAGGAATAAAAAAATTGTAATAAATCCGATTGTAACTTTTGACAATCAATTAATTTCGGAAAATAGTGATCGCTGACATTCATTATTTGACAACACAAACGAATTTTGGTCCGGCCTTTGCATCTCCAATTAACTTTATCTGGGGAGTGTCAGATAAAGTTAACTAGAAATGAAAAGACCGGGCCTAAAGTTTATTATTTGATAGAAAAATCAGTGAAAGTGGAAGAACAGGTACTGCAAGAAATGCTAAACGTAGCGAGTGAAGCGATTTTAAATATACTACCTTCAAAAACTCTACGCGAAGTGTAAGTGTCAATATAATGAAAACTCCCTAGGGAGCAAATATCATTTTTTTCCCTTGGGAGTAGGTAAATATGTTATTTCTGTCACAATTTTCGTATCATAAAAACTGATGTCTACTCCCGATCACGAATAAAATATTTTAAAATACCGTATTTTTACATCACTATAAATACACACTATTACTATTGTATATTACTGTATATAAACAAATAAAGTTATTTAAATTTGACACATACCAAAATGTAGTGTTGATCATTTACAGTAACAATTGTTCCATTAATGTTAACCGTGATATGAGTTCCAAGAGATCCGTTTAAGATAATTGTAAGCGATGGTCCTAGTAAAGATAAATTAATTCCAGAGCCAGTTAAGTTTACTGTCGTCATGTTGGGCCCTCGATAAACTGTGAAACCTAAGTATTCAAATAATATTAAGTTTTGTAAAACTCCCATTGTGTAATAGTGTTTTCAATTCACTGCTCTAGAACATTCTCAAAGTATTTCCGTCTCCTATTTATCAACATGAGGTTAAAACAAGATAAGAATACTTCGAGAGCGCTCTAGCGCGGAGATGGGCAAAGCGCCCTAAAAGAGCAACTCCCCACTCTCGATTGTTTGACAGAATCAAGACATCCAGGGTATGTTCGAGAACTACCTCGAGTGCAAGTTGGACATGTATCGCATCTTTCTCACGCACGATTTCTAATTCATTTTGCATCTCGCTTATCTAATTCAAGAAATCTTGTGGTTACATTACGCACTTTTCACGCTCCACTTAAAAGTGGGTTGAGAAACGTGCGTCCGTTGTAATGGTAAACACAAGACGTCTTGAAATAGATGAGCGAGATGTAAAATATGTACTAAAGTTAAAAATCGTGCGTGAGCAAAGCAAAGATGTGATACACGCCCAACTTGCACTCGAGGGTGTAGTTCTCGATCACACGCGTCATCATATTGCCACAAATGCTGCATTATCTATTTATTTTTTGTTGTTATTAATTATTATTGGTTGTCGTGTCAAAAGATTGTAGTAGGGGGTGATGCTAGATCTTTGGAGGGAGAGCGGAGCACAGGGCGGTGATAGACATTAATCATTAGACATTCGACATTCATTATTAAGATTGACTGGTTGTGTAAATTGCGGGAGTGTAGGAAGAGCGAAGACTAGAAGGACAGCGGGAGAGGAGATCGTGACTTGCGGTTGGTGCGTCCCGACGCAAACCCCCTACATACATGTTGGTAGCTTAATAAATAACTTATTGAGAAGTCTGAGTTTTCTTCTGGATTAGTGAAGGTAAGATGTCTTTTGTTTGGGGGTCTAAACCACCCTTAAAGGTACCATGAGCGGCTGTTCTACCTGGGCTACCCCCTAGCGGAGCCCTCTGTTCCATGGCCCCGTGACAACATAGCAAATATGGAAGTGCGTAAGACTGAAATTAGGAAGTGTTGTAACACTGCATAAGTGCCTACCTCAAGCATACGATTTTGATATTTCATGGTTCCTTTTTATTCTTGAATTTGAATTTTTTTTCGTATGATATACAATTTTCAATACTTACCGTTCCAGCGTGAATCCATGATAATTGGAAGCGGAAGACCCATCGCTTTGTTGACGTTTACTTTGCTTCCATTTAGGAACAATTGCACAAAATCTTTTCTGGGATTTTGAAAATCAGACGTTGCTGAAAGACCACGTGTGAGAATCGAGTGGATTTCGAATTAATGAACGCTCACCTATCTTTCTACTGTCGACCCCGGCCCAGGAAATCCCCCAATCGTTTTTCTCTTCCGTTGTCACACATGAGACGTTGGTGTGGTTTTTGTTTCTTTGGATTAACATGAAGAAATTTGAATCGGTGCACGCCAACACTGGTTGAAAGACGTACCAAAGTAGCAAGAAAATCCTAAAAAAAAAACAATAAGATAATATCAACATTCAAATGACTCGCAACCGTCATTGTCTTTCACATACAATTCTTAAGCGGATTCAATATTTTTTGCAATTCAAACTGATTTATATGAGAAAATCAGTATCATTTTTATTTATTTATTTATTTGGTACACTACAGACATTCCCAAATGGTACCATACAAAATAAACAGAATCGTAAATGTGAATAAATCAATGTATATAGAAACTGAAAAATTATTATAAATAATAATCCATCACCTGAAAACTTATTTTAATATTTAAGTTGAATAGAGTGAAATTGAATTAAACTAAATTGAATGTAAGATGTAATTTTAAATTTATGAAGCAATCAAACTCTTGAAAAGAGAAGAAAAAATAAAAAATAAAATAAAATGAATAATCGCATGCTAATGTCTCATTAAAATAAACTTTTTAAATTCGTTTATACTAACATTAAATATATCAATTTCTTCTGAGATTGAGTTAAAATTGTCACAAATTCTAGTAAAAATACTGTGTTGGCCATAAGTAGTTCTATGACTGGGAACATGGAGTAAAGCCCGAGTTCTAGTGATATATGATGGAACATGTAAATGGAGTTACTGAAGAATATCTGAGCAATTAATATGGCTATTTAAAATCTTATAACAAAACACTAATTCATGATTTAGCCTTCTTTTTTCAAGAGTTTTCACATTAAGTAAGGTTAATTTTTCTTCGTAACATAATTCTAAATAAGAGATATTATTTTTGAATAGTATAAAATTAATAAACTTCCTTTGTACTCGTTCAATTCGTTGGATGTGACATGCATAACGCGGGCACCAGATAATACAACAATATTCTAATATACTACGTACCAACGAATTGAATAATTGTAATAAACAAGAGGGACTAGTGAAATCCTTACATTGTCTCTTCAAGAAACCGCACATCCTGAATGCTTTACTTAATATAACATGTGTTTTTTTAAAAATGCCATAAGGGGTGGCTGTGGAAAAGAAAATGCATGTCTTAGCTCCATTCATTTACTTTAAATTTTTAGATTTGGCATGTGTTAGATGCCAAGCTACGACATGAGTTTTAATTTTCATGGCCAACCTTTATGGCATTTTTAAAAAAACACATAGTATAATCAATATGTTTGGCGAAAGTAAAATTTGACGAAACCCAGGTCTTGGACTTCATCAAGTATTGTCTGATTATTGAACGTGTAGTTAAAATGAATGCTATGTTTTGATTTAGTAAAAGATATAATACTACATTTCGTTAAATTCAAAACAATTTTGTTTGCGTCACACCAAATTTCCAAGGCGCGAAGATCATTTTGTACTAAATTACAATCGCTAACATTTTTAACAACGGCAAAATTTTTTAGATCATCTGCGAACATTAAGACCATACTGTGTTTAATTACGGTAACAGCATCATTAATAAAGATAAGAAATAACATAGGTCCGACGTGTGAACCTTGCGGCACTCCAGAAAGAACAGAAAAAGAATTTGAAATGAAATGTTTAATTTTCACATACTGAGTACGATTACTTAAGTAACATTTGAACCAAGCTAGCAAAGGATCACTAAAACCGATACATTTTAGTTTATTGTAAAGTACCGCATGATCCACACGTTCGAACGCTTTATTAAAATCGGTGTATAAAACATCGACCTGTGCGCCCTGCTCAATGGATTTAGAGTTAAATTCTGAGTACAAAAACAGGTTCGTACAGGTTAATTTTCCTGGTACAAAACCATGTTGTTGTGGTGTTATAAAATTATACAATATCGGTTTGATATAATCGGTAACTAATGATTCAAGATTCAAATACTTTTGCGAGAACGCATAATCCAGAAATTGGTCTGTAATTTTGAACGTTAGAAGCATCGCCAGATTTTAACAAGGGAGTAACATAGCTAGATTTCCAGATATGAGGAAATACGCCCGTTGCGATAGATGAATTAAAGATTATTGTTAATGGCAAGGCAAATGTTGGACTACATCGTTTAAGGAGGCAAATCATCTGGACCAGCGCCCTTGTGAGGGTCCAGTGATGCAAGTTTATTAAAAATATCGTCACAGTTCCAACTAATAATTGAGAAATTAACATTTATATTTAAAGTGCTCGGATCAGTTGATATTTGCACTACGTTGCCAGAACTAGCATTAATAGATAAAAAAAAATCGGCAAACATATTTGCTATTTCAACGCCATTAGTCGAAGAATTATTATTGAAGTACTTTTTTTTGGCATACCTATTGTATTTCTTTTGGTATTGACAAAATTCCAAAATGACTTTACATTATTATTTCTAGTTAATTGCACTTGCATGTCACGTACAAATTCAGTATAATCCCTTTGTATAGATACCTTAGTTTGTTGTCTAAAATCGTGATATGCACTGAGATCTAATGGTGATTTCGAGTTAACATATTTTTTGTATACCTTATTTTTAGACTTTAACAAGTTTAAGGTAGTATTTGTATACCAAGAAGGGTACTTTTGTGAAGAACAAAAGTGCTTGGGCACAAAGCATTCCACAGCAAAATATACAATATCATAAAATGTATTGACCAAGTGATTAGTATCTGACATTGAGAGAATATTCGTCCATACTATGAACTCAAAATAGTCATTAAGCTCATCGTAAGGAGCTGATCGATAGTTATACTTCCAGTCAGGTGGTAACATATCTAGTTACAAGTATTTAGATACAGTATCTAGATACTTTCAGTGTATCTGTATCTGTAACTAGTTACATTCTAGTACTTGGTATCTGTAACTGTATTTAGTTACAATTATGTATGTATCTGAGCATTTAGATACACAGATACATTTTTTAAGTAAAAATAAAAATGCCATCTCACACTATGTTACAAGAAATTAAAAGTACAGTTTCCAATACACAGGTTAAATATTAATGGAAAAATCTTCGGCATATTGTGCAATGCCTTTTTATAATAAACTTCCACAACGGATAAATTAATAAAGCTACCTACTCAGCTAAGCGGATAGTGTTTACGGTTCTCGTGCAGCATTTGTGATTGGCTATAATTTTGAATGATTTTGAATGAGCTAATCACAAATGCTACACGAGAACCGCAAAACGCTATCTGCTTAACTGATTGTGAGTACGTAGCTTAACCAGCAGTACAAGTTTTCGCACGGAAATACGTATTATGACTACTATTAACTTTGAAGCCATATTTAGTAGAAGAATATATGCAACGTAATCTACTTTGAACTTGTGAATTTGTCTGATGTTTGATTTGATGTCTTGTACTATTCTTCAGTGTAATTTTGTTAATGTCATGAAACGATAATTGTTCTTTCCGTTTGACATTTTTCAATTTCAAACTTTGTTGCTTTGTCAGTTTTTTTTTATTGAAATTATTATTTTCATTATTATGTAACACATTTATGTATGTATCTAAAAGTATCTAAAATGTATCTAGATACTTTTATCACAGAGTTCTTAGATATTCTGTGCTTTTATAGTATATCTGTATCTACACTGAGAAAAATGGCACAAAGGAGTACGTTTATATTATCAAGAATTCCGAACATTTTATTCGGATTCGCGTTAAAAACCGACTCAGCGTATTCGTGCAAAATTAACATTACGTGGTTTGTTGTTTAGAGTATCATTTCCCGTCATGATAAAATTACCGGAATAATTAACAAAAAGTCAGGCATGACATTTTATTACTAATTTATTCAACATAATATTTCATTACATGGTTTATTATTTTAACAATACGTATTATGTAGAATGATAATTTTACATTCTTAAATTGAAACAGTTTCATTGTGCTAAGAATCATGATCAATTTAGAGTAAGATGGGTCTTATAACATGACAGCATTATACTTTTACATTATACTTTTATTTTGTCGATAGGAAATGATGTTTTATCAAAATCGCAAAATTCCATTTTTCTCAGTGTAGTTACTTTTAAAAAAGGAGTATATGTAACTGTATCGAGTTACAAATTAGGGTAAGTATCTGTATCTGAATCTAGATACTTTGAAAAATGTATCTGTTACAACACTGCTTCCAGTGATCATTCGCAATCAAATTCTCTGAATAATGTTTTATTGGCAATTTACAATTAAGTGCTGGATGATAGTTATCTAAGTTAACCAAGGTAAAAACTGAAACGTTTACAATTGTGCAGGGTAAATTAGAAAATACTAAATGTAAACAATTATTTCAAACATTTTCCACCTGATTTAACTGTAAAAAATTTAAAAAGTTAAACATATCACAAATCATTTCGAGTTTACTGGTAACATTACCAATGGCATCTATATGACCCTCATCATTAATTAGAAATTTGACATTAGGTAAATTATAGTCGCCAAAAACATAAGCCGCAGAGTCTGGAAACTTTTCGGTAATAAATTCAACAGAATGTAGATGATCTTCGTAAATATTTTCACTGCTGTGTGGTGGGATATAAATAACGCCAAATATGTAGTTTCGATTATTGATTAAAACAGTAACCCATAGTTCCTCTAAGTGGCCGGATATTTTTGGAATTTCAGCTGAAGGGAAGTCAGCTTTAACTGCTATGAGCACACCACCACCTTCGCGTTTCGGGCTATTCATTGGACGTCTATCGAATCGGAATACACAGTAATGTAGACAATTGAACGTTCACAATTTTTAATGTCTTTATTTAACCAAATTTCGGTAAAAACTATAACATCGTAATTCGAGCACATAACATTATTATAAAAGTCAATCAGTTTGGTTTTTAGACCACGACAGTTTTAATAATAAATATTTAATTCATCATTTGGGAAGTTATTTAGTTTTTTTGTCCGGTTGGTTTGGAGTAGGGATGGGACATCGATCGATCAACATCGATGTTAGACATCGATGTTAACATCGAAAGTTCATATCGATGTTTGAAAAAACATCGAAAGTTCATATCGATGTTTGAAAAAACATCGAAAGTTCATATCGATGTTTGAAAAAACATCGACCGCCAGACATCGATGTTTGCTAACATCGATGTTGAAATTAGAAATAAATGTATGAAGAATCAACAATCAATATTTTATTAATTTAAAGAAAAACGAAAATGTTAGTTATTATCAAATTGAATATTGACAACTACAATTCAATTTAAATCAAAGTAGCTCACTACTTAAATTTATTCACTACTTAACGCGCAATAATGTCATCAAATATAACTGATTATCAGAGAAATTTTTACTTTAAATCTAAATTAGGTTTCTATAATCCAATATACAGGTTGTTTCAAAAGTCGCGACGAAAATTGAAAGGGGTTGTATGAAATGGAATTTCAAACATTTTTTCTCATATAAATATCTGTCCGATTTCTACTTATTGAGCAGATACAGAACCTCAAAATTGTTAGATGTAAACTTTTATTAAGGTACAAACATTGCAGATAAACATTAAACAATAAACTACTATCAATTAGACACTTATGTAATGTAATCAAGCCATCGCCTCCAAACATCAAGCATATCCATTTCTGGGGAGCATTAAAGGAAATAGTTTATGCTGTCGGAATTCATACAGAAGAACAGCTTTTGGAAAGAACTAATTTAGCTCTCACTGAAATCCAAAATGGGAATTTTCAATTTAATTACACCCACGAATTAGTTCGTCGATGTCAATCAAGGTTGTCTTGCAACTGGAGGAGATGTTTTAAACGTTTGCTTTAAACAACCCAAAAGGATCACAATCAAATCAACCTGCGTTAATAAAATTAACATGTAACAAATTTATGCCCTGTATCTAGTAAATGCGTAGAAATCGGATACATGTTTATATGAGAAAAAATGTTTGAAATTCAGTTCCCTATAACTCTTTTCATTTTTCGTCGCAACTTTTGAAACACCCTGTATAGTATTTGCTAATAGAGAGCACTACATTTTTTTATTTCCAGGCATTGGGTAGGTTTAGCCGGAACTCTACCTCGTTTTCGTTACGATAAATTAATGTATTTGGCGTGAAAGAGTTATACAGCGTTGTCCGACGTTAACGTTAACGTTAATGTTGCTTAGTACCACGCGATCATTTAAATTTATAATTAAAGTAGGCGGGATTTTTTTTATATGGTTGCGCACCTTGCCAATCGACTCGCTGCGTAGGTTAGAGATTATGTGAATATTTTGACGTTTATAGGATTCTCATCGGGTTAAATCGTTTTAATTTAAAGGAAGTGAAACAATTTTAGTGACAACCACAGCAAATGTTCAAAGTGATCGCCCCCGGCAATTAATTAAACATTTTGAATCGTCACTTTGACAATTCAAACTCAAAGTAAGCTGTCAACTGTTAGTGTTGCCAATCTAATTCAAAATTCATAGCCTACTCTAATTACAAATTTAAATGATCGTGTGGTATTTTAAAATGAATGTTGACAACAAAACACCATAAAAAACACAAATAAAAATCACTAAACTATGAAAGATTCTAAAAAAAAGGAAATAAAATCACAAAAATTATCTATCAATTCATATGATTAACAAGGAGGTGAAAAAAAAAAACATTGATAAAAGTTAACTGAAATTAAAACGATTGTGAATTTATTTTAGGAAAATATGACGAAAATAATAGTAGTTTATGTATCAAGTACAATCGCCCCTCTATAACTCGAACTTCTACAACTCGAAACTTTTTGTAAGTCGAAATTTACTGATGTCCCTGCACAATGTGTATAATTGAAATCTCTTTCCTTAACTCGAAATTTCTATAACTCGAAGTAATTTTCCGGTCCCTTGAGATTCGAATTATGGAGGTTCGACTGGTCGCACCTCCATAACTCGAACCTCCACAACTCGAAACTCTCTGTAAGACGAAATTTACTGATGTCCCTGCACATTGTGTATAATTGAAATTTCTTTCTTTAACTCGAAATTTCTATAACTCGAAGTAATTTTCCGGTCCCTTGAGATTCGAGTTATGGAGGTTCCACTGTACGCAAAATAAGGTTTTAGGAGACGAACCTTAATGAGAACGTCTACCGAACTTTCATGCCGAACTGTCCCACGCTGAATTCAATTCGAACTGTCCCACTCCCGGCCGCTTGCATTTTTATATACCGAATCTGTTGTTCTCGTATTTTTTTGGAAGGCGACAGACTGTCTAGTCTAGTTTATTCCGCCGTCGGAATTCTCTAGGCTGTCGCCTAAGGCGCGTCGACTAGACGGCTGTGACGCAAGAGACAGTCTGACGCCGGCTGGTGTCGACGAATCATCACAATATGTTAATAAAAAAACGAAAGTTTATGTTAAATCTTGCAAAAGAAAAAAACGTGTTTACAGCGACTACTGATATTGAAATTGATGTACCGGACATGTCAGAAAACGAATTCGAAAGAAAAAATTTAAATTTTTAAGTAATTTCAATGAAATAGATATTTCATTAATCGAAGAATGAACCCATGGTCAAAATGGTACGAGGAAAGAGGTAAGAGAATTACTGCAAGTAATTTTGGCAAAATTTGTAAAATGAGAGGTACAACTGATTCCGCAAATTATGTGAAACATATTTTATATTCACAAAAACCCCTTTCTTCGTCTGGTCGTCTTCCTCAATCTTTGGCGTATGGCATAGATAACGAAAGTAGGGCTATTGAACTGTTTGAAAATATTTCAGGATTAAAAGTTTCAAAATACGGCCTATTTATTGATGAAAAACAAAAGTATTTGGCGGCCTCCCCGGACGGTTTAGTCGGCAAAGATGCAATCATTGAAGTAAAATATCCATTTTCAGCTGCAAAATGAATGAGACCATTGAAAATAAGAAAATTACATTTTGCTCTATTGATGATGAAAATAATATAACATTAAATTTTATGCACAATTATCATTGTCATTATTAGTAAAAGATTTCAATTATTAGTAAAAGATTTCTAATTGTTGTTTTCCTCGAAAGCGTTAGTACGGCCCATTCATTTTATCGTTGAGTGAAGGAGTTTAATTACAGTTCTTCAATCAACGATTTTATTCACCATTTGTATACCTGGCAACGTATTATGTAAGACTAACATCACATTACTACAGTAAGTAATTTATAATTACTTTGTCTGTTATGTTTGTAACTTATAAATATTTTTTATAAAATGGTTATACGTTCGATTTTTGTGTAATAACATAATTAAAAATAACATGTGTAACGAAGTGACCACTCCGTTACTATTTTTGTACATATTAGGTTAAGTTTTGTATATATTAATTAGCCTGTATTTTTAGGATGTGTTTGCGCAGAATTACAAAGTTTAATTTAGGTGGGAACTCCAAGAGAGTGGGGCGCCCCACCACGCGCAAGCCTTTATAAGCGCGCTCGGCGCACGTTTTAATGAGTCCTCCGCCGGCTCTTGAGCCGACGGTCGTGGCTCCGCCGCGCTATCAAGCCACCGGACGTGGCTTGAAGTTAGTGACCCGCCGGGTATTCCGAGCCACCGGACGTGGCTGGAATGCAGTTTTTCTCGCGGAGTCTTTCATCCGTCGATGTTTTGACTCAAACGCGTTTAACCATCTGTGCTACGTTCGCGTTACCTGCAACCGCTCCTCCTGTTTTATCCTGACCTTTCTCTTACCGAGTGTGGGCGTCTCACACATCCTGATCCTAGAGTGGGAGTCTCACTCTTTCTTATCCAGTGCGGGTGTCTCGCATATCCTAGTGTGGGCGTCTCACACATCCTGATCCTAGAGTGGGAGTCTCACTCTCTCTTACCTAGTGCGGGCGTCTCGCACATCCTAGAGTGGGTGTCTCACTCTCCCTTATCCAGTGCGGGTGTCTCGCATATCCTAGAGTGGGTGTCTCACTCTCTCTTACCCGATGTGGGCGTCTCGCATATCCTGACCCTGAGTGGGCGTCTCACTCACAACCATACCCCTGATCCGATCCCTAGAGCCTGTACCAGAACGTATGCACAGTGCGTTACCGTCCTGCGATTAGTGCCCGTAAGACACACCGTTTCCGGAACTACCGTCCTGCGATTAGTGTCCGTAAGACACACCGTTTCCGAAACTACCGTCCTGCGATTAGTGTCCGTAAGACACACCGTTTCCGAAACTACCTGCGATTAGTGCCCGTAAGACACACCGTTTCCGGAACTACCGTCCTGCGATTAGTGTCCGTAAGACACACCGTTTCCGAAACTACCGTCCTGCGATTAGTACCCGTAAGACACAGCTTGTAAAAAGACCTGTAAATATAGACTATGTTTGTAAATAAAGTTGTTGCTAAGTGATCGACGCTTTTATTTCCGCTGAACCCGGACATCGACGAGCACACCCGAACCGACGTCAAGCAGAGCAACGATCGGCAGCAACTACAGACCAACCCGAAAATGACGTACCGTTACACATGTTATGTCTCATTTCACTAAAAATTCTATAAATATCTCTTTATAATATTCTATTTCATTCTTCATTCATTTTAATTATATTTTAAGCCATGCGGTGGAGTTTACATCTGTCCGGCGAAACCCCTGCTGTTGGGGCAATAAATCAACAACTAGAAGCAGTTTCAACAGTTCCATTTGTATTTTTGTGTTGCCTACTTAAATTTTTTCAAAGTCAATTTTAGCAAAAACTAGAAGAATTTGGAAAAGCTGAAAAACTTTCCCAGCTTTATTCCAACACTATCTATAAAATGGTATAAAGTTTAGAGCGCTAGAGTTTTTGGTTTGTTCTAAAATTCGATTTTTGTTGATAAGGTTTTTAATTAATTAATTAAAAAGGAATCTTTTTTCGTAATGAGATCAAGTTTCCCAATTACATTTAGCTATTCCTCATGCACACAAGCTGAGACTTTTGCTTCAAAGTCAATAGGAAGACCGCAATTTGACATGGCGTTTACCATTGATTTTTATTGATTTGGCCATCGCTCCGGTATACCCTTAAGCACGCATGCGCACACAAGTATTTCATTAATAGTAATTATCACTAAGAATAGAAATAGTCTATTTTTAATTACTAGTTGTTAGTGTTAAGTTTTTAATTATGCGGTATAAACGCGTACACGTAAAAGCTATCTTTCAATTCTTAACTTTTAATTATTACTTATTAATTTATAATTACCTATTAGTGGCTGTATAAACCAGGCATCACCCTTACAGTTTTTTAGTTATTCCAAACTTTTTACATTTTTATACCAAAATCAGTAATATGTATCAATTATCAATGTACCATATGTATTTTAATTTGTTTAATGTCCGACTAGACTGTCATAACAAAATAATGGATCAGTTTTAAATCACGTTAGCATTGAAATAATGCCCTAGGACGTTATTTTAAAATAATGCCCGGCAGGACATTATAAATTATCAAGACTCTCTTTTATTGGACAATAACAATATAAATTGTAAGTAATCTTTATTAACGCAAAAATTCTTGAAAACGGAAATACTCTTTCTCGTAGTTTTTTTTTTGTACAAGAGCAGCCTTCAGCAGTGTTTTTCTGAGAGATTAAACTCTTCCTTTTCCATTTTAATTAACTAACTGACAGCACTTAAATGCAAAGTCACATTGACAAACAAAATATATTGCTTATAGATACGGCGTTTCAAAAAAAAATCTATGATTTCGAGTGATTTGATGGTTTTAATCAAATTATTGTAAATCTAACGAAATACAAAACTAGTCGGATATTAAACGCTGAAGGCAGCACGGGCGTTAAAATTATACGCCCTCGGTTGGCGTACACCCCTAGGGCCGAAAGCCTACGGGTTGTACATACCGACCTCAAGCGTTATAAACCTTATAAAGTCCTGGGTACCTTAACAACTATAAGACAACACCCCTATTTCAGAAGACAAATGGATAATGTCAATTTTTATATTTGATTAGTACATGCTTTTCTTACTTTCCTTACATTATAGTTGGATCGTATTTTTCTAATACAATTGTTTACTTTGTTCTATACATCTAAGTTTTAGTACTGATGCGGTGTAGTTCCTAATCTTTAATTGTCTTAATTAATAAAAAATTGATTTAATAATATGAACACGAAAAGCACGATAATTTTTACTTTTGTAAGTACAATTCTCGATATTTTAGAATTTTGTAATGCGTAATTGGTTACCTAAACAGAAAAGTAGAAAAAAATATATCTTAAATGGCTATCAAAGCACTATACCGCGTGTCCCAGAAATGCATATAAAGCTTCAGGTAAACCTATACCTCTATATGTATTTCTTCATTTTAAAACCGCAAAAAACGGTTCCCAGAGTAGTGTACTTTTCTTGTACGAACCCTCCAAATAGAGCACTTTTAACAGAAAACTGCGAAGTAAACGGCTGAAAACGGAACGGAAAATGTTATTAAATCAGTAAGGAAATCATTAACAGAAAATAATTAAAACGCACTTCACCCACCTTTTTGGTTTACTGTTAAAAACAGTAGCGCAGAGAACAGTAAAATAAATATTTAATTAAGGCGTTGCATTTGCTACACATACGTGAAATTTATTTAGTCTGAAGCCCTTCTGTAAATCGAATTAACTGCATACACAAGCAATGTTGTCAAGTTTACCAATTTCTTTTTACCTCGTATTTGAGGAGCTCACGTCCAAAACCGGATATGTATATCCATTTTTTACACAAAATCTTGTTTTGGTGGTTTCAGGATGTAGGCCGTGAGATCTATCGGTACATCTAATCATTTGCGACCACAACGAGATATATCCCATTAAAATCGTCAAGTAAAGTTTGAAATTTGGGGCAAAATCGGTTTTATCCAAATTTCGCAAACAAAAGCGGATATATCCATATCAACAAGTCTGTGCAAATCGGTTGCATTCTTTAGTTCGTTAGAGGTATTTTTGTCGGTGCCACGTGCAAGACTTTATTTTTTGGAAGAATGTGTCACATTTGTGAGCAAAACCGGATATATCCAAAGTTTTTCTGCCAATAACAACGAATTGTTTACTTATTTTACAAAAAAATATACATCAATCAATTGGTTGAACCCGTTAGGCTAAAAATGTTTTTTCAAAATAGCATTTTTTTTCAAAGTGAATATGTGAGGCGTTTTTTTTATCTCCTGAAAAATTTGTCAAAGTTGATATATCCGGTTTTGCACGCGAGCTCCTCATTTTGTCTCGTGTGCTGAAACTAACAAACCCTGACAATTAATTTTTGCATTTTTGGGACGCTTAGAGAATGTAGAAAAGAAATTTATTTAATTAAAAAAGTAGCAACAAAAACTAAACAACAAAATGTGTCTTAAGTATCTACAGCTAGTAATAATAAATAGATAGAAGATATCCACAAAAGAAAAAACTTGTGTGTGGATAGGGTAAAGACAAGTTTTGGGAAACTAAGACTACCCCCAGCCTCCCAGAAGGTCACATTAAGATATGATTTGCCGTACACCGATACCTGTAGCTTTACATGTATTTCTGGGACACCCTGCATACATCAACGTCCCATAGAATAATTAAAGTAGATTGCACAGAGTGCATAATTTAAATTTCGTTGTACTTCATAGTTTTTGTGACGTATAATTTTACCATGTCATATTGTACGAATAAATCGTAAAATAAAAAAATTAATATGTAGGTACTGAAGAAAAAAATCGTATTCCTGAAAATCTTTAAAATTACAGGATAATTTAAACAAGGAAAAGTGTACTTCTTCCAAAGTTCTGTGTCATATATTAAGCACAGATATTCACATAAAGGCGCAACTTAAACTGAATTCTAGCGAAATAAGAGCCCGTTTACAATGACTTAACGAAACAAAATTAATCACTTAATAAAAATTGGAAGTACTGTTTGTTCTAAAACAGTACAGTGAGTGTAGTCTTTGAGTCTTCGAATTGAGCAAAAGGATTAACTTGGACGACCACTGACATTTTGCAAATACTTGCACATGTAAAGAACAAGAAATTCCTACATTGTGAACACATAAATGTACACTCTAATTTCCTTAATTTAATGTTGTTACGTTAAGTCATTGTGAAAGGGGCTTTAAGTTTTAAAAGTTTACCTGATCATATTTCTGGAAGCTTAAGAGCACCGCCGTCTTGGCACCACGTTCTCTTGCTTTTACAGTGATTCGCAAACGATGAGCTAATAAATAAATACAGATAAATAACGAAATTTACCAATGCAAAGCAAATACCGGATGATCTGATTAAAATCGCGAAAAAGCCGCTTCTTGTTTCGATATATTTAAAAGCAAACATCGTTTTCCGGTAGAATATTTCCTTGTCATTTGTTTTTTCTTTGCTGTATAGGACGATTAAAATTCAGTAAGTAAATATATAGTAATAAATAAGGCCTGGTTATTGTTAACATTCTACATGTAATAAAAACATTTCAAAATTTAATGCCACAACAGTAAAGGTATGTTAGTTATTTTCCGGATTATTGAACTTTTCACAATGAAACATTTCATTGTTCAAAAAGTGCACAATTTGTAAATTTCTGTACAAATGAAGTCACTTTCATATCACGTTATATTTTTCTCTATTTTACCTTTCGGGAATTAGAGCAATGGATTCAACTAATAAACCTCTTTTCATAATTGGAGATTTTAATACCCATGAGATAAGATAGAGTCGAGTTTTTTGTAAAAGCAAAAGCAATTGATCAAGAGATATAATCTAATAATAAATAATTAATGATGGTGCTTCTAGTTCTCGGATTTCTATTTCATTTTTGTGACTTACAATAAAAATTATCTATGCCATTATAGGTGCTGATGTGGCCTTCTGAAAATTTATACGGTGGGTAAATGAGGTTCCGGAATTTTTTATCATAGAGCTATTACTAAAGTCTCCAGATAATAGGTCCGTTTATCCGCCCAGTAGTAATCTAGCTTTGATGTGCTGTAATTTGGATCGGTCGACTGCCCAATTATCGTCCAGTATCGTTTACGGCTATATTATACATAGGTATAACATGCTTTATTTATACAAATTTTTTGGTTTTTTTTTTAATCATTACTTATGACTACCCGATAACTAACTACCCGCTAATTATCCGATACCTCATGCGGTACTTAAATTACTAAATAAATGTTTGGAGCATTATATGTAGTTGTTTTTGTTTTTTTGTATCGACTACTGTACAGATATCCGGATACCTAACGGGTAGCGGATAATAACCGAGTACTAGTAACGGGTACCCAGACTACCCGGGTAGCAAAATTATCGGTATCCCTACTTTCCACTATGTATTCACGAGTTCTATGTGATCATCCAAATTGGATAACCAAACTCATAGCCCATAGCACTTTCGATTGGGGCATTGGGTGCGCACTCAAAGTATCTTTATCCCATTTTATTACATGAGATTAAAACAAGTTGATAATACTCACGCACTCAATGCATATACGATAGTGCAACCCAATCATCTCACGGTGGCGGATAAAGTAATGAAGAATAATGCATAAGATTTCTAAACTTTTATTTTTGTTTATTAGATAGAATTATAAGAAGTGGATAGTAAAAGAAATTGTTACATTTTTATGTTAAAAGGACTTCGAATTTTGAAATAATGCCAAAATGAATTGGAGTCATTTCTCACAATCGTGCAGGCCAAGAAAAAGGCTTCCCAATCCAGCGATCGTCCCTTCAAAAATGATCCTTTTCCTCCAATTCATTTGGGGTCATATTAAATCGAACGTCTATGCAGTACTTGGCAACACAGAAGAGGAATTAGTGAGTCGAATTATTCTTGCTTTTCATACAATTCATGATCATCTTCAGATACTTCGAGGAATTAGCTGTTCATTCATACGTCGTCATAACGTACGCACCCAAAATGATGATCTTAAGATTAATTCCTCCATGGTGTGATGGTTTTAAGTAAAAAAAATTAAGTAGGATACCCTGCATGTTTTTGCATTTTTGGAATGTACAGGTAATTCAAATCAGTGGAAAAAGTGTTTTATTTACGTTTATGGCTTTGTATAAATTGTAATGTGTTCCGTACCGCAGTGTAAAGATCGCAAAAAACTATAGCCGTGTTCTTTCGCATATTAAATTTGGATATAAAGGTGTTTGATCGGATCAGTAATGTTCTTTCGTTGAGGCACAGCCGTCTTTATATTCTAGCCGTGCACAGCGTCGACGCGGCAACACTGCGGGAGGTCTATCAGACTAGATTTGTACGACGTTCCAGTGAAGGCTTTTATTTATTGTGATTGCTTTTTACTTAGTTTTTGATAACTTCTAGTATTCAGAGCAAATGATATTAGTGCCAAATTGGATTAATTTTTTTTGTTCAAATAGTAAATGAAAGTGTGGAGGTTATGTCATGGACGGAGAATAGCTCATGCCTACAGATTATTTCCTGTAATTTAATGAAGTAGAAATACTCCAGTTTACTTATTGTTAGTGGGATTTCTTTTATAAGTACATACATAATGTAGCGGCTTTTGAAAACAACAGTTCGAGTTGTGTGCCGCTATTTACATGGTGATGGTTGGAAAAATAGAATAATATAATATGTCAGTTAATGAAGTTATAAATATCTAAAATAAACGTTAGTTAAACTATTGCAAAATACTTTAAACTCTTCTATCTGTTTCGGACACGCTACAATACTTTATATTTTTAAAATGCCTCGTAACGTGCCAAATTGCAAGTCGAATCACAGTAGCGCTTTGAGTGTTCTCGAGTGTCCCTATTTTTATGTTTGTGTGTTTCTATTTCTGAAAGATGAGAATCTACGACAAAAATTGATAACTTCTATTCCTAGCAAGTGGCAAAGATTGGATACCATCAAGATATTCAGGTGCATCTATGTAGCCAACATTTTATATTTATTTATTTTTTTTTTTTTGAATAATACTTTATTTCTTTAGGAAGTATGGCTTTGGCCCTTTGGACTACAGGCGAACTACCCATTAAAAGAAGTAAAGCGCCATAACTAACCTCTCGTATGGTGTAAAAATTAACTGTATTATTTTAATTTATCAACGATGAAACGGCAACTCCATTAAGGGTCTTTCCATGTCTTAATAAACTGGGTGACGGATAACTACCATGAATACAATTCATAAAAATCAATCAACCCTTCCAAAAAATCAAGTTATTCGCCCAATAACTTTAACGGGTAAAGGTGGTTGTGGATGAGGTTATTCTGTTTAAGTGGATTATGATCCGTAATCCCCTTGCTGGATCATTGAATTTTTGTGATTCGAACGAGACATGATTTGTATGGAGATTTTATATTTAGTTATGTGAGTGTTCTTTCGAATTTATTTTGCATCTTGATTAGTTGATCGTGATCAATGGATCACTATTTGAAGTTGTTGGCGAAAGAACACGGCTATAAGCCTATCCCTAACTTTTTAACACAAAAATGGCGGAGAAGTGATGATATGCAGCGGCATCTAGCGGAGATCAAAAACTCCAATATAAGGATTCCTCACGATGTTACCAATGTTAGAAATTCGACATTAAAATGCTTGCATTGATAGTTCTTCCTTAAGGCGTTTGTGATGCCTCCTCTTTTGAACGACTCGGTGTACGCGTTTCATAGACGATCCTTGTGATATATTGTCATTTTTACTTTGTTCATGTATCGTTAGTAGGATGAAATGACTGGTCCAAAGAAAATTGCTCGGCAACGGCCATACCACGCTTAAAGCACCATTTCTCGTCCCTGTGTGAACACCGGCGTGGTAGTGATAACATGCAACCCCTAGTTGAGTCTTATGAGCTCTAGCATAAACGCAAATAAATAGACTAATCATCAATATACCTCGTAAAACGATAATTAGTGTTATAAGAACAAGTTAGTAACTAGTGACTGTAAATAAGTTAGTACATAGTTAAATATTAAAAACTGAATAGTAGTGTAAACATTTTTACTAAGATACCAAGAAGCAAGTGGCCGGCAAATGCCGGCGGTTCCCAGAGATCCATAAAAGTACGTGCCGAAGCAACTGACGAAGGGACTGCTATCGCACAAAAATTTCCAAGAATGGACCCAACCGACCTAGGGGCATCCGAAAATAGGCGAAATGACGGTAATAAAAGGTCAATTTCTGAGGAAACATGTATCGACAACGAAACAGATTCTGATGCGGAACTTCCGTTTGAAATTCCCAGCCACAAGAAAACGAAAAAACGAAGAACCACGGCTAATAAAAGTGAGCAGATTAAATTACAGAATCGCTATGAAAAACTATCAACCACCGAAGAAGAAATAGATATGGAAATCGTAAATACTGTAACACAAAAAACGCACAAACCACCACCAATCGTAGTACATGCAGATAATGTTAATCACAAAGAACTAGTAAAAAAGCTAACCGAAATAATCGGCCAAAATAACTTTTATGTCAAATACTTCAAGAATAAATATCACATAATGACAGAAAACACCCGAGATTACAAATCAGTCATGACCAACATCAAAATGATCATTGGAGAAGAAACGGAATATCACACTTATTCGTTGAGAGACGAAAAACTGAATACTTTAGTTATAAAAGGCCTAAATGACTATATAACGCCAACCGAACTGGCAATTATTCTAAAAACGAAACACAACTTTAGTACAGAAAAAATAACAAAGCTAAAAAACTCAAAATATCCCACATTTTTCGTAACTACCAAGGAAAAAGCTACGATTAACGATTTGAATAAGACACTGCGCCTGCTAGACAATACTAAAATATCCTGGGAGAAATATGTAAACAAAAATGAGATAGTGCAATACCATAAATGTCAAACGTGGGGTCATGCTACAATAAACTGCTACAGAAAGCCAAAATGCGTAAAATGCGGCGAAGGACATTCAAAACACCTATGTCAGAAGACAAAAGACTTACCAGAAAAATGCGGCAACTGTGGCGAAAGTCATCCTGCAAATTCAACAAGTTGTATATATTACAAAACAGCACTCGAAAAAATTAAAGCAAAAAGGAAAACGAATACAATAGGAACACAAAAAGATCAGAAGCAAAATGCAGTTGGGAAATCAATCTACATTCGTGCACCCACACCAACGGAGAGTGCGTGGACACGCCACACGATCAAAGCAAAAGAGCAAAATCATGACAGCGTAAGAAATCACACACACCAACAATTAATCAGTGCAACACAAATAATTCCAAGACAACAAAGAGGGATAGATTTAGAAAGCTACGGAGAAGCGAGCCCGGAGGATTTTCACACCCTAATTAAATCACTCAAAGAGCTTAACGAAATAATTGACATAAAGAAAATGATATCTGCAATACAAGAGTTAAAACAACTAATGGCCAGTGCCACCACAAACTTAGAAAAAATAACAATAATGTACGAATTCGCACTTAAATATCAATAATCGAGAATATGGAAAAATTGGAACATGGAACTGTAACTCAATTCGTAACAAACATACACTTCATAAACGAAGAAAACGTAAGCATAATGTTCATCAACGAAACAAGGCTGGAAGTGCAGGACAAACTAGTAGTACGCGGATACACCACGATACGAAAAGACAGAAACAGAAGACAAGGAGGCATAGCAGCTCTCATCAAAAAAGGCACGATTTTTACACAAGTAGCCCGTCCAGACCTCGATCATTTGGATTGTCTCATAATTAAACTAAAAAACAACCTACACGTTGCAGGATTATACAGCAGCCCAAGGCAAGAGCTGTCATTCCTAGACCTAAGAAAGCTGTTTAGTTTATCCGATAAAGTTATCATAATAGGAGATATAAACGCTAGACACACATATTGGAACTGTCACCGGACAAACGCCAAAGGCACCCTCATACATGACTTTTCATTGCGAAACAATTGCAGTGTAGTTTTTCCTGACAAACACACGCATCATCCAACAAATGGAAGCACGCCAACGACAATAGACATTGCTCTCATGAAAAACATTACAACCGCCTTCGAAATAAAAACCAAAGAGGAACTGAATTCAGATCACTACCCAGTTATACTCAATACAGGCGTAGAAGAAATGATGAGCAAGAAGTCTATCTATGACTACAAAACAACAGACTGGAGTACTTTTAAACAGTTATTGAATCAGAAGACGATCATAAATAATAACATCGCATCAATAACAGACCTGGAAGAAGAAGTCAAAAAACTCACAGAAAACATAGTAACAACGCTGAAGGAAACAACGAAAAGAAAAACAATCGAAAATCACAAGAAAAATACACTTCCCCAGGAAATAGTCGCACTAATAAGGGAACGCAATCGTACAAGAAAACAATTTCAACGTCACGGGAATCGGCAGGATAAAGAAAATATGACAGCATTAACCAGTCTCATCAGAAAAGAAATAACAAATCACAGAAACAGACTTGGAATACCAAACTCAAAAATATTAAAACAACAGATGGATCCATCTGGAAATTAACCAAAAACCTAACAAGAAGATACGAACCCATACCTACACTTAAAGGAAGAGGCCTAGAGGCTTTGGAAAATGAAGAAAAAGCAGAGCTATTAGCAGATACCTTCGAAAGAGTACATGACATCAGTGAGAACAACATCGACCAACAGGCTATGGCAGAAGAGGTAAGGAAGTTTCTGGACGACGACAATGTGAATCCCAATGAATACCAAGAATACCTGACCAAACCCGGAGAAATATATACCATAATCAAAAAGCTGCCACCACTCAAAGCAGCAGGTCCTGACGAAATACAGAATATAGTTCTCAAACGTATTCCGAAAAAAACACTCGTGCAATTCACATACGTAATAAACGCAATCATAAAATTAAACTGTTATGTCTGAATGCTTGATATGGAGCGGAGCAGCAAATACACCATTACCAAATTTCCTTACTTTATTTCATTAATATGTACAAAGGAGAAACCATAATAAATTAAACTGAGGTGTCACGATCTTTTAGACATTGTTTTATTTTATAAACTAAAACAACTGAACTATAACTTCCGTAACGACGCCGACGGCGCGCGGCGCGTTTACGATAATAATGCAATTGACCAAATATACTTTATAAACCATTTCCCAGTGTCATTTAAAACGGCAAAGGTCGTGCCATTAAAGAAACCAAATAAACCGCCGGAATCTCTCGACAGCTACAGACCTATTTCATTACTCAATACTCTAGGAAAAATTACAGAAAAAGTCATACACCATAGTTTACAAAAATTTATCAGAAAACGTGAAATAATACGAACAGAACAATTCGGTTTTAAAGAAAGTCACTGTATTGTACATCAAGTCGCGAGAATAGTAACTGACATTAGCAGAGCATTTAACGAAACTAAAGTTACCACCTTGGCACTCTTAGATATCCAGAAGGCCTTCGATAGAGTTTGGCATCAAGGTCTTATATATAAAATGATAAAATTAAAAGTACCATATATTTTAATTAAGTTAATAAATTCATACATCACAGACAGATATCTGCAAGTAAAAGTAGAAAACATAGTTTCAACACCAAAAAATATCAAGGCAGGTGTACTGCAAGGCTCCATCCTAGGCCCGGTCCTATATACGATATACCAACCTTGAAAAACACAAAACTTGCACTGTATGCAGACGATACAGCTATATATAACCACTCGTTCTCTGAAATACTAGCAACCAAAAAAGTAGAAATACACTTGAGAGTACTCGAAAAATACTATGAAAAATTGAAAATAAAAATAAATCCCACGAAATCAGAAATAATAACCTTCAGCAAAAATTATAACAAGAATAGATTACCAAATCCTGCCAAACAGTACGGCACCAAAATCCCAATACGAAATAAAATAACGTACTTAGGAGTCACCCTCGACAAAAGACTAACCTTGTTACATTTAAATTTGGCGCTAAAATGTAGCGGCGATTTACTGTCTAGTAATTTCGTTTTCGCGCCGTGGCAACCCTGGTACCCCTCCTTTACAGCGCTATGGGGGAAAGCCTGCGCGCTGCGATCGTTGATTTCTGATAGGTTCTGAAGGCCCATGTGACTCTCAGGCCGCCTGCCATTGGTAATTTTCTTGCGTCAAGGCGACCTGCGTTATTTAGCGGCTTGGTCATTCTCTTTTGTTGTTCGAGCATTGTGCCGTAAGGACGTGTCTTTTCGCGTGTGATAAAATTAACGGATTCCTTGCTCATTTGGAGAAGAAATCAATCGCAGCCTGGCTGGAAAATCATTCGACACTGCCGAACACCGATTGGAGATAGTTTTAATCTTCGTACCAAGCCTGAGGCTCCAGTTCTCTCAGTTTTGGCTTTTCCCTTTTCCTACTTGGTTTTCCGTTTGGGCGCAAGTTACAGCGTCGTGTGGGTATGCCATTTTGAAGCCTACCGGTCATCGACTCGGACAGGACCACTAGATGGCGCAGTGACAGCTAACTTCACAGCAAAGACGGTATGTGACATCGGTCGCGAGGTAACCTTTTTATTGCGCATGCATTCTTAATAGCGGATTAAGGCCTCTTCATGCGGATTTAATTTAAATAAACGTTACGCTAGAAATTAAGCACATTTAGTAACTGTGTAAGTGTTTCTCTTTTATTTTATTTGTGAAATAAATTGTGTTAACTTAAGTACGATTTTAATTTTCTACTTTCATACACATAGTGGGCAATAGTCTCGTCTCTATTTAGTAGTTTCATTTTCTGCACGACTTGGTCGATTGGAGACGTCGACCAGTCGAATTACGATTAGTTGTTTTTAAATTGTCTTCTGGCGCCCTTTATAAGTTACCACCGTATAAGATAACCTGTCCCCATTTCCACTGTAGCTAGCAGGGGCACAGCTGATCTAAGAATCGGCAGACTTGTCACCTGAAACCGTGGTAAGTAGAGACAAGTAGATTTAATTTAAACTTGGGCGACAAAGTTTTTTGATTCTTATCTAAAAGCCAGATCGCAACAACTTACGATTAATTGTAATAGTTCTTGAATTGTCATCTGGAGTACCCCAGGGCTCGATTCTTGGCCCTTTACTTTTTGCAATTTACACTTCAAATTTCATATCAAGTGTCAAAACTTCCACTGTACATATGTATGCAGATGGTATACAACTGTATCACTTCTTCCATCCTGATAATGTAAGAGCGGAAGTAGCAAAAATAAATGAAGATCTAAGTAATTTAGTGGATTTAGCAAATAAACGTTGCTTGGCTATAAATGCGAAAAAGACTTCAGTCCTGATATTAGGACCTAAGCACCTTAGAAGGATATTAATATAACAGTTAACGGAGAGTTAGTTAAAGTTACTGACTGTGCAAGGAATCTGGGTCTACAAAAGGATACTGATTTACGATTCAAGATTCATATCTCTAATTGTCTTCGAAGTGCTTACTGTAACTTAAAAATGATTTGCAACAATAGACACTTTCTGAATAAAAAAGTCAAAACGTTATTATGTGAATCACTAGTCTTAGCTCGATTTAATTATTGTTGCTCTGTTTACGGACCTTGTATTGATGGAGAAACTAATCGCAAGATTCAAATTGTATAAAACTGCTGTTTGCGTCTAATTTGCATAGAATCTCTTACAAACTTAAAGAATGAAACTGACTCAACATGGCTATTAGGCGCCTGCTGCGGAATGCTTGTCTTTTGAATAACATAATTCAGTTCAAAATTCCACCGTATTTATATAACAAAATTACTTTCAGAACGGATGTGCACATTATCAACATACGGTTTAAGGGTAGACTTACACCCACATTTCATAGATCAGAAATGTTTAAACGTTCGTTTACTTACCAGGCGGTTTTCATTTGGAACAATTTAGTCTTGCAGTATTAACATACTGCAGGGGCATATCATTATTTAAGAAAAAGGTGAAGGCAAAGTTATTCGAGAGGCAATGTGCGCTCCTTGACGGAATACTGTAAAGTTGCTTTTCTTTCTTTCATTGTGTTCTTTATCAGAATTTATCATGAATTAAGGTTGGAAGAATAATAACCACTGCTCTTGCTCAACTTAGGTTAAGGTAATCAGAGTGCATGAACTTGTTTATGCACGTCTGCCCTTCACCGTTTTCTCCTACTTGTTATTTATATTGTTTTTGTATTTCGTGTAGGTGGAAATGGGAGAAATAAAGAAATTATTATTATTATTATATTTTCTGCCAAGTTGGAAACACGCTAACGGCTGTATTTCGATTTGTCCAGGGAAGTTGCCAGTTTAAATCGCTGGTATAAGGCAAGTTATATCTGCCGCCGAAACCAAGTGTGCCAGCACAATCTAAAACCCAGAAATCAAGGCCAATTAATTACTCGTTACGAATTTCGTAATTACGAGGCCGAACAATTTGAACCACCTATTCATAGCCATCTTCTTAACAGAGTTTCTCTCACACCCTGTAGTGTGTGGACCGAAACGTGGTCTTTGCCGAGATATTTGCAGGTTAATTAGAAGCGATTTGCCGAGTGACTGAAAGGCCATAACCACACGTAGACGTAGTGGAGTGCCGAAAACAGTCAATTTGGGTCCATAGCGCAATAAATTAGTTAGTTACGTTTAGACAACGAAAAAAACGACGAAGAGGGCTTTGAAAAAAAGGCGTACATAGTACCACCTTCTTAAGGCGATTGGACGTAGCGAGAAAAGATTCTACCTCAATTAGTTTAGCTAACGATAGGGTTTCCCATCACCTCCGAAAGGGGTCCCTGAAAAACTGGTGATTGCTATTGATTGTCCTGCAAATTGATCGCCGAGGACGGCATTTTGTATCACATAGGTCTCCAGAACGTCTGATTAATTAATTAATTAATTCCATTAATTAAGTACACTGTAGACCCACTGCCTCACACTGTGCGTTGGTTGATTGAGCAGAACGAGTCTTAGAGTACGTTCTGAAGTGACAAACACTAGTACCAAGACCAATCCAAGTTGAACTTAAATTAATCGTTAATCTAATTGAGGAGCAGAGTTCTCCAACAACTATTTGCGTGTGCACGAAACCACCAGCTGTGTGATTTGAAGTCAGTTAGGTCGCTCCGATATTCGAAAGTGAAATCTGTCAAGCGAGTTCTACTATACTTCCTGATAACCGTAATTTGGTTCTTTGTATTGGTTTAACGCAAGGGTTTTTTCGCTCATTGTATCAGATCCCTCAGTGGCTGGTACAAGGAGTTTTTACCTTTTTTTGCAATAAACAATTAATTAAATCTAACTCCCGCGTTTTTTTTTTATTTGAACGTAATTAGTTCTTTTGATCTCTCATGTTATTCGCCGACGCACCAAAAGAACTGAGTTACGATAAGTCCAGATTTGCAGCACGATCACGAGCCACATTAGAAATATTATTATTTTACATCACACATCAAAACGTAAACAAATAAGTAGGTTAGCAGAATAGTTTCTTAGCGCCGGCCATAAATCTTAGGTAGCAGGTAGCTGTAGTCAACCCAGACGGATAGGATAGTGCATGACTAATTGCAGTAATAAACCGTTGGGTGACCCTTCTTGAGAATTTCTCCGCAAGTAAACATTGTCGGTCCAGTTATTTAATTTTTTTGCGCCAAAAAATTGTTAGTGTTATTTGTAATTTTTTAATTTATATGTTCGCTAACAACATCCTTAATATTTAATTTATTTAAATAATGTTTGTCCTGCATAAGGCAATATAAATATTTACTACCTGATTCTAATTTCTATTAGACGATAAATGAGCTCAGTGGTCTGAGCGTCTGGGGCCAAACCAGAAGGGCTCGAGTTCGATTCTCGATTGTGGCGGAAAAGCTTTTCCGCCAAAAAATTGTTAATGTTATTTGTAATTTTTCAATTTAAAGTGCATTTACTTATTATAATTAATAAGAATTTTATTATGTGTGACAAGTGTTAAACTAATTAAAAGACATTTTATAAGTCAAAACGATAACGTCTAAGACAAATTAACATATTACTTGAAATAAATTAATAAAAATGTACCAAAACAATAATAATTTTAAACTTAAATATGGCGAAAAGTATGAGACCAAATATAGACAAACTACATCTTTTTGGAATTAGGAGATAAATATCTTTCTCAAATCTAGAAAATATACTAAGTGTTCCATTTAAAGTAACAAAGTTGATACACTTGATACTCATTTGTTAGGTTTACTGTCATTTGTTCTTTTTAAAAGTAAATTCTGGCGATAAATCTATAAAACTTTTGTATTTAACATTTTTTGATATGTCTAATAATAAAATGTGTAGATACCTTTCAAAATAAGGTATAAACAAGAAGCCTGTACATAACAATAACATAACATCAAAGCAGAATTCAATAGTTAGTTAGTTAGTTAGTTTATTATAGTCAACGATTGTTACATAATGTAAAATCAAGAGACATGTCAAAACTAAATGATTAATAAATGAAAACAAACGGAAAAAAACTTTCGGCAGGTTTCAACAGATAACGCTGTTGAATGTCTCATAACAACGCAAGTCATTTTTTGTGACTGTCCGGAAATGCACAGTGCATGGTGTTCTTTCAATATAACCCGTCAATAACCAATGAATCAGCCTCACAGAAACAAATGAAAAGAAGATTATCCGCAAGTTTCAACAGATGGCGCTGTTGAAAGTCTTACTATGACCACACTATGACGCAATAAATAGTTTTACAAGTATACACAAGGATCATTTTAAAAAAAAACTTTACGGAGCGCATTCGCATATACAGGGTGCTCATTTCATCATCTTGACCTTGAAGGCTTTTAGCAAAGGCAACCCATCAATCGAATCAAAAATAAGTTCGTGTATGTTTGAATTGGCTTTCGGTTGGAACCGCGTCAGGCTGACTTCTTCTACTGCCGACATGTCGTTCTCCATTGCAGAAAAACTTCCTCAGGGCTGCTGCTGCTTCTCGTTAGTCGTTGAGACTGTCTCAACGACTAACGAGAAGCAGTAGCAACACCACCAGCAAGCTCAAAAGTAGAGAGTCTATAGCCACATTTGGCTTGTATACATTTTGTAAGAAGTAGTAAATTTAATGGTAATCATTAGAGAATTCTACATTAACATTTAATTTTTTTATAATAAAGCATATAAAAGCAAGAATACTAATGGAATATTATAATATTAGAATCCTCATTTTTTCATTCTCTTTCAGATTCAGGTTTTCTTCTTGATGGATACATCAGAGAAAATTGAGTTTTCTGTTTCTTTCACAAGAGTCGTTCCGCTTCTCTGTAACCCGTCTCGATGGCCCCATGCACCGTCGAGAAAAACCATTCATGCGTGGCTTCCCCTGCGAACAACAACGTCAGATCACCCTTGCTGTTCCTCAACGGTTGAGACAGGTCCTTGTTGCTTTTATTTTTCCGAGAGGCCACCGTTTGAAATGAGACCGTTCCTCGAAAATGGGGGTTGGTGTACCACTGTGAACTGAAACACAAACAAGCACCTACTTAACTTGAACAGTTTCCTACAACACTGTTTCTGTACCGGACGAAGTCAACAGGTTCGGTTACGTCGAAGAAGCCGCTCAGAAATTTATTCAGGATGAAGTTAATACCTTCCAGTAACTCTTTGTCGGTGAGTTGCTCAATTTGAGGTACGTAAGGCCCTGCGAACCATGCACTTAGTACATTCGTGGCGTTTGATGGTGGGTAGAAACCTAAGATACCATACACCCAAGTCATATTTTTCTAAAAAAAATATCTCTTAGGTGACATCTATTAGATCTTAGAGTAAGATAAACCTCAGCTATCAGCTTGGAAGATGTGTCATGGCTGCTCCAAACCATATTAAATCCGGTGAATCCCTCCTGTCTCCACCAATCATCACGAAAATACAGCATCACTTTAAATAGAGCGTCAATGCCAAGTGACTCGATGGCCGTCTTTTTATGATCCGGCAATTTTGGCTGGAACATTGTCTCGTGCTGCTCCTTCAAGACGCCTAGAGATGGCGTGAAAATAACGTGATCCGCTATATACTCGGACCCATCCGTGCACTTCACTGTGACACCATCGAGTCCATTCTGATCCCATAAGATCTGTGATACTTCTTTGTTGAAGAGAATTTTGTCATCGATGGGGAGAGGTGCATCTGTGTTAGGAATCTTCTTCATCATAACATCCAGGACCGTCTTATATCCGAAAACAGTCCAGCTTAGGAACGGATCGCCCGCACATAATCTGTAGTCACTTTGGGCCGATGGGGAATACCAGGAGAATATTTGCATCATTCCATGGACAAACGTCTCAAAGAAAGTTAAGACATCATTTGCGAAGTTTAGCTTTTTCGGATCGTCCAGCTTCAAATTCAAGACAGAAGAATTGTACCTGAAAGTTTAATTCAATCTTCAGAGAACAAGTCGGTGATTTCACACAAAACTTACTTGTTGCTGTAGTAATCCCCTAGTGTAACTCCCTCGCTTTGCCCTTTATCGCCTTGCAGCATATACGTTTGCATCATTATCATCCATAATTGGTCGTTGATACCTTCATCCACTTTTTCCCCCGTGGAGTAATATAAACGCAAATTGTCCAGGCTCGTGTGATCCAACACATTCAGGTCTTTGACTAAATCATAGATGACGTTGCCCTTTTCCCCATAGCACCACTCCGCCCCCAAATCGACGAACGTATCACCTAATTTAATGCTGTGTATCCTTCCGCCGATTCTCCCTTCAGCTTCCAGGATGATGATATCGGTGAAGTTGTTTTCTAGTAATTTTTTGGCGGCCGCGATTCCAGCGGAACCGGCGCCTACTATGATAACAGAACCATGACTTGCCTGGAATAAGCACGTGGTGAAGACCAGAAAGAGCAGGGGCATCATTGCGCTTGACATTGGCCGTGTGAAAACAGATGATGACTTATATATACAGTTTGAAATCTTTTGCATAATACATGAACCTGAACTATCATTGTAAGTACAATGTGAAAGATCAACGAACGCTTTTATATATTTTTTTTTGCTAAGGCAAATCTGTTGTTGTTTTTATTTCTTAATTAGTCGAATCCGTATCGGATGCTAATTTTGGAAATTCGTCAACGTTTCACTAAAAACACAATCGTAAACAAGTTTTGAAGGGAACGCATTTTCTTTATTGCTTCAAGTTCTTGAAATATTTTGAAGAAGTTTTAAAAAATATAAAAAATAACAGATCTATAGATGTTCAAAAAATGTATACGACAAGGATTTAAGGGCCAGGTTTGCGTACAGGACATGCATTTTAGGTGCGCATGATTGTAATTCGTGTCTAAACAAAAACCTGGTCAAGTAGGCTACATTAGTAATTCTGCTATGTAAATGCAATGGATAAATTCTCGATCACAACCCACTTGACCAGGTTTTTATTTAGACGCTCGTTAGGTACCTACAGAAATATTGGGTGGTATGCATAAAACGAAGTACATGCTAATACTTCAAGCACCTACTTCGAAAGTGAAGTACGTCCTGTAGTAACGTAGTATTTACTATGCGATCTAGTAGAAACTAGAGCACAAGAGCACAGAGAAGTTTTTACTTCGCTGTAGAAGCACCTACTGTAGTATCTACTTCAAAGTCTCAGATTCATTTTAATAGTAAATACTACTGCAGCATAGTATTTACTACGTGCTGTAGTATAAACTTTGCTTTCGTAGTATATGCTTCAGAGCTGCAGTAGGTACTTTATGTAATAGAAGATACTTGGAAGAATATAGTAATTTGAGAAGTATTAGCATCTATTTCGTTTTATGCATACCACCCACCCAATAGGTCTTTTCGCGGAGACGTTCCGGACTAGTTCGGAACGGTTAAAATCAAATGCCCATCGAAATAATGATCGATTTTAACAACGCTTTCAAGTGTATAACTTTCATGAGCGCATGGATTTTAAGGTTCCGAACTAGTTCGGAACGTCTACGCGAAAAGACCTAATAAATTTTCCATAGTCATAGATCGCGACATCTTGCGACCGATCTTTGACCAAACACTGCAATCAGAATCGACTGGCAACAAATTTTTAGTGAATGCTTTTTGGTAAACGTGCAGTTTACATTATATTCTGTGAGTTTACGTTTGATCATTGTTTGATAGTCGATCGAGGGGGTCTTAAACAAACAAACAAAAAAAGCAACTTTTGTTAAATTGTACTCAACCAGTGCACTCAAAGTATTTGCATCTCATTTTAACGTCATGTAATAAAACGAGATGAAGATACTCCAAGTGCATACTAGTGCAGTCAATCGAAAAAGTTAGTATTAAAGCACGGATTTAGCTGCATTTTTAGGTTATGAGTCATATTTTTAGTAGGGCGTAGGAGCAGTGTTGCCATCTTTGTTAGATTATTTGGATTGATTTATGTTCTGCAGAAAGCCTGAAGTTTTGTAAAACAACATCGCATTCTATAGGCCTTTTCGGAAACTTAAATTGCTTGATCGGGTTTCTTAGGTCTTATTAGAGAACCATTCGGAAACTTAACCAAATCGAATGACTTGGTTCGAAAACTAACAGTTAATTTCTCGGATCTCTTCAGGTTCGCAACCGGATTTAGGTACGTTTTAATAATCCTGCTATTTAGTAGGGTTAACATACTGAGTTATTGAATATTTAAAAGAACTAAAACTCGAATCTTCTCCACATAAATTTATGTGGAGAAGATTCGAGTTTTAATTCTTTTAAAATTTTACTACCTACTCCACTATGAGTTACACACGTGGGTTCTCCTTGTTTTATTGAATATTTGTTGAATACAACCTCAAATTGTCACGTTTTGTCACTGCGGCAAGAAAGATCAGAAGAATGCAAGGTAAATATTTACATATTTTTACTTATTTATATTATTATTTTTGTTTATATTATTTTCTGATACTTGCAAGCTCATTCAATGAAACGTTCGCGCGTTCGTAAACCCTGTCAAACCCGAACGGTTCGGTTATAGAACAGGTTAACCTCATCAGGTAACTATTTAAATCTGACCTGCAACCCGACCATAGTTTCCGAAAAGGCCATAAGATTCACTTGCAATCATTTTTATCCATGCTACTTTTTCAACTAGTGGCATCTAGTAGCAATAAAATGAAGGCCCGCCAGATCGGCCATATCATGGCCAGCTACATTAACATTCACTGACGTGTATGTATGGCCGTTTCAATTCGCCTAAAATTCGGTTCCGAGAAAGTATGCCATGGAGTACTCCCCTCAGCGCTCCCTATTAAAGATACTACATAACTACTGATAGTAACGTAATGGCAACTGCAATTACTTAAAAACTCACAAGAGGCGCTGAGAGGAGTACCGTCAAAATTTTTAAAAGTCGAATTGAAACGGCCATACATACACGTCAGTGAATGTTAATGCAGCTGGCCATGGCCATATTGGATCTGAAAAAGGTAGTGACGGTAGAACATCAAAGGCACCGACACGAGCTGTCCCTACTGATTGATGACTATACTGTGACGCTACTAACGTTTACCATCCTGGCAACCCTGGTGATGATGTGACAAGACCTAGATACACAGTGCCTTATGTTTCCTGCATTCTCGATTGATATCAGCATGTGAGTGAAATAGCGAATATCTGTGAGTAATTTTAGCTCAAGATTTATTAATTAATGAGATTGCCTACTAAATATTCAAGGTCTCGTCAAAACGCCATGTTGCTCGTCATCGTGCCTGCCCTGTCTGCAGTGTCTGCCATTGTCAGATCAGCTATGTTTAATTCTACGATTTTCTATATTAAAAGCATGTAATTACATAATTTTCCGTGTTTTTCTCGTAGACTTATAGTTTGTAGTGCACTTTAGTGTTGGGTTTGTGTAAAGCCCCATCCAGACGACATGGCCAACGTTAGCCAGTGTTGGCTATTGGGTAGTTTGCCATGCCGTGTGGACGAAATACACATGGTCAAGGAACGCCAACCAATCGCCAATGTTGGCATTGAAATGCATTCGCTATGAGGGCGGTTTTTTCGACACACATCAAAGAGTTTAACCAACGTTGGCCTTTATATACCATCACGTTTGTTTTTACGTCCAGACGACTTGACCAATTTGCACACGATATTTCTCGAATATTATTTATTTTTGTATATTATGCGCGTTGAGTTGTACTAACTTGGTGGCAAAGTGGGTCTGCTTTCGGTTTACTGTTTTTTTTAAATTTGACCAGAAAAATGTCGTCATCAGAAACCGAATGGAGTAACCCGTTAATTTTGGAATTCCTCAGCTTTATGAAAAATACCCAGTCATTTGGGATCCGAAAGAACTACACAAGTACTTGCAACAACCGTATCATATCCTTCGTTCTCCATATCTTTTTAATTTGACAAATGTTGGTAGCTATTCGCTATACATTGGCCGAACTTTTTTATCTTTGAAGTTTGACAAGCAAATCCAATCATGTGGACAGGCAATGTGCAAATGGTAAACTTGCCCAACGTTGGTTAAAAATTTTGTTGCCAATGCATTCACCAACGTTGGCTGACGTTGGCCATGTCGTCTGGATGCGGCATAAGTTATAATTTTTTCTTCGTAATTTTGCCAGGAAATTTTATTCTTCTACGCCTATATGGTTCTGACGCAATTATACGGCAAATCCAAAGGTCAGGGTACAATTGATCAGCACTGTGAGTTACGAAATCACTCCACTTTGTGAAAACTAAATTTTACTGTGCGACTGTAATTGTTTTATGATACTATACGAGCCACATTTATGACTTAGTTCGCATCATTATTTTTTCGCGGCAATACTCAATTAACACGCTAGGAGTGTCTGTGGGACTTGTCCGCTGCAGCATCACAACTTTACCGTTGCATTAGAATTTGAACCGCGCAAAATATATGACACCTATCCGTAATAATTATCAATCGATTTTAACAAAAGAATTGGTTCCTTCTTTTTGTAGGTTGAGAGTTTTTATAAGAATAAAATTTTTGAACAGTAAAAAGGAAGTGGAAGTTCGTACAGTTGCAGGAAAGAAAGGCCCCTGAACTTCGTACTGCAACCCAGGCAAGAACTGCGAAAAAAATGAAGAAAATCGTGAATTAGCTTTTAACATATCGCGTTGGCCTGACCACCACTGGCTATGCGTTTATCATGAGTAAATGAAGGATAGAATAGTAGAAAGCGTATGACTAAACGAAATAGCTACATCAATCGACGTTGCCGATTGATAACGCGGGCCACGCTCCGTCCGCAGCATTCCTACCTTCGCACGCAACATTGTAATATCTCTATTTCATTTCCACACAAGTTTCAATGAGCCTCTCCTTCATTTACTCACAATTAACCGTATACCTAGTCTTGGTCAGACCAACTGTGTATAAACATAGAAGCATTTACTGAATTTTAAATTATGCCACATTCAAATTATATTATATTGCAAGTAAAATAATTATGTGCAGTAGCGGACAATAAAATCCGGGCAAGCTATTTGCGTAATGTAAACCTCACTTTAATATTTGTGACGTTTAATGCATGTCACTAGTAATTCTGACGTTTAATTCAAATTTTATGTATTTATTTTGACAGAAATATAACCTCAATAAAAGCCTGATTTACCAAATTTGTCGAAATATGTACACGTCAAATTCTTGTCCGGATTTTATTGTCCGCTACTGTACAAACTATGTACTATCGTGGCCTTATAATTTCGCACGATTTAATTTTCCGCTGTAAATATGGCTTTCTTTGACGGCTTGTAAAAATAATCATTTTAAACGACAGATTTCAAATGTAATGCTAAAGTTGTAGCAACACAATGCCAAATCACGTGCTTTCTGAAGGAGAGAAGGGCTTTGCAATCGCAAAATTAGAAGGTGGTTGGTCGCTGCTACTTTTATTCTGTTATTTCAGTTCTAATACTTTATTATCCTGCTGCTCTTAAAATATAACCAAACAATCTGACTTTTGGTTAAATGTCTTTAGTGTCAAAATTGAGGAAAGGAGCCTGTTCTACAAAACTATAATTTAGAGAAATTCTGGCTACTTGATAAAAAATCGTGCGAAATTTTTAGGCCTCGATAGTACCTATGAAACATTTAATAATGAAGGTAAGTACACGTTATTTACGTGTAATATATAACTATATTATGATAGACCTGTTTCATGTCACGTATATTTACAAAAATAATAACTTCAGTGTTATGCTTCGGGCACATCTGCGTTAACGTCTAACGTCATTCTAACGGACAAGAACCCGACAATTAACGCGAGAAAATTAATGCGCTAAATTTTACATTGGTGGTTAAGGTCATTATTTGTCCCACATTTCGCTCCGAAGCGGCTGCAGCAGTGGTATTTTATTTGAATATTGGCAACTTTATCTTAAATGTCAAATATCACAGGAGTTCTATTCAAATATTTTAGCATTTTCCATTTCCTAACATTCAAAAATTATATTTTAAATTAGTACTTGAAATAATGAAAGAAACCTGCAATCAAAACTAAGATAGTACGTGACTAAAAACACGAGATGTCGCTGTTTTCGTGCAAAAACTGTATGTTCTGTCTTCCTCACATATATTTTTCTTTATCTATGGCAACAACTATGCGATACGTTCGCCGGCAATTCGTTTGATGTGTATCAAAAACCGCCAGCCGAGCTATCGTCTAGCGCGCAATGCCATTCTCAATGCCGTTACAAAATTAGTGCCGTATATGCCAATAATCCGTCGCTACACTATCGTTGTTGGAGCCACGCTGCGTCTAATGTGCTGCCTAACGTGATTTTTCACGTCTAACTTGACAATAATTGTAGGTGTAGCGACTGATTAATGGCAAATTAGACGTTAAAAATGACGTTAGGCAGCACATTTGCCGTTAGTGTGGCTGAACCATTAGAATTAAAATAAAATCCCAGAAAACCGCATTCAATCAATGACGGAACTATTTGAATTGGGTAGGCAGAGTGACGTAATTCCCGCGCTTAATGCCAGACGCTGATTAGACGAAAGTTAATAGGCAACCTTCTAGTACTATATAAACCTTGATTTTAGCTCATGTACAGGGTTGCCAACACGGGCGATTAACCGCCGTTTGGGCTATTTATTTTCTTCAACAGCGGTTAAGAGTCGGACACGGGTTTGAGAAGTTCGTGATTTAGCTGTGCTTAAGAAGTAAGTGCATTTTACTATTCTGTTTGCTTTTAGAGGCTGCTTATTTTGCTTACTAGATTGCGTTTAGTGCTTTAGACTGCCTGTGCTTTCCCACTATTTGTGTAGACATTTTTCCTAGCTTGAACTTCATAACCTATAACCTAGCACGTGCTTAATATTCTATGGGGGATAAAACCCCGGGGGCTATGCCCCCGGGTATAGAGTACATACAGGACGTAGAAATGTCGTTCAATACTGCTTGAAATACAAGCTCTCTTAACACAACCTGAAAAACCCCTACCTATCCGAAACCACACTCTCAATTGACTCTAATAACATGGACACTGAAATACCTAATATGTCACCCAAGGCCTGTGACAATAGATTTAGTAGCAAGTCAGCGGGGCCCTTCATAGTTTATATCCAACATGTAAACGAAAATGATAATAACAGAATTCATCCAATGAACATAGGAAAACTAATGCTAGAACTCAACATCGCTGGGGTAAAGGAAGTTGCCAGCAAGGGTCGCAATAGGGTAGCGGTTACATTCAGCTGCAGCAAGGCTGCGAATAACTTTGTATCCAATACTGAATTAAAATCAAGAAACATAAATGCATTTATCCCTTCGCATTTAATTTCCTGCCAAGGAATAATTAGAAATGTGCACAAATCTTTCTCAATTGATTCAATTCTTACAAACATTAATTCGCCCTCCAAAGTTTTAAAGGCCAGGAGACTTAACAGAAGGGTCACAGATTCCGAAGGTCAAACGACGTACGCGCCCACCCAATCAGTCGTCCTCACTTTTGAGGGGACGGTTCTCCCCAAAAAAGTGTGGCTTTTCTACGCCCCTGCTGAAGTTGAAACATACAAATTGCCAGTCACTCAATGCTACAAATGCCTACACTACGGCCACACGACTAAAATTTGCAAATCAAAGGTCCGCTGCGTAAATTGCGGTGAAGACCACATCAAAGAGGATTGTTCCAACCCAGAGATCAAATGTGCGAACTGCAAAGGGAGCCATCACGCTTTGGACAGAAGTTGCCCTGAGTATAAAATGCAGAAAGAAATCAAGGAAGTAATGGCCTTCCACAATATCTCTTTCACCGAGGCAAAAGACACATTGAAAAGCCACAAACCTCTGAACGTGTTTAACAGGCCACAGGACTTCCCTCCTTTAAATCAACACAACGGAACCGAAATCCCAACGGCTTCCACTAATAGGAACAAGTTTGAACATACGTATGCGGATACCCTTTCCCCCAAATTAAAAAAAAGAAAACAGGCTGTTGCCCCCAACGCCGTAGAAGTACATAGACAAAACCTCATGTTCCCCAGTGGGAACCACAGTTATCAAAACCCAAATCCCTCGCCATCTTTTTTGGGGCAGGGATCCTGATAGAGACCGCCCACCAGGCGATCCCCTGATGTTCCGGGAGCTTAATTTCCCAATTAAACAACATCAAATGTAATCAACAGGTTAACCTTAAGAACAATCATTTATGCGAACCCATTATAAAGTTGCTTGACGCAGCTGCTCACCTGTTTGAATCAGTAACCTCGAATAGTAAGGCAAAAACTTCCTGTACCTATAATACCTTTCATAATGGATTTAAAGATTCTACAGTGGAACATTAGGTCTTTACATAGCAACAAAAGTGATTTAATGCGACTCCTGAAGGAACAACAAAATAGATATTGCCTGCCTCAGTGAAACCTGGCTCAAACCCTCCTCGCTTTGTAATATCAGTAGTTACAACACATAGTTCGGGCCGATAGACCTGATGGAAAAGGGGGCGCCGCAGTGCTAGTGAAGAAGAACAAGCCTTATGATACAATTAACATAAACACCAACAATGAAAAATGACAAATTTCAGCCTATAAAACAAAACATTGTACAAATCTTTAAGTATATATGGCGCCGTACTGTACCTTGAATTACCAGGAACTGTTTGACACATTCAACATGTTCAATGATCCCTTATTAGTTTGTGGGGATTTCAATGCGTTGCATCCTTCTTGGGGATGTTCACAGACAAATAGAATGGGCACTTCCATTTACGAGCTGATAGAGAGAAAGGGGCTTTATTTGTTGAATGACAGATCCCCTACAAGATTCAACCCTACTGGTACCAGTGGAAATGTGTTAGACCTAAGTATATGCTCAACTCCCCACCCACAAACGTACAATGGGAAATCCTGGGAGACACCCATGGAAGCGACCACTTTCCAATTGTGATGACTCTACCGGGAGGTAGACGCAACCAACGAATTCCAAGAAGATACTTGGATATAAAGAATGGCAACTGGAACGCGTATATAAACGAGATTAAAGGGGCTGTTTCCGAACTTCAATATACTGAAAATTACCCGGAATTATTACAGATGATGATGCAGCGCGCCAGTTCGGCCTTCCTTGTTGAAAAACAAAACCCTATTCGTCCGTCTCCTCCATGGTGGGACAAAGATTGCACAGAGGCTGTAAGGAAACGGAAAGAAGCTATAAACATTGCCAAAAGAACTCACCTTGTGGAGCATTACATAGAAGCCAAAAGACAAACTGCTATATGCAAAAAATTGCTTAAAATGAAAAAGAAAGTAAGCTTCAAAATATTCTGCAATTCCCTCAATAGAGAGTCTTCCATCACTAACATTTGGAAGAAAATCAACCGTTTTAGAGGATCCCTTGCCCCTCAAATCCAAAGGTCCTTAGATAATAACTGATAGAAGAGTTTTAGCCAATCTTACACCTGAAGGTCCCTCTTTCCCTTCCTGCGCCAGATGCTGAACACTCAGCATGCCCAATACTCTCTTCCTACTTTACTTTACAGGAATTTTTGACTATTTGCAACAAGTTCAAAAATACTAGCCTGGCCCTGACAATTTACACTTTCTACATGATAAGCAGACTCCCCTTATAACGCTAAAGGCCTATTCATCTTCATATGTAACACCTTTTGGATGGAATCCCTATTCCAAATGCTTGGAAGGTAACGTATATTAAACCTATCCTGAAACCTAATAGACCTATAAATACACCTTCATCTTATCGCCCAATTGCATTGACGTCTTGTCTCCTAAAATCACTGAACTTTGATTAAAACAAAATTGGAGTGGTGGGTAGAAAAGAAGCAATTACTCCCAAGAAGCCAGTTTGGATTTAGAAAAGGATACGATTGCAGATATTGTGCAACCCACCTGATAAGCGACATTTACAAGGCATTCGGTGAAAAGAAATACATGGTAAGCTGCTTCTTGGACATAAAATCCGCATATGACAATGTTAATTGATGATCCTCTTGAAAGACTTTCGCGTAATTGGAGTCCCCAAAATCTTTGTCGGCTTATTTTAACATAATATCGGATAGACTTTTATATATCAAACACGATGGAGAAATCCATGGCCCCCGAAAATCAACTAAGGGACTTCCGCAAGGCTCCTCCTTGAGCCCTCTCCTATATGCAATATATGTCAAACCAATCGAGGATATTACATACCCATTTGCAAAAATCACACAATATGCTGACGACATTGTCGTATACAGAGCTTCAAATTCCTTGAATATGCAGTGGAAATGCTGAATGAGGCACTAAGAAATTTGAATGAATGGTGTGTAAGTAATGACTTAGAAATCTCCACTGGCAAAAGTCAAAGTGTTATCTTTACTAGAAGACACATCCCGGAGGATGTCAGCAGGGTACTTATACGTAACACCCATATCCCTTACAAGAACCACGCAAAATTTTGGGGAATTTGTTTGGACCAAAAGCTGAAGTTCAAACCTGAACTCAATAGCATCATTATCAAATGCTCCGCTGGATTACAAATATTGAAATTCATAAGCCCTTTTAGCTGGGGTGCTGATACCCTAACCTTGTTAATGGTTTACAAAGCCTTAATCAGGACACATTTAGAAATTCTCTGCCCCACTAATTCTACCACGTCCTCTGACCGTACAGTTAAGACTTGAAAGGCTCCAATACAGAGCTCTCAGGCTGTGTTTGGGGCACTTAATTCTACCCCCACCATGGCCCTTCTAGTGGAATCAGGAGAATTCTTGATAATTCTTCGTAATAAGTGGCTAGCTTCCAAGATGATTTTTTAAATCCTTTCAATTTCAAGGCAACGGTGTTGCACTAAAAATGAGGGAAATGAGCGACCACGCGTAATAAACCCTGAGGACCAACATATGGAAGTACCAAAGACCATTGCTTTTATTGCAATGTTACAACGAATTTTTGACGAGTCGTTAAAATTGAAGGATTGGACACCCTCCCATGTTTTTGAATGATTATTGGTGTCAGATATCATCAATGCCAATTGACATAGTCTGGGCCCGTCAAGCCAAACTTGATACGCTACCTCCATTCCTAACACAATTTGCCTTCCAAGATTTGGCTAAGGATAAATGGCCTGGATTTTCCTTCATCTTCACTGATGCCTCGAAAACTTCCAACAGACGGGAAGCAGGAATAGGGATTTATATTGACCAGGAACACAAAATTAGCAAGCGGCTCAACCCTGACTTATTGGTATACAGCTTAGAAATGATAGCAATTTATGAAGCGATTGTGTACATAGAACAAGAAAACATAAGGAGGGCGGTAATTTTCTCTGATTCCGTTGCCTGACTTTCACTGAAAGCTACGGGAATAACAGGAGAAAGCCCCAAGCTCTGCTTGAAATCAAAAGTAGAATCTCCAGACTGAATTCAAACGATTTTAACATCAAACTTGTTTTGGATCCCGGACATCGAAATATTTTTGGCAACGAAATGGCTGATCATCTAGCAAAGGAGGCAACAGACTTAACTGATCTGCACAAATACAAAATCAACTACAAAGAAGCAGGAAACATACATAAGCATAACATTGAACAGAATTGGCAGGAAACTTGGAATGATTTTTCGAAAACTATAGGCGAAATTCTTTCCATTCCATTAAACCTGAGGTCAGTACGGTCCCATGGTTTAAGGATATCAACCTCCCCGCAAAATGATCAGCATGATATGTGACTTCGATTCAACCATTCCCGCTGCCCTTCCCACCTATACAGGATCAAAATATTGAACTCTCCTAATTGTTCATGTGGCGCCATTGGCTCCCTATACATCTCTTTGTTTGAATGTCCCCTTACCATAGCCAAATCTACAAGGTTATATACTAATTTGATAAAAAGTGGGTTACAACCCCGTTAAATTTAGAATACATTTTAGCCAACATGACAAAACGCAGAATTGTACTTATCCACAATTATCTAGAAACAACAAACACTAACATATGAGTAATACAATCTTGCCTAATCCTAAAATGCTTCTCTTCTCTTTATTTGCATTTTGTGAAAATCCGTGGCCCGTTTCTGTGTTTGCTGCAATGGGCCCTGCAGCAAGAAGAGTCTTAACCTAACCTACTGTTCCTATTCCAGTTTCACATACTTGAAAATTAAAATAAGCAGCCTAGCACAAAAAGATAGAACATTACGTAAGTTATCCGGGAGTGAGGAAAACTGGGAGGTGTTCCACAGTGCCAAGCAGAAAAGATAGTTTAACCCCCACTCAGTGACTGGTAAATGAGCCCCTAGAGGCTCGGCCAAAACCGAAGAAAGAAGAAGAAGAAGAACAGCGGTTAAATTTTTAATTCGACGCTGGGCTATTTTTTGGGCGAAATTATTATTTTTCAGGCTGTTTTTAGGCGATTAGTCTTGCAGTTATCAAAATACCTTTATTTTACTGATTTTATTTAAGTATGGGGAAAATCCCCAACATAACTTTATAACTGACAGTTGGTAAGCCGTAAGCCGCCGCCACCTGTCATTCGTCACTTCTTCCTGCGTTACTTCAGGCCAAGGTTACTAAAGAGAGAAGGTGGCCTGGTAACTCGTGGAGTGACGCGTCATCCAGTAGGCCATCTATTTGTGTACATGCATTAAATGGGCCTACTGAGTGACGTTGTGGTGACGTTGAAAACTTACCAGGCAACCTTAGGTATATTCGTTTTAGATGACTTGGACTGCCCCAAGTCACCTACGTCAACGAAATGTGCATTCGTTTTAGATTTTCGGCTTGCCGGATTTGACATTGACATATTCGTTTTAATTGCCACTACGGCAACGCTGGTGTTGACGTAATGAGCACCTACTCGAGAGTAGGGTCTAGTTGCGTCAGCTTCGAGTTAACCTTAATTTTTAGATTTATTTATGTTGTTTGTTACTGCGGATATCACATATACCGGGTGATTCGTGAGGAACCCTCCATATTTAAATAATGTGTTTAGGAGACCACAACAAACAGAAAAAGTCTAGTAAACATATGGTCAAATGTCAACCCTTACTGAGGTATTGTTCAAAATTGTATTTAATCAATTGAAAACATAAAAAACATCTTTACAACAGAAATTACGTGTTCACTAAATTTAGCAATATTTTAAGAGAATTTAACTAGAAAATAATTGTTTTAACTAATGAACGCTAAAATAAATGTGACAGTTACAATTATCTTACACCGTGCTCTGAAGTAAAGTTCTCGAACGTACAGCGCACTCCAGAACCAATGATCTGGTAGGGGGGTAGATAGACCTCGATAGACCTGCATTCTCGATTGATATCAGCATGTGAGTGAAATAGCGAATATCTGTGAGTAATTTTGGCTCATGTGTCCGACAAGGATGTCACTGGAAGCCTATGTCACGTGACTTAGGATGAGCAATGCTTTTTAAACGGGTGTATTTACCATCTCACTTTTGAGTTAATATCAATTTCTCTTTCTCTACAGGGAATCTGGCTACTTGATAAATCTATGCTCCAGAACTCATTTTGCATTAATTGGATGCGTGAGAGGTTATGTTCATGATCACCGCTTGATTTTTGGAAGTGAAAATTGATGAAAATGGCCCCTCTGAATCAGTGGAAACCGGTACAAATTGAAGGCCCGGCGTTCAGCAATAACCTCGAAGGCTTGATAGGAATAGAAGAATGTAGTGATTACGATTTAAACACGATACTGCAAGGGAAAAAGGTAAGTACCAGTAATATGGTCGTACCCAATGCGTTTACGATATTGCACATTGCAGGCGAGGAGAAAAAGAGTTACCACCGATATCGCAATAGCCGGCTTGGTTCCAAAGAAAAAGAAGAAGAAACCATCGAGGCAGGCAGAAGCAAAATGTAAAGTCCAAAACAATCCAATCAGTCCTTCGAGAAGTGGTTGCTCAGATGGTGAATTCCTATCCGAGCACGAAAGTGGGCAGCTTGATTTGGATAATGTGAAATCCTGGAGCGCTTACGGTTTGCCAACTTCGTTATTAAAAGCTGTGGCCTCGCTCAATTTTACAGAGCCTACTCAGATTCAATCTCTCACCTTGCCAGCTGCAATAATGGGTATAGTAAAATCCACTCTTCTTTATTCTGTTCATCATCTGGTAAGTTGCAGGAAAGCGAGACATTCTAGGAGCGGCGGAGACGGGCAGCGGGAAAACTCTCGCCTTTGGCTTACCCATACTGTTTGGCATATTGAAATCGCAAATACAATCGAGAGATGATGGTAGCAAAGAGAAACAAGTGCAAGATGATTTAGATTTGGAGGAAACGCCTGTGCAAGTCAATGAAGACGGTGAGGCTTTTTCGTTTTAATTAATTTATTTAAAATGAATTTGTCCATAAGAATATTGCACAATATCTGAATATAGTTCAGCGTGATCTTGTCTTATAACTGTCCAATTGTTAAATAAAAAGTACTCTGCTTTGCAGGCCTTGGCTGTGTTCGAATAATCAATTTAAGCCAAAAAGAAGTAGACAGTGAAGCGAAACCCCTGTATGCATTGATACTGACCCCAACTAGAGAATTAGCTGTGCAAATCAAGAACCACCTGACAGCACTGGCGCGTTTCACGCCCATCAAAATCGCCCTCGTCGTCGGGGGTATGTCGATTGAAAAACAGGAGCGCATCTTGGCGAAAGCCCCCGAGATAGTGGTCGGCACGCCTGGGCGTTTGTGGGAGTTAATCCAGCAGGGCAACGCTCACCTGTCACGAGTTAATGACATCAGGTAAGTCGGACTTTAATCTTTGCGTTCATTGTTTGACGGGAGCAGATTTTTGGCAATAGACGAGACCGACCGTATGATCGAGCGGGGTCACTTCCAGGAGCTACACGACATCCTGGAGAAGGTCAACGCGGATGAAGAAAGAAGGAAGCGCAGGCAGAACTTTGTTTTCTCTGCGACGCTGACGCTGGTGCACGAATTACCGCGACATCTGGCGACTAAGAAGAAGTTGTTGAGGGGAAGAGTTGGCGATATGACAGCGGAGCAGAAACTGATGAAAATCATCGACTTGCTTGGGATTACCAATCCAAAATGCGTTGATATCACTCAAGGAAAAGGTAAAGATTAACTTATTGCAGGTCGGTTTTGACTTTGGATCAAAAATCGACCGCAAGATGTCGCGACTCGCAACCTGTACTTAAGGCACTCGATCTCTGTCTAGGGACACAGGTACTGCCATCATATGTTTTTGACACTGACAGTGGCTATTTGACCTTGAAGAAATTAGTTGTCAAAAATGACAAACTGGAATACTTTATGTAAATCAAGGCACAAATTACTTTAAATTTCCATTTTATTGATACAAAGTGTAAGTTTACAGTAAATTTAAGCGTTTATAGAAAAATATGACATAATAAATAAATTAGAAAACTGTAAGTAATAACCAAAAGAACATACCTGAAATTTTTCCTGTATGAAATATTCCAAACTAAAAGCTAACTTATTAATGTGCCAGGCTTTTACTAATGTTTATTAGCTTTACTAGCGACAAATTAACTGGTTTACGTATAAATTTTCTTGCATAAAGTTCTCATTTACAAAAAAAATTGCGTATACCTACCTATACATATTTTAGATCAAATTTAAAAACAATTTCTGATGTATTTTAATAAATTTAGTTAAAATAAGCAACAAAATGTGTCTTAAATCAAAAAATACATTAAATTATATGAAATGTACAAATGTATCTATTGTGAGATTATGATATTTTAAAAAGAAAAGCTGTATGTACCTTTAGGAATGTTAAACACTTTAAATTTGTAGTATTTGATTTGTAATGGGCAACACAACATACTTTAGGCATTATCTAGGCCACAGCATAAATACATACAGCAGGTTCACTCTCCTTGGCGGGAAAATTTCCCGCGCAAACTGAGCCGCCATATTCCGGATGGAAAATCTGTCATGTGATTTGTTAGAGCGCATTCGACTGGACGCACGGAGTGTTTCTTTTTCTCACTCTTATATGCACTGACACGCAGTCGCTTTCCCTCACACTTCTGCTCATTACGTGCATCGAACATTATGTCGAATGCCCCCTTCATTTGCACGAACACGACCAGTGGTGTCTCGTGTAATTAGCAGCATAATAGGTGCTTTCGATTATGCATGCTGGGGTGCACTGAGTAAACTTAAAACTCTAGGCTTTCAAGTAGTGATCGGATAATTCAAATTAAAAATAATCTGTCATCCGATTATCAAAATAACTTAAATAATTCGATTATCAAAAATATTTTTATTGCGACACTGGGTTTTACATTCGCAAAATGGCGCCAAGGTCAAAAAATTTTGCCCCGCCAGATCAAAGGTGCCGACAAACAGTTTCCATGCTGGTTATGCTGTGTCTAGGCTGTTTTTAAATTTATTACGCCAAGAAGCGAAAATTGAATGGAACAACTGTCACAATGACAACCAATTTGTTCAAGGTCAAATAGCCACTGTCAGTGTCAAAAACATATGATGGCAGTACCTGTGTCCACAGACAGAGATCAAGTGCCTTACCTGTACTGTAAAGAAATGTTAAGAACTTTTTCTTGTTCTAATGAAATACTCTCCACACAGAAAATAAGTTTGAAGAAGAAACTAGCTTGATTTTAAATGTCATTTTGAGCTATTATAAAGGCGATAGTTTAAGGGTCGGTCTTTCCACCTTTTGATAAACTAACTGACAGATAACTACCATGGAAACAATTCATAACAATCAATCAACCATTCATAAAAATCAAGTCATTCGCCAGATATCTTTAACGGGAAGATGGAAAGACCGGTCCTAAGAAAGCTAGAGTTGTGATTGAAGGTGTTTTCTCGTACTACATACTTGGCAGAATGACTTTGACATTTCAGACATTGCCGTCAACTTGTAAAATCATGTTGCCAACTTATATAAGTTATCTTGAAAGTATCCGAGTGTGATTTTTAAACGCAATGCAGGGACCTCTGGTACTCTGACGGAATGTAGAATCACGTGCTCCATCGATGAGAAGGACTACTATCTCTACTACTTCCTCCAGAAGCATCCCGGGCGAACGCTCGTCTTCTGCAACTCGATTGGTTGTGTCAAGAGACTCTCGACCATCATGGGCCTGCTCGATTGTCATCCACTGCCCCTGCACGCTTCGATGCAACAAAGACAACGATTGAAGAACCTGGATAGGTTCAAGGAGAGCGAGCACGGGCTGCTGATAGCAACCGATGTGGCTGCGCGTGGCTTGGACATTCCCTGCGTCGAACACGTCATACATTATCAAACCCCGAGGACCAGCGAGAGCTACGTGCATCGCTCGGGCAGGACAGCTCGAGCTACACGTCATGGAATCACGGTGCTTCTGGTTGAACCATCCGAATTACAGAGTTATCTACGATTGTGCAGGACTCTAGGAAAAAGTAAGAGTTTCTGTCTTTTAATATCAAAGTAATGTTCAAAATTTAAATGAACAGAGGAAGACATACCGACTTTCCCCGTGCAAGGTAATCTACTGGACGCTGTCAAATCCAGAGTCAATTCAGCAAGAGAACTCGACAAGCTAGAGCTGCAGTTGAAAAAGACGAATTCACAAGCCGGTTGGATGCAGAAGGTTGCTGATGAAATGGACATTGTCCTCGACGATGACCTGTAAGTAACATCCTCACACACACACTTCCACAATTCCATTTTTGATAATACAATTACAGGTCGCATAACTACGACAAGGCCGAAGCGAAGCAGTTGAAGAGAGCAGCCGAATTAAAACGAAAAGAGTTGAGCTTGATGTTGGCAAGGCCGTTGTTCCCGAAGGGCTTCAGCGGTAGGTACCCGCTCAGCAACTCAGAAGAGTTAATGGCACGAGGCGAGCAGAAAACCGCTGTTGAAGTGATGAGGTGTGCTTTGGAGGATAAGTCGAAGGTACAGTTTAAGAAGCCGAGGTTTCTGTTTAAGTCAAAAGTCAAAAAGACATCAGAAGGTTTGAGTGCAAAAGTGAAAGCGCAGACGAAAGTTGTTGTGCATAATAGAAAAGGCAAACGAAAGGATCGTAAAAGAAAGTGAAGATTTCGTAATGCCTGTTTTGGAAAGTGTATTTAATTTATTGCAATTTACGTCTACATTCGAGTTTTACGACACTGTGAGATTGAATGTGATAAAATTGAGTAAAATAATCTAAATAAATCTTATTCATGTCCTCTTCTATTATTAAAAAAAAATATATTTCCTACAAAAACCTTCACATCACAGAAGTCGCAGTTTAAGGTGCATTCGATGTGATGTTTAGAAGTAGAGCGAGATAAGACTGTGATTTTTTTTGTTGAAAATACGATGTAAACAAAATTTAGAATTGATATTGTTTTAAAATCAGGAATTATCTGCATTAAAAACTACAAACAAAATACCACCGTCTGAGGGTATGTATGATATATGTGTAAGCAATGAGGACTGACAGACTGTGGTAAAAAATTTAACATAATATAAACGTTAGTTTATTTTCTTATAATATGCTTTATTCAATAAACAATTTAATTTATTTTAAAACTTAATCGTGCCAGCTATCATTTAATAGAAGGATATTTATCATTTTTGTTCCTAGTATATGTAGGTAACTATTACAGTGTGTGTAGTGTCGTCAAGAAACGTTTGCAAGGTATGTAATTTTTTGTTTGTTGATGTTTTTTTAGTAAAATGTAATTTGTAACCTGTGAGCAACTAAAAATCAGATTAGAGTCGGCGGTGCAAAGAAAAAGTATGTCTGTTACTAACGCGGCGTTAGGCTAATCTGACAGTTCATGAATGTATTAGATTAATTAATTCAGTCAATCACAGACATACATTTTCTTTGCACCGCCTACTCTAATCTGATTTTTATTTGCTCACTTTTTATTAGGTATTTTCATTTTGTCATTTCCATTGTCATTGTCATGGTTATAATCAAAAGAGCGTTCAGAACGAACTGCTTTAACAATCTTATAGTTAGAATAAACAACCAGTTCGAAATGGAAGTTGAATGTAATGAATCCAAACATCCGCTGGTTTGCCTTCCCGAGGGAAGAATGTTTACCCCAACAGAATGAGATATCAAAGGATACATTCGAATTTTTTACAAGAGACAACAGGAGGATATGTCTCAAATTTGGCTGGGAAGGAAGCAGAAGGTTCTTTTACGAGGCTGCATTCCCTGATTGGTAAGAAGAAAAATGTATCTACTATTTCTTATAACAGTTGTGATTTTGCGGGTGATTAACAAACCACCAAAAAGAAATATGTAATTTGTTTAATAAAATAGAAGTGAGTTTAAAGTAGAATTATTTTAAGAGTTTACGTCTTATTTTTTAATAAGTAATGGTTTGGTAAACATTTTTATCATTAAATGTTAGTGTTCTACATTTTTTTTCTTCATCAAATCAGTGTGATTACAATTGAAATTATTTTATACAAACTGTTATATTCTTTTTTGAAAGGGAAATTTGTCAGGGAATAGAGCCCCCACAATCGACAATATCAGCATCACCAATCACCACCACTACCTCCTGAATAAATAACTGCATTACTATAATATTAAGGGTGGGTTTACAGAAAGGAAATCAAATGTTTAATTACGATTAACTATTTGATTGAGATTAAAATTAGCATTGCCATAGTTTAACAATTTGATTTCTATGGCAACACGAATTTTAAGCTCAATCAAATAGTTAATCGTAATTAAATATTTGATTTCCTTTCTGTAAACCCACCCTAAATATATTTATTTTTTGGGGCCTCTATTGTCTTAGTTTAGAAAAGAAATGAAATACACATAATGGTACGTTCTACGTTCAAGTTTACATTTGTGGTATTACGTTTGAGTTTAAATAAACAGACCTATTGAGTGTAACATAATGCCCTCACTTATATCCATTTTAAACTCAAAATATCTTTAAAGACTGACGACTGTGAAAATTACTTTAGGACGCGTGTTTACAAATCTAAATTTAGGGAGTTTTTGCAACACATTACGATAAAAATATCGTTACGTTAAAGGCTATGTTGCTTAGCAATCTTATGGATCTAACCAATCACAAACAGAGTAAATTTTAACGGAACCTATTGCCAAAAACTCCCTATTAAACTTGCGTCAAATTGCGTGACAACATATGTTTTAGATCACCCGTTACTTTAGATGCATTCGACTCGCTGATTTGAATTGATTTAAATCGCGCTCGATTCGTGCAGAGTTTAGTGTAAACGAAACGTGACGATACTGATTCAAATCATTTCTAAGTGATAAAAACGAATTGATTTCGACTGCACATCGAATGCAGCTTTTATATTTAGTATTGAACTTATATTTTGTGCTGAAGTTTGTATTAGTAATTAAATCGAATATTCGAAATCGTTCCCTAAGATTTATTTACAAAGTAGATTGAAAAATGGTGCTCTAGTGGATCTGATGTTCGAAATTATATTTCAAGATTTACGTTAAGAAAGCGGATTGAAGATGGAACTGTCTGTGACGGAAAATGAACAAACTCTTAAAACAACGTTCACTACAGAAAAGAAACTGCAATTGTCGAGCTGGGCATTAAACTTTAACAACATACTGTAAAGCCGTGTTTTCCGAAATCAAGTAAGCAGTGATGTGCTACAATTACATTTTGATGTTTAGACAACTCACGTAACAAGAGATAATGACTGGTCTAGAATAGTCTATAAGTTTCTAGAAGTTTTCGCGTCTGTTCAAGTCGACTTCAGACGAAGCTATCCGATAAAGTGTATGAGTTGATGGGCTTGAAATTTGAATAGTGGAGTTCGATACGAATTTGCTTCAAACCTCAATCTAATCAATTGCTTACCCCAACGCATGCCTTATACTGTTTCCTTTCTTTGGAGTTATCCTGAGCAGAGGAGGTATAAAAAAAATCAAATTTGAAATTGATAATGTAAGTAGGGTTGTTGTTCATAGAAGTTATTGTTTTCAAAGTTTAACGGTATGGCCATGCACCTCATTGAGCTCTGCTGCCCCCAACTGCTTCAATTTTTTCTGAAGAAACTGGTAAACAGCGAAAAATTTTGTAGTTTTGTAATTTTCTAGTTTTGTAGTAATTTTAAGTTCTTAATTTTTTTTCTCTGATTCTAACATATTATACTTATGTACAGGTCGTAACGATTACATTTACAAGGAATTTCTTTCTGAATTTTATAAAATTTCTTGATTAATTTATCGACCGCCTTTTGTTTTACTTTACGTCAAAAAATTCCACAATTGTCAAATGTTATCATTATTTGTTTACATTATTTTATGTCTTTCTAAATTTTATACATTTTCTTTATTTATTTATCGATCGTCTTTTGTTTTATTTTACGCCAAGAAAATGCACAATTGTCAAAGGTCTTAAAATTAGATTTAATTTTAGAAAGTCGAACCAGTTTCGATTATTTGAAGAAATTTTTTTTTAAATTATTATTTGTTTATATTATTTTATGTCTTTCTGAATAAATTTTCTTTATTTATTTGTCGATCGGCTTTTGTTTTATTTTGTAACGAGAATTTTTTTTTTAAATCACGGATTTTAAAAATAAAAATCGCTTGATTGAAATCGGTGATTTTAAACGTGATTATAATCAAATGATTTAAATCAGCTCAACCCTGTCTGCGATTAACTGAATTAATCAATGTAATACATTCATGAACTGTTAAATTTATTGACTTTTTATTTAAATCACAGAGACATATTTTCGTTGTAACGCCTACTCTAATCTTATTTTTTTTTGCTAACCGTTTACAAGAAATACGCGAAGTTATGGCCGTTTTACACTATGACATTTTTAATCTAAAATTTGATACAAAGTGAGTGAGAAGTACCAATTCAACCAATCAGAATTCACTATGGTAGCTTATCTCTCTTACTTTGTACCAGAAAATGTTATAATGTAAAACAGCCTTTATACAGGAAAAAATAACGATCTCAATGTAACTCCTTTTAACTTTTTTTGGTAGTTTCCTGGAGACCATCCGTTAGATCAGATCAGATTAGATTAGATTAGATCAGATGTTAGATTTAAGGGAGTTACTTTTCTTAACTCCCAGAAGGAGGTAAAGTAGGTAATTCCCTCTTTTTATGGTGTTGATATTTAATTCGAAAATTCTGCATTTGTTTCATAATCAAGGATGCAACACGCGTGCGCTAAGAAGCATGTGTTCAAATGTAACAAATTTTAAAATTATTTTAACTCTTTGCTGAAAGATGTCACATCATCACGAAAAATTGTAACAACTTTTACAAAGATGTTTAACAAATTTCAGTATATACTTCTAGTTTATGTATGTAAAAATCGAATATGTGAAGCTAGACTACTTACGGTGTTAATGTGGTAGAATTTTTCATTTCCTCGGAGTCAAATAATTCCACCTTAATTTTAACTACTTCCAAAAGATAAACGTTTATCCGAAAAAGTGAAAAATACTTAGAAAAATAATTAGATCTAACAAAAAAACAGGTACTAATTGCAAATTATGGAGGAGATGAATTTAACTCCGTAAAATTTTTACCTGTGTAAGTATTTAGTTTTGACTGCGACGATAAATTCAATTCTTATATCGAATCTTGCAAGGTGTCACACAGGCCTTAAATTCAGTAAAAATATTTTAATTTATCTACTGGCAAGTTCCAATAGCTATCTATTCGCTAGAAAATGCCGAGCATCTAAAGTCCCTAGATAGTACTATGTGTTTTTTTTTAAAATGCCATAAGGGTGGCTGTGGAAAAGAAAATTCATGTCTTAGCTCCATTCATTTACTTCAAATTTTCAGATTTGGCATGTGTTAGATGCCAAGCTACGACATGAGTTTTAATTTTCATGGCCAACCTTTATGACATTTTTAAAAAAATACATTGTATAAAGTACGGCAATAGGGAAGCCATTTTCTGGCTCATTATGCGCGGGAATTTTAAAATGAAAATTTTGGTTGATTTTCATGACAACGGAAAATAAACGTAAACAAACGTAAATGTCCTAAAGACGCCGTTAACTTTCTTATTTTAAATGGAATGCTAGACTTTTCATTGCAAATTCTGATTCTACACATTATTCTAAATAAAGAAAATTCTACTTTTGCGCAACAGATAGCGCTAGTCAGCTACTCAAAAGTGGAAAATTTTTGGTAAAAAGCTCAAACTTCTTTCTTTCTAATGAATTACCTACCGCTGGTCTTTGTTTAAATTTCTTTCACTGCTCAGTATATGATAGTATTATGGGAGTTATTAATGTGAGGTAGCAAGAAAACAACAGATTTCTGTTATTGGACGACAGATGGCACTGAAAAATTTCGAGCGTATAAGGAGAAGAAAAATTTTTAGAATCTGTTTATTTTAATGTATTTGTTAATTAAAGTTTCACCGTTGCCTCTGTTGCGTGTATTAAATAATCTTAAAATTTTTTATAACGGTGTAACATTTCGCTCAATGTTGTCAATCGTATGGCGAAAAAGTTTCTTACAAGTCGCCAATCCTTTTATTTTACGATAGGCATTATTATCCATTCCTAATCTCTTTGTTATCGCAGTAGGCGGTGATTTTAAGCCAGTAAGTTTTCTATCATGTTAAATTAGGAAAATTTAATTTGATTTAACTTTATGTAAAGTTGGCCGTGAGTAGACTTCGTGACGAAAAGAAAATATTGCAACATTGGGCGCATTCAGGGACGCTCAGCGGCTGAGAGGCTAAGTAAGCAATCGTTTGTGATTGGTTCAAATTAAAGTAATAGCCAATCACAAACGATTGCTTACTTAGCCTCTCAGCCGCTGAGCATCCCTGAATGCGCCCAATATCTAATTCGGAGTAATCTTAAAATCTAAGTCGACATGACATTCATTGTCAAAATTTAGTTACATACATGAGTACCACATTCACACTAGACTTTCACGGCCTGGTGTGATAACAAATAGATAAGGAATTGATTATACTAGTTTTGTTGTAATTTGTTCTCTTAAGTTTTAGGATTTAATAAATTTCTTTAATGAAAACAGTTTTTTTAAAATATAAATAACGTTTTTATTTGCACTCTATTTTACACTAGACGCGTCCATTTCGAAGGACAGAAATTTCCTGACGCGCTCCTGATACTCCGAATTGCTCTCCGCTTTGGGGAGGTACGCGTTCTCCCTCCTGGGGAAGTACCTGGCGAATTTCTCGGCGACGTGGAAATGACTGAGGATGTCGGGCGTTGCGATCCCCATTTTCTTGCTGCCTTTACACACCGTGTTGACCTCAATTTTCTTGCTGCGCCCCTTCCCCACGACTATATCGTCGGGGTAGTCGTTTCTCATACCTACGAAGGAAGTCCTGCACGACAGGATCGACCAAGTCGACTCTAAGAACGATGCGATGAGCACGTGCACGGACAAGGGGATCACCGACGAGAGTTTCTCGACTGATATTATCACAATGGCGGTGGTGAATGCCAGCGAGATGCAGGAGGTGAGGGTGGAAACGCATGATGAAACGAAGAACCACTTAATGTTATTGTCTATGTACCATCGCCTCCAGGCCAAGAGGGCGCTTAAGCCAGCTAAGATGGCGCCGGAACTCAAAACGAACGCAGCGCTCGTTATGTATACGGTTACGTCACGCTCATTTGTTGCGTTTACACTAGGGGGCACTAGTTTAGTAGATGTCGTCGCGTATGAGTTACTTAATAAACTCAGAGCGGCGAAGATTAAGGCCAGCCCTGCAAAGCAGAGGTGGATGACTCCGAGGCCCAAAACAGTCGACGCCGAGTACCTCCGCTCCGACGGGTACAGGCCTCGGGGGTCGAGGTTTGTTCGTATCCTCACCTTGTAGATGTTCTCCATTGTTACATCTTTTTTTTGTATTTAATCGAAATAAAAAAACGCCGTTGTACTCTCGCCTCCCAAAATAAAACGGAATGTAAAATAAGTGCCCTGCATTATCGGCCTGTGTTAAACTGGTTGCATAATCGCTGGGGGGAAGAGCAAAAATTAATTTTTCGAAGTGCAAAAATTAAAAACCGCACGGGGTATTAGGTTCAAGGACTTGCTTCTTTATTATTATTAAAGAAAACGCGAAGAATGGAAAGTCGATCTTAAATTTCACGACCGACGAGAGCCGTTCCACTCACTTCCACGGGGCCATCCAGCGATGCGTTTCGCCTTCTCGGAATTGCATAATCACTAGAGGTATTCGACGTTTACTACCGCAAGCTTTTTTTTTTGGAGAGTCACTTTTAAATTCGTCACGCACCGACCGACTCGTCGAGTTTTACGTTTCGTGGAATCAACACCGACTACACGAACGACCATCGGGAACTGACAAAACAAGAGGCTCCTACCGTTCGGAAGGTGCTTAGCAGAGGCGATGGAAGGGAAGAGGGACCGCTCGAGTGCACCTGGAGCTCGTTGAATACATCGTTAAACAAATTTGCGTGGAGCAATTAAAATTCACTTCCGGGTTTAACTTTTCCCGACATCAAATAATTCTTTTTTTTATTATTTCAGAAATTGTTAAAAAGTCTGAATCTGATTTCCTTTTTTTTATATATGAAGTTGTTTATTGTCGGTAAGAAATAAAAATACTGATTTTTCATGAGCTTTTGTTATTTCCGCGAGTTTTGCGCAGTGACTTTTTAATTTTTTAATCAATTCCGCAAATAGGTTTCTAAACGATTGAACGAGCGAGAGCGAGCCGACACGATCTAGCCCCCAGAGAAAGTGAAAGTCTTTTAACGCCGCGGTAAAATTTTTCTTAAAAAAAATGAATGAAATAAACGCACGTGAACCTGCCACGTTATACCTTGCGTCAATGAACGAAAAACGTGACTCGGATGCCAACAATAACAACGACAGAGTCCACGTGATGCGTATGTATCTACAATTGATTAAACGAACATTAATCCTTGCCTTCACATTTTCTTCCACAAGGTCTTCTTCGTCGTCGCGCCGTTTGCTTATAAATCTGTGCGCGATGTTAGATTAATTTAACAGTTAAATTAATTATAAATAAAATTAATTTTTAAAACACCGTAGTGCTGCCATCTTTGAGCAACGGTGTGATCTATTAGTTATACACGTTTACAGATTCCTTCGGTTACAGGAATCTACAGTTGTCGATAGGCGGTAAATTTAAACCTCCACTAACAGATGGTGCATCTGTGTGACGCCATTAGATGCGTTCAATACAACTCAACGATCGCTCAAGTGTTCGCTTTCTGTTCAGCCACCTAAAATTAGCGACAGTTCTCCAGTGTTGAGGTAAATGAACGCACCTGTTATCAGATATTTTTTTAATCTTTTAAAAATCTTAACACAATCTTGCGTGTTTGACGTAGGCCGATAAAGCGGTAAAAACCTCGTTTCTCTCTCTATCCTTGTTCTTGAGATAATGCGATTTTTCTAGCGGAATTTGGTGGATGCGCCGGTGATATTCATAAAAATATTAATATTTTAAGAACGGTAAGAGGTAACAAGTTGCGGCTTTTACCATCAGCATCGCTTCATCGAATGGAGCTAATGGCCAAAAAGGCAAATCAATATCTCAAACCGTTCTCGACTTATTGAATTTTTTCCACAACCGATCGACATTTCTCAATTTTTTTTCTCGGAAACGGTGCGAGTTAGAGACCTGCGGTTTGCACCATTCTACTCGTCTTGCCAAGCTCTATAAGGGTGATTTTTTTCGCGGCAATCAACTTCCCGACGAAATCCTTAAATTTTCATGGACTATAGCCTTGCTATTTTTCGCCCGAAAAAATTTTTGTTCTCCAAAAATCACGAAAAAATTCATTAATGTGGAGCTCGACGAGGCGCATTCAAAACCGGAGTCCGTTCTTCTCTAGCCCACCCCGTTCCTGAAATATCGACCCTTAAAGTACCGACGCAGAAAATATCATTTGCGCATAGAAAAAAACGTTTTAACACATTTATTCGTTCAAGTAGGCTACACGTTCATCGTTTACAGTGAAATTCAAATTATTTTAATCGTTTTTAGGCTAGCACGATTGATTAACCGAACGTAATCGTCCCCTTCATATTTTCTTCAATATGTATGTTCCATAAACGTCGCGTCGTTTATGTATATCCCGTGCGCGATATTAGAAGGAAAATTAAACTTGCTCCATCTAATTAAAAAAAGAGACTAAATTAAGAGAGTGTGCCTACGTTAGAAAAATTATTTTCGCAGGCAATAACAAGAGAAAGGCAATAATTAGTTTGCGCCAGTCGAATAATCGTTATTTATCGAGCGATGTGGAACGATTTTCATTAATTAAACAGTTAGATTAATTATAATTAAAATTAATTTTTAAAACATCGCAGTGCTGCCATCTTTGAGCAACGGTATGATCTATCGGTTATGAACGACTACAGATTCCTTCGACGACAGGGTTACAGGAATCTATAGTTGTGGATAAGCGGTAAATTTGAAACTCCACTAAGAGATGGTGCATCTATGTGACGTCATTAGATGCGCTCAATAGAACTCAACGATCGCTCGTGTTCGCTTTCTGTTCAGCCACCTAAAATTAGCGACAGTTCTTCAGCGTTCAGGTAAATGTACGCACCTGTTACCATATATTTTTTAAATATTTTAAAAATCTTAACACAGTCTTACGTGTTTCGCGTAGGCCGATTATACGGTGAAAACCTCGTTTCTCTATCTATCCCTGTTCTTGAGATAATGCGATTTTTCTAGCGGAATTTGGTGGATGCGCCGATGATATTCATAAAAATATTAATATTTTAAGAACGGTAAGAGGTAATAAGTTGCGGCTTTTACCATCAGCATCGCCTCATCGAATGGAGCTAATGGCCAAAAAGGCAAATCAATATCTCAAACCGTTCTCGACTTATTGAATTTTTTCCACAACCGATCGACATTTCTCAATTTTTTTTCTCGGAAACGGTGCGAGATAGAGATCTGCGGTTTGCACCATTCTACTCGTCTTGCCAAGCTCTATAAGGGTGATTTTTTTCGCGGCAATCGACTTCCCGACGAAATCCTTAAATTTTCATGGACTATAGCCTTGCTATTTTTCGCCCGAAAAAATTTTTGTTCTCTAAAAATCACGAAAAAATTCACTTATGTAGAGCTCGACAAGGCGCATTCAAAACCGGAGTCCGTTCCTCTCTGACCCACCCCGTTCCGGAGATATCGACCCTTAAAGTACCGACGCAGAAAAAATCATTTGGGCATAGAAAAAGAGGTTTTAACACATTTATTCGTTCAAGTGCGCTACACGTTCATCGTTTATAGTGAAATACAAATTATTTTAATCGTTTTTAGGCAAGCACAATTGATTAACCGAACGTAATCGTCCCCTTCACATTTTCTTCGATATGTATCTTCCATAAACGTCGCGTCGTTTGTGTATATTCCGTGCGCGATATTAGAAGGAAAATCAAACTTCTCTTGCCCCATTTAATTAAAAAAAAGACTAAATTGAGGGAGTGTGCCTACGTAAGAAAAATTATTTTCTCAGGCAATAACAAGAGAAAGGCAATAATTAGTTTGCGCCAATCGAATAATCGTTATTTATCAAGGGATACTGAACGATTTTCATTAATTAAACAGTTAGATTAAATTATAAATAAAATTAATTTTTAAAACATCGCAGTGCTGCCATCTTAGAGCGACAGTATGATCTATCGGTTATGAACGATTACAGATTCCTTCGACGATAGGGTTACAGGAATCTACAGCTATCGATAAGCGATAAATTTGAAACTCCACTAACAGATGGTGCATCTATGTGACGTCACTAGATGCGCTCAATAGAACTCAACGATCGCTCGTGTTCGCTTTCTGTTCAGCCACCTAAAATTAGCGACAGTTCTTCAGCGTTAAGGTAAATGAACGCACCTGTTACCATATATTTTTTAAATATTTTAAAAATCTTAACACAGTCTTACGTGTTTCGCGTAGGCCGATTAAACGGTGAAAACCTCGTTTCTCTGTTTATCCCTGTTCTTGAGATAACGCGATTTTTCTAGCGGAATTTGGTGGATGCGCCGGTGATATTCATAAAAATATTAATATTTTAAGAACGGTAAGAGGTAATAAGTTGCGGCTTTTACCATCAGCATCGCCTCATCGAATGGAGCTAATGGCCAAAAAGGCAAATCAATATCTCAAACCGTTCTCGACTTATTGAATTTTTTCCACAACCGATCGACATTTCTCAATTTTTTTTCTCGGAAACGGTGCGAGTTAGAGACCTGCGGTTTCCACCATTCTACTCGTCTTGCCAAGCTTTATAAGGGTGATTTTTTTCGCGGCAATCGACTTCCCCACGAAATCCTTAAATTTTCATGGACTATAAGCCTTGCTATTTTTCGCCCGAAAAAATTTTTGTTCTCTAAAAATCACGAAAAAATTCACTTATGTAGAGCTCGACAAGGCGCATTCAAAACCGGAGTCCGTTCCTCTCTGACCCACCCCGTTCCTGAGATATCGACCCTTAAAGTACCGACGCAGAAAAAATCATTTGCGCATAGAAAAAGACGTTTTAAAACATTTATTCGTTCAAGTTGGCTACACGTTCATCGTTTATAGTGAAATACAAATTATTTTAATCGTTTTTAGGCAAGCACAATTGATTAACCGAATGTAATCGTCCCCTTCACATTTTCTTCGATATGTATCTTCCATAAACGTCGCGTCGTTTGTGTATATCCCGTGCGTGATATTAGAAGGAAAATCAAACTTCTCTTGCCCCATCTAATTAAAAAAAGAGACTAAATTAAGAGAGTGTGCCTACGTTAGAAAAATTATTTTGCAGGCAATAACAAGAGAAAGGCAATAATTAGTTTGCGCCAGTCGAATAATCGTTATTTATCGAGCGATGTGGAACGATTTTCATTAATTAAACAGTTAGATTAATTATAATTAAAATTAATTTTTAAAACATCGCAGTGCTGCCATCTTTGAGCAACGGTATGATCTATCGGTTATGAACGACTACAGATTCCTTCGACGACAGGGTTACAGGAATCTATAGTTGTGGATAAGCGGTAAATTTGAAACTTCACTAAGAGATGGTGCATCTATGTGACGTCATTAGATGCGCTCAATAGAACTCAACGATCGCTCGTGTTCGCTTTCTGTTCAGCCACCTAAAATTAGCGACAGTTCTTCAGCGTTCAGGTAAATGTACGCACCTGTTACCATATATTTTTTAAATATTTTAAAAATCTTAACACAGTCTTACGTGTTTCGCGTAGGCCGATTATACGGTGAAAACCTCGTTTCTCTATCTATCCCTGTTCTTGAGATAATGCGATTTTTCTAGCGGAATTTGGTGGATGCGCCGCGCCGGTGATGTACATAAAACTATTAATATTTTAAGAACGGTAAGAGGTAATATGTTGCGGTTTTTACCATCGGCATCGCCTTACCTCGTTTCTCTCTCTATCCCTGTTCTTGAGATAATGCGATTTTTCTAGCGGAATTTGGTGGATGCGCCGATGATATTCATAAAAATATTAATATTTTAAGAACGGTAAGAGGTAATAAGTTGCGGCTTTTACCATCAGCATCGCCTCATCGAATGGAGCTAATGGCCAAAAAGGCAAATCAATATCTCAAACCGTTCTCGACTTATTGAATTTTTTCCACAACCGATCGACATTTCTCAATTTTTTTTCTCGGAAACGGTGCGAGTTAGAGACCTGCGGTTTGCACCATTCTACTCGTCTTGCCAAGCTCTATAAGGGTGATTTTTTTCGCGGCAATCGACTTCCCGACGAAATCCTTAAATTTTCATGGACTATAGCCTTGCTATTTTTCGCCCGAAAAAATTTTTGTTCTCCAAAAATCACGAAAAAATTCATTAATGTAGAGCTCGACGAGGCGCATTCAAAACCGGAGTCCGTTCCTCTCTAGCCCACCCCGTTCCTGAGATATCGACCCTTAAAGTACCGACGCAGAAAAAATCATTTGCGCATAGAAAAAGACGTTTTAACACATTTATTCGTTCAAGTAGGCTACACGTTCATCGTTTACAGTGAAATCCAAATTATTTTAATTGTTTTTAGGGAAGCACAATTGATTAACCGAATGTAATCGTCCCCTTCACATTTTCTTCGATATGTATCTTCCATAAACGTCGCGTCGTTTGTGTATATCCCGTGCGTGATATTAGAAGGAAAATCAAACTTCTCTTGCCCCATCTAATTAAAAAAAAAAAGATTAAATTAAGGGAGTGTGCCTACGTAAGAAAAATTATTTTCTCAGGCATTTCTCATTAAGAGAAAGGCAATAATTAGTTTGCGCCAGTCGAGTAATCGTTATTTATCAAGCGATGTGGGACGATTTTCATTAATTAAACAGTTAATTAATTATAAATAAAATTAATTTTTAAAACTACCGTCACTAATTTAAAACACGGTAGTGCTGCCATCTTTGAGCAACAGTATGAACTATCGGTTATATAACTACGTAATAAATGATAGAGTTACAGGAATCTGTAATGGCCTACGGACAGTAAATTTGGCGTTTCATTTGCAAAGGTGCTTCACTTGCACTGTTAAAGTTTATAAAAAATTCGAAAAGAAAACAAACTTGAAATTTTCCAGTTAAAGAGAACGGTTCGGTGAAGGTTGTAATTATCTATCTCGTACAGTTTCCATTGATGTTTTTATACATATCAACGGCGCATCTACAAAATCGCAATATCTTAAGAGCAAAAAATAAAATAATGAGGGTTTGACCACTTAATTGTCCTAATCGAGGCATATAAAATTATGATAAAGTTTTGCAGAGAAATATTAAATAAATTGAGAACGCAATTGTCTTGAGTTCTAACATCTTCTCTTAATTTGAAGAACGATAGAGGAAAGACGGTTTTCATCGATGCATCCCTCCAGGAAAAATTTTATTAAATTATAATAATTATCTGTGATACATATTAAGGCCCAGTTTCATAAAACGTAGTTAACCCCTCGATCAAGTAAATTCAGTAAGGTAAATCAGTGATTCTGATTAAACAATATCATTGGAGGAAGGTTTAAATTTTCACAATTTACTTGATCGAGTGGTTAACTACGTCTGGGCATAAAAAATATATTCATTGAATTTCTTATGAAAACCCAGAAAACACATCTAAATGTTACTTGAATTTTAAAATCTCCTTTAAATTCTATTATGAAACCTGGCCCTTAGTATTTTTTTTTATTTTACGTTAACTTTAACTTTCGGTTTTACCATACTAACAATTGCACAAGTAATTGCTATACTCTGAGACTAAACTAAAGTTAAAGTTAATTTCTAATGAATAAACGGGGCGTTTGTTCTGAAGTCAAAAGTGTTACAATGTCAAATTCTTCTCAAATTAGAATACATATTAGTTTTTGATTAGAATAGTCCCAGATAGATAATAGTGTCACAGGGTCAAGACGATAGCAAGCGTGTCACACGTGTCAGCCATAATTTTTCTGCATCCTTCAAGATGGTAAGAGTAAAAAATTCGCTGCAAACAAAATACTTTTTTTTAATTTTTTTGTCACAGATTAAGCTCCTGTTAGTCGCCACAGGCTTTCTGGCGGCCCCTTGCTTCACAAAAGAAGTAAGCAAATACATTTCCTTTTTTTTTTTAATTTTCAACGTTCATCAACTGTCTATTTTGCAGGACGTCTGCTCGGAAGTTTCAACTTTTGAGAAGACCAGCGAGTGCTTGCGGAATCTACTTCAGGTGATTAAAAAAAATCAACTCGATTTATATGCAGATATGTCGATGGTTTTGTTGAAAAATCCATTGAGTCTATGCATTGTAAAGTCTATGGATTATCGAAGTACCGCAAACTTCCGCCATTTTGGCTCCATTTTCTTGCGGCATAATTTAAAATGCGCTACAACGTTGAAACTTTTTTTTGAATTAGTTATTAACTTAACGCATTTATGGTAATTATTAGTACTATAACGAATCGTAAATAATTTATTCTAAAATTAATATGTTTCAGAATTATTTTACGTTTCGTAGCTAAATACCGACCTATAATTAGTTGACGAAACAAAAAAATATTACTGCCAGACTATAGGATTGCTCATCCCCCATACCGTTTTTGCGACGTCAGCAACGGATTAATTTTTTTTAATGAAATTTCCTTATTTGAAACAAATAATTCTTTTAAAGTGAACGTTCAATTACAGAAGTGTGCACTTTTCTTAATTTCGTTTTGTAGGTACTGTCCGTCCCCAACGTCATGTGTCACGTGCTACCGGTGATTGAGCAATCCTATAGATGTGTTATTTTCACTTCTGCTTATTCATTATTATTTATTCTTAGCTGCACAAGACCGAAGCGGCCTCTACCCAAGAAAAGCTGCGAAAAGTCGAAGAAACAGTGGGAAAATTAGGGGAAAACATACGAGAAAAGGAAGAACAACTCAAGGTACTCGTAATCACCTTTTTGACTTTCCAGATGCCGCTGCGACCGACCTATGAGATACTTTTCTATCACGTGATATTCGACTTATAGCATCCAATTCGCAGAAAGCGACCTCCTCCCTCAAATGCATCACAAAGAGCTTAAATGCGTACCCACAGCTACCCATCCGGATGTCTAAACTTGGCTATATTTTTTATATCCCTAAGCTTTCTTAAACTTGTCTGCGTGTATATACAGTATCCGCTCCGACTGGGACCGACATACCAGATGTCTTTTCTTATTGTTAAGCACTCGCTTAAACGTCCAGTTCTTTCATATTGTTATGAATTCTGTTACTTATCATTCTACTAATCGCTATTAATCGCAGTCGTCGCCCTCTACACGTATAATAAATAACTCATTCAAATTGAGCGCCCACTTTCGTTTATACAGTGGTTCACTCCCTTGAGAACAGTGTGGAACAAGTAAAGAACGTTCACCTAGAGCGCGTCTGGAAAGCTCTAGAATCTTCGGCAGGCTCGTGACTGACACAAAAATAGATATCAAAACAATCCCACTAATTTTACTATGATTTTCAGGAACAAAATGATAAGTTATCGGCGTTGAGAAACGAGTTATCATCGCGGGGGTGGAAGGGCGAAAGAGTAAGTCCTCACAAATATCATCCTTAGCTCTACAAAATGGCGTTTTGTTTTATTAATAGGGCGAGGTCGGATTTGTAGGATTGCCCGGATTGGTTGGACCTAAGGGTGACAAAGGAGAACCCGCCTCCATAGTGCGTACATTATTTTACTTTAGCCAATTTATTTATTTTAATTTTTAAATTTCAGCCTTGGATTACAGTAGACAAGGGCGTAAAGGGCGACAAGGGCGAGCACGGATATTTAGGCCTACCAGGACGTCCGGTAAGCACCCCCTATCGTCCGTCCCTCAAAAAATAAAATCAAATTTTAACGCAGGGTTTACCCGGACCTCCCGGAATCCCCGGAATCCCCGGAATCGCAGGATTTCCGGGCCGAAGAGGTGAGTGCAAATGTGACGATAAAGAATCGCCTAAGCCTACCCCAGCCCCGCAACCCTCAACCACGAGAATATTCGTAAGCCACCTTCGTTAATTTTGGGGATTTTTTTAACAATTTTTATTTCGCAGGACTACGTGTAGGTGGGTCGTTCTTGAAAGAAAATTTGATTTATTTTTGTACCCCTTTTGACAAAATAATTACAGTTTAATTGCACGTTTCTTTTATTGGTGAATCACCGGCCTTACCCACAGGCGCGTGCGCCATCGACCTTACATGAAACTAGGCCGTAAAACATGTGCCTTATTAACGATTCTGTTTATGTATGTATACGGAATAGTTTCTTTCTTTTCACGGTGAATCACCGGCCTTACCTCACGGGCACGTGCGACTCCGGCCTTAGATGAAACTCAGCCGTGAGGCACGTGCCTTATTAACGAGTCTGTTTACGTACACCGTTCGACTTACGGAGGCAATAAATTTGGTCGGACCTCTCGGCTACTGTAGTGCAGCTGCATCGTGGGCCACGTGCCGGGGGGGAAATCGGACGCACTTCCCACAGACTTTCTTTCACGGCCACCTTTCACCGGAGCGCCGAAATTTCAAGCGCAGAATTAAATCAATCGATTTACTCGGCGTACAGGGACTGGCCGAGTGGCATGTTGGGGCGAGTTAAATTCCGGTTAAAAGCGAGGGGGCATTATTCAGGGGTGACTGCGAGTACAAACAGTGTTATTAGAATGCATGCTGCTTTGTTCGTCCACTTAATAACACCGGCCGGCCGTGCATGTGAAAATCAGTGGCGTAGCCGCGTTTTTTCTACCGTTCAATTTTCAACGAATGCGAACATTTTACTTTAATCAATAACGTTAATGCCTATTCTCACCTTTCAACAAGCTTCTCGGTGGTTTTCCAGAGAAAAAACATCAGGTACGGTGGGCCACAGCCGCAATGTGACCTGCGATGGTGATGATAATAATAACATCAGAATTGCAAACTTATTTTATTCACAACCAAACTCTCAAGATTCAAATAAAAAATTAATGTTGCAATAAAAGGCAACGCAATAAATAAAGAATAAAACGCGACATAATAAGCATCGCAATAAATAAGTTTAAAAAAAAAGCTATAAGGAAAGTAATAAAAAATTAAATGAAAAGCTACGTAGGGAAACGGCTGATGAAATAATATGACGTAATGAGAAGGAAAGAACGAGATGGATAATTATTTGGGGGGTTGCTGCGTGTCGTATTCTTTAGCCAAACAATCGATTGTCACAAACACAAACAAAATGTTTTTATTAATAACAATAATACAAGGATGTTAATATGTCAGAACTCCTGGTGGTTATGTGCACGGTATGTCCACGGGGATGCGTTCGCAGTTGTCCTGGTGCAAGGGTTGCAGGTGGAGGACGTGCTGAACCGGATTCCTCGGCGGAGTGGTCGTTGATAAGCCGTGTGCTGGGCGACGTCTTCTAACCGGACGGGCTTCTTTTATGGCGTCGGGGGAAGCGGTGAAACGGCACGGCGTATTCTGCTGACGCGTTTCAGTGCCCGACGAAGCTGGGTGGTCGTAGGTGTTCGACGGACGTGGAAACCAGGATATCCCGGCCTTTCGGCTGGCTTTGGTTAGGAGTCCAACCTCGCGGCTGGCTTTTGGAGAGGAGGTCCAACTTTGCAGCTGGGTTTGGTCAGGAGTCCAACCTCGCGGCTGGCTTTTGGAGAGGAGGTCCAACTTTGCAGCTGGGTTTGGTTAGGAGGTTCCAACTTTGCAGCTGGCTGGGGAAGGAATGATCTTCGAGCTGCTCTGCACGCGTTTATATAGCCCCGGCATCCATCTTGTAGAGGGGTTGAGTGTGATGTGGAAGGGAGTTAGAGCTTGGTGCGTGGCAATGGTGTAGAGATGTGCCGCAGGTGGCACTGTGGTCGCTACAATTACAAGGAAAGCGTGACGTCATAGGCAACGTATAAATAAAAAAAAAACTACGCAATGAATTGATGAGGTAATAACGAAGAAACGCAACATAAAGAAAGAATGACGTAAGATAAGAAAAAACTATGTGCGTAACAGAGAGCGTAGTCATAAGAAATAATAATAAAAAACTGATGTTTCTCAATATGTATTAAAATTGAACATTAATACCGAATGAAATGAAAGATCAGAAATAATAAAAAACTGAACATTAAGATTGAACATTAATTATGATAAATACCGAAACAGATAAAAAACCACGTAAATAGCAAAAAATAATTGATTTTTCCACAATAAAATTAATTAATTAACATTAATGTCGAAGCAAATGGAAAACCAAAAATAATAACAAGAAATAAAAGATTTCTCAACATTAAAAACTGAACATTGAAGCAGCAATAATAACAAGAAACAAATGATTTCTCAACATTATAAATTGAACATTGAACCAGAAATAATAACAAGAAACAAATGATTTCTCGACATTAAAAATTGAACATTGAACAAGAAATATCTAATAACAAGAAACAAATGAAACATTAAAAATTGAACATTAAACCAGAGATAATAACGATAAACAAATGATTTCTCAACATTAAAAATTGAACATTAATAGCGAATCAAATCAAAAATAATAAAACACATTTCTCAAGATTAAAATTAACATTAAAAATTATTAACTTTAATTAATGCCGGAAATCAGAAATAATAACAAATAGCATTTCTTTACATTAAAATTGAAAATTAATTTTGATTAATGCCGAAATAACTGAAAAACAAGAAAAGAATGAAAGAATTAATTTCTCAATATTTAAAATTGTGTATTAAACATTAATGCCGAAAAAGATGAAAAATCAGAAAGAATAACAAAAAAAACCCAAATGATTTCTCAGCGTTAAAATTAGACAATAAATTTGATTAATGCAGGAACACTTGAAAACCACAAACGATAATAAAAAACAAATGATTTTTCAACGAAAGCTCAACAAATTAAAAACCAGACATACTAACAATAGAAAAAGTAATTTCTCAACATTACAACTGAACATTAATCTTGATTAAGAACAAAACAGGTAAAAACCACGTGCAATAACAACAAAATAAATGAACTAACAAAATTGAACATTAAAGTGAAAAACCAGAAATAATAACAAGAAAAAAACAAATGGTTTCTCAACATTAAAATCGAACATGAATTCTGATTAATGCAGAATCAAATGTAAAACCAGAGACAATAACAAAAAACTACGTAATTCTTCAACATTGAATTGAAAAACGTAATTAATTAATAATAACAAAAAAGTTGAAATTTACATAATTGATTTTTTAACATTAAAATTGAATATTAAAATTGAACATTAACCCTGAAACAAATGAAAAACTACAAATAATGACAAATTAAAACTGAACGGGTGAAAAACCAGGTATGATAACAAACAAACAATTGATTTTTCAACATTAAAATTAAATATGAAAAACTACGTATAGCAGCAAATTTTGACTGTAAAATTGAATTTCAAAATTAAACATTAATGTCGAAGCAAATGGAAACCACAAATAATAACAAAAAAACAAACGATTTCTCAACATTAAAAAAATTGAACATTAACTTCGATTAATGCCGAAAATCAGAATAATACATAATAACAAAAAACAATTTATTTTTTTTACATTAAAATTGAACATTAGTGTTGATTAATGCAGGAAGACCTGAAAACTACAAATGGTAATAAAGACAAATGATTTTTCAACAAAACTGAACATTAATTTTGATAATGCCGAAACAAATAAAAAACCACAAATAAAACATTAACGCTGAAACAAAAGAAAATCCAGAAATATTAACAAAAGAAACACATAATTTCTCAACATTAAAATTGAATATTAATTTTTATTAAGATCAAAACAGGTAAAAACCACGTGTAACAACAACAAAATAATTGATTTTTCAACATTAAAATAAATTGAATGTTTAAATTAATGTCGAAACAAATGAAATAACAACAAAATTGAACATTAATTTTGATTAGTGCCGAAAAAGTGAAAAGTCATGTTTCGTGTATAATAAAAAAATTAATGTTTCAACATTTATTTATTCATTTATATCATCATGAAAAGTGAACATTAAAATTAAACATTAACGCCGAAACAAATGAAAAACCAGATATATGGATTAACAAAAGAAACAAATAGTTTCTCAACATTGACACTGAACATTAATTTTGATTCGGACCAAAACGGGTAAAAACCACGTGTAATAACAAAATAAATGAAATAACAAAAATGAACGTTAGTTTTGATTAATGCAGAAACAGATGAAAAACCACGTGCAGCAAGAAATTATTGATTTTACATTAGTATTAAACATCAATGCCTAAACAAATGAAAAACCAGAGATAATAAGAAAAAAACAAATTATTTCTCAACATAAAATTGAACATGAATGAAAAATCACAAATAGCAACAAAAAACTAATGATTTTCCAACATTCAAACTGAACATTGATTTTAACTATTGCCGAAATAAATAAGAAACTACAAGTATGTATAATAAAAATCCAATGATAGAATGACAGATATACAGGCTGAGTCCAAAAAAACGCCTACGCGAATAGCGTCGGTGTTTATTGTCGTATTTGGATGATCAAAAAATCAAATGAAATGGCAGAAAAAACTCTACAATATACCATACCTTGCGTCTTTAATGCATTTAAAACAGCTGCATGACAGCTGTCAACTTTTGTTTTTTAAATGCAATGGTATAATTACTGTAATAAATTTCGAAAGAACTTTTTTTTCTGCGTTCAATGATGTGTTGCAATAAATACTTATTTTCAAAACAACAGAAAAAAAATAAAAAGAAATTAATAAATTATTAATATGAAATGACGTAATAAACAGTTGCTGAACAATAAATGATATCTGTTTTACGGTAAATAGTGTAGTGTCTATAAGTACTTCCTCATAGGCAAACAAATGACGATAACTTTCAACATTTTGTTTTTGTCTTTGCTGACAATAAACAAAAATGTTGACAATTTAGAGATATTTAGAGGTTTTTTGTACTGCTGAATCTGAATATCTGCTTATTTTTAAGGTAACGTATAGAGGGCACTCTGGAGCCCCTGACATTCTCTTGTTTATTGTCGTACTTTTTTTTACGTGAATATTTTTAAAATATGTTTCGTTTTCTTGAAACGACATTTAATTTACTTTAAAAAAGGTATACTTGTCACATGTCGCTAAAGTACACCAGTTTTGAGAAAAATGGCTTTGAATGTGAAAATGTTGAATACTTACTACACCAGTAACGCTACTTCAGGATGAAAAGGATGAAAGATGAAAAAATTTTACAATTCCACATTTAAATCAACGGTACATTATGTAAAAAATTCTTATTATGTTTGCTATGGCCGCGTATTTCACTCATAGTTTAACTTTCAACTTCAGATTACTCCCATAGTAAAAATTATAAAAACAGTTGTTCCCATGGAAATAAAGTGAAGATTAAAGTTAAACTGTAACTGAAATACGAGTCTATGTGCCTGATTCAACGTAGACCTAAAACAGTAATATTCAGCATTATCATATTCAAAGCCATTTTTCTCAAAACTGGTGTACTTTAGCGACATGTAACAAGTATACCCTTTTTAAAGTAAATTAAAAGTTCTTTCAAGAAAATGAATATAATTTAAAAAATATTCACGTTAAAAAAAAGTACAGCAATAAACAAAGGAATATCAGGATCTCGAGAGCGCCCCCTATATGTTACGTTAAAAATAGGAAGATATTCAGATTCAGCAGTACAAGAAACCTTTAAATACCAAATTACAATTAAATATCTCCAAAAATGAGCGAGTTTTGCTAAAATATTGATATAAAAAAATTATCTTTGAAAGGCCATAACTTTTTAATGAAGCAAAATTGTACTAAGATAAATTGATCTAAAACGATTTATTTTGATCCAAAGAAGCCACCCTTGAAGTATGGCCCATTCTTTACCGGACACCCAGTATATGTATGTACTAACAAGAAACACAAATAATTTCTCAACATTAATTTTCATTAATGTCTAAACAAATAAAAAACCACAAATAACAAAAAAGAACAAAGGATTTTTCAACATTAAAATTAAATATTATCGCCGAAACAAATGACAAACTCGAAAAACTACCAAGAAAACAAATGATTTCTCAACATTAAAATTGAACATGAACGAAAAATCTAAAATAATAACAAAAAACGAAATGATTTTTCAACATTAAAACTGAACATTAATTTAAACTCGTGTCGAAACAAATGAGAAACCACAAATTATGAAAATTGGATATTAAAATTAAACATTAATGTCGAAACAAATGAAAAACCAGAAATACAAAACAAACAATTTCTCAACATTAATTTTGAAGAACGAATTGAGGTACGGTTGATAAAAAGGATGTAAAACGACACATTGAAATTAACAATTACAAAAAAGAAGTAAACAAAAATGAAATTCGAACGTTAAGCAGGCAGGAAGCGCTCCCTTCCGCAAAAAGGGGCCCGCACGTCTCTGCTATTTATCTACCCCATACACGTGACGTCGAACATATGCAGCTGCCGTCGTCTTTCTACCGTTACGAAACGCACCGGCGGCATCAGTTGTTAAAAATCAAGCGGGTCGTGAACGTCCGTTCGGATGTGAGCGCCCTTCCAAATGGCCAACCCCCAGCAAGAAAACTTCTACACGAACCCGGCCTTCTGCCAGAAGAGCGAGTACGGCGGAAGGAGCCCGCCGAAAATTCGCCCCGGCGAGGTGAGCCCGAGGCAGCCCCCGGTGGGGGCGCAAGCCAAATACGAGGAGCAGGAGTTCTACGAGGAGGTGATCGTCGACGTTAGCGGCGCCGTCAGACAAAAGAAGTTCGTCGTGGTGTCTTCGCCGCCGCAACCGGAAGCGAGGAGCGGAAATTACGCGCACAAACACAGGTACGAGTACGTCGAAGACGACGAAAACGGCAGGAGCAACCGCTATGAGCGCGAGCGCGCTCAGAAACAAGTCCATCAGGTCAAAAGCCGTTACGAGTACATTCCGATGCAGCAAGCGCACGAAGAGCCGAGGGTGCATAGGTACGCAGTCATCCCCGACGAGGAGAACGTCGACGGGGGCGTGTACGCCTTAGTTCCGGTGGAGGAGCTCACGAACAGAAACCACCAACCACCGCATCACAGGTTAAACTTATAAATTAATTTTTAAAAAAAGCCCAGTTTTACAATCGTGGATTAAGGACGGAATAACTGTTCGCTGAATATCCTTTAACGTTCCTCCATCTACGACGCGTTATTCTAAGAATAATGCTTATTCGACGATTGTAAAATACGCCTTTTCAAATAATTGAGTACTTACTAATCCGCTATGGGCCAGTTGTACAATGTAGGTTTAAACTGACGCTCAACTGAACCAGGTTCAAAGTAAACAAATTCGCATAGGATCTTAATGACATATGGCAATTAATGCTTTCATAAATAAAATTTGATGCGATTTTGTTCACTTTGAACCTGGTTCAGTTGAGCGTCAGTTTAAACCTACTTTGTACAACTGGCCCTATGTCACTCATAAACCAAAAATACAAACTAATTAGGAAACATTTCTAGGGTTACTGTTAACTAATGCGCACACTGAATGCAATATAACTAAGATTATGATTTGCTAATTATTATCTTTCACTTTTCATTTGTTTTTTTGGTTTTTTCTTTTTTTTAATAATATTTCTGAGAAGTTATGTTAGCGCAAGCCATCCTGCAATATGAAATGAACGGAAACATTTTTAGGGCCGCTGCTGTTTACTGCCAAAACAGGAGAAAGTAAAATTGCCGTTGAGTATAGGCGGTTCACGACTGCTCATCAAAATTCGCCGGCTAGTGATATTTTTCATTTGTTTTTCTTTAATACTGTTACGACTTCGGGGTTCACAAATTGTAATCGTTGTTTATTTTAAAAACACTTTAATGTCTACGACTATTTATTTAACACAATGAAAGCACAATAATATCGAGTTGTACACTTATCTAATAAAATAACAGTTAGGCCCGGTTTTGAGATCACAGTTTAACTTTAAACTTCAGTTTATTTCCATTGCTGCTATAGGGATAAACCGAAGATTAAAGTTAAACTGCGATCGAAAAACTCTGGCCTCAGGCTGCGTTGTATGAAAGGTTTAAGCCAGGATTAACTTTAAACCTAAGTTAGAATGTGACACTTGTTATGAGTTATGACGTACAGCATTTTGTGTGTCACATTCTAACTTAGGATTAACTTTAATCCTGGCTTAAACCTTTTATACCTTTAAGGCTGCGTTGTATAAAAAGTTTAAGCCAGGATTAAAGTTAATCTTAAGTTAGAACGTGACACACAAAATGCTGTATGTCATAAGAAGTGTCACATTCTAACTTAGGATTAAAGTCAATCCTGGCTTAAACCTTTTATACAACGCAGTCTTAATCGTTATTATTTGGCTTACTACATATATCACTTTCTAAATAAGACTGAATAGACTAGAATCTTGTCTGCACCATAGGTGGCGCGACCTGTCTAAAAATAGAATTTACTTCACGGAATGTAACAATATGAAGAGGTCTTTTCTTGTTTGTTACTTTTATTTCGTTTTCTTTTTGATCATCGCGAATTCTCGGCAGTTGTTTTCATTATTACTGACGTAACAGCTTCATTTGTCTTTTTGTTAGTTTTTTTTTTTAATTCTCAATTTCGACGTTGACGTGAGCGATAGTCAATTTTTCACTTTTAATTTATTTCTGTTTTTCTTTAACAATGAGTGACAATCACTCTTTCGCAGTGCGTTTGTTTTCTCTTTTCATATGAACTTCTTTGAATTCTCAGTTTTCGAGGGGAAGGACATCGTTCGGATTTTGTGCACCTATTTATAAATGCACAAGATTTAATTGCATTTAAAATATCTTATTTTATTTAAAGTATTTTGTCATATTTAAAATATTTTAGTATAATTAAAACTATTTATTAAGTATTTAACATAATTTGGAAGTATTTATGCATTTATTTGATCGTATTTTAAGAATGATATTACTTTACATTTATTTAAAGGTATTCAAAAATATTTAGCTGTGTTTAAAAATAATAAATAAGTACTATAACAGTTAATTAACATAATGCATTCGTTTGAAAGAAAATAATTGCTCTTAAGTACCGTTTAATGCGAAAACTTAAAAATAAATAAAGTGCAACGATATAAAAAGAGAAAAAATACATTTTTATTATTTTAGGTATATCTTTGTACCTACACTGTGTCCCCGAAGTGAAATCGCGGTGCTTGGCGCAAAATGAATTTGTGCCAAATTTGACATCCATGGTGTTCAAGATGGAATTAATGCAAGAAGAAATAAATATGTGCAGGCAAAGGTTCTTTCCTTTTAAATTTAGGAGCAAATTTTACTAAGATAAAATATTTCTCATTTAAAATTAGGGAGATATACCAAATTCGAACAACCTTGAAAGAAAAATAGAATTACGGAAAATCACTGATAAATATTTCATTAGAGTTATAAGACGTTAGCGTCATCTATTTATTGATCAAAACACAAATAAAATATGACTATTCAAATAATGCTCCACCTATATTAGAACATAACTTAAGTGTTTTCTTTTTTATTCAATAGATAAAGGGCGTTAACGTTTTACAACTCTACTGGAATATTTAGGATAATTAGTAATTTTCCGTAATTTTATTTTTCTTCCAAGTAAATCTCCCTTAAATTTAAAGGAAAACCACTTTTCCCACACAGATTTATTTCTTCTTGCGATAATTTCGCCACCTTGAAGACCTTCGATGTCAAATTTGGCACAAATTCATTTCGTGTCAAGCAGACCTTAACTGCAAAGCGTGGAATCTGAATTCAAAAAATTTTGCTGCATTATACTTACCGCGAACTCAATCCGGGGGACACAGTGTATACAACGTGTCCCAGCCAAGACTTTCACCCCTAATATCTTTGTCATTTATTGATGAATTTTGCTAAAATTTGGCAGGTACCTTTATTAAAAACTAAGAAACTAAATATTCATTCAGTATCACCAAACATCATTGCAATAAAAATGTATTATTTTTTAAACGGTTTTTTTCTTTATGAATTGCAGAAAAAATGTGAACAAATGTTATGATTTTGAACACTTTTTCCTTTAATATTACCGAAAATAAATGAATTACTGCTACTGTTCTTTCACAAGTCAGATTCTTTTATAATCGTGTTTGTATGTCTTTACTGTGATAACATCAACTCTGTAATAAGAGAAATAACATTTTGTAATCATCAGTAATCAATACATATTCCTACCAAATTTTGTTTTTTTCTATCCATAAACAACGAAGGTATAAGGGGTTAAAATCTTGGCTAGGACACTCAGTACAATCTGCCACTTCTTAATCCTCGTTTGTGAGTTTGAGGCAACCAACATAGAGAGTTATTCTTTAGGGCCTGTTTTTTTAATTCTTATGAAGCATCAGATTGCGTCTTTAAATTCAACAGAAATTTAATAGACTCAAACATAAATAAATTCTTTCCATATTTTTAGAAATTGGTGGATCTGCTTGGTTCCTGATGTTTTGGGTGGGGAAGTGTAATTTCAAACTTGTGTTCGTTTTTTTGTCATTTCATCGTTTTTATTTTGACATAACTTGATAAAAGAAAAAATGGAGAGAATTCCAGTCGAACTAAATGATGAGAAAAAAATATGTTACTATTTGACCAATTTTTTAAATGTCTTTTTTTGATTGATTTGTATATGTATAACAAGTGTCTAAATAAAAACCTGGTCAAGTAGGCTACATTTAATAATTCTGTTATGTAAATGCTATGGATAAATTCTCGACCACAACCTACTTGACCAGGTTTTTATTTAGATGCTCGTTACTATTAATTCTTCTTCCGATGATGAACCTTCACTTGATGGCCCAATAATACTTTTAGGTTGAATGGCGTTCAACTCTTTCATCAAACTATAACTAAATTCCTATACCTACATATAACATAAATCCATTATAATCTAACATAGGTGGATTTTTGTTCAATCACTTTCAGCACTGTCCGCATCCATCACAACACAATGCTGAATTAAAAAAACAAGCCCTACCACTGTCTCTACGTAAAGCATAAAACAATAACAGCGATTATTTTTTAAATAGTCCTGTCAGCCAATCGTAATGAGAAAATCAAATCGACCAATAGCATCAAAATTACACTGACAATTTGCTAGTAGCTAATTACAGCTACTATTTTTTCGCGTTTTCATTTGTCTAAATATAAACATTAAAAATTCAGCACCGTTGCCATTGTGGATTTCGCTTTTGAGATTTTCCGACATAGTTTAAAAAATAATCACGCCGAATTACATTCGTGGTGATAATTTTTTTTTATATAATTTTAACTAGATTAGCACTCATCATTTCTATAGCAACAAAGATTCGTGAATTTAGTTAAAATTATCACCACTTATGTAATTACTGTTGAGCATTAAAACCCATTCACAATGACTTAATCAAAATTAATCACTAGGTTTGAAACACTTTTTTATAATGTAAATACTTAAAATTCTAAACTGAAACTAATTAATGTGTTTAATTATGAACTGTAAATGATATAAATTTAGAATTATTACGTTTACATTAACAAACAGTGCACTCAAATGATTAATTTACGTTACGTTAAGTAAAATGTATGCGAATTTTGGTATATCCAATATCGCCAAATTCTCAAAAAGAAGGTGGCTACCCATACTTTATAAATTATTTCTTTTGGACTTACATAAAAAAGTCCAAGTTTCTGTATTGAAGCACATTTTTCTAGCGATCGAATATTTCTCTGGCTTCTAGAATATATCAGTGATTTATTATTATTATTATTTGAGTAGTCGCTCAACAGGAAAACCCAATTACAGGACGAAAAAGAAACACTAATATACTAAACTATGCTAAAAAGAAATAGAAAAACATATAATATATATAAATATAAACCAATTCTTAAATTATTTTTATTAACGGGGATTAACGGCTATTGTAAATAAAATATATTTTTGTTGGTCAATATTTCGTAATGTTTTTATTACTTCATCAGGACCAAAAATTGTGAAGGTGAAAATAATTTTGTTTAACATTAAAATTTTGTTTAACATCAACTTCAAAATTCTCAATTTCTAATACATTTCCAATAAGAAAGGAGAAATAAATTATTTTCACCTTCACAATTTTTGGTCCTGATGAAGTAATAAAAACATTACGAAATATTGACCAACAAAAATATATTTTATTTACAATAGCCGTTAATCCCCGTTAATAAAAATAATTTAAGAATTGGTTTACCTAACAAGTACGGCATTACTTCCCTACGTATAAATATAAATATATCAACCTACAACCTACAAAAAAACAAGTAATATGCGTATACTAAGAAATCAATCATAAAAATATGTCACCAGATTCAGCATTAGCATGACGACACATGGTATAAATGGGTGCCTTAATTAGAATATTACTCCTAGGTATTGGTAGTTTAAATGTGGTGGTCCATCTGGAGTTGGGTCGAGGCACTAAGAAATTTAACTTCCATATAAAATTAACACCATGCTTATCCCGCCGTTGTTTAAGAGATTCAAAGTTATGGGTATGCAATAAGAAGTCGTAATTAACGCCTCTCTGAGGATAAACACCAGTAATTTTAAAAGTAAGAAATTTAAGGAATCTGCGTTGCAAACGCTCTACATCTAGTTGATAACAAATGTAGTATGGAGACCATACCGGAGAAGCGTATTCCAGTCTACTGACAACCAGAGAGATGTAAAGACACTTAAATACTTCTATATTGTTAAAATACTTGGTTATTCTTAAAACAAACCCGAGAGATTTAGAAGCTGTAGTGACAATATGATCGATATGGTGAGAAAAACTTAACATTGGATCAAAAATAACGCCCAAATCTTTAATTATACTTTTCCTTGACAGTTGTACACTATTAATATTGTAGCTGTAATTAATAGGATGGAATTTCTTAGTATACGTTACGACACAACATTTACTAACATTTAATTTCAAAAAATTATCAGCGCACCAAGAAATAATTGTGTTCAGGCACCACTGGAGCTGGTCAGTATCCAAAGTATTCGAAACCGGAGCAAATATCTTCAAGTCATCAGCAAAAGCAAGTGAGCGACATTCAAGAGAGATTTGCCAAAACGTTAGTTTTAATTCCAGAAATTAAAACATTTCAGATAAAAATCCTATTTTTCTACTAAAAAAATGTCGAAAATAAATTAAATTTTTAAAATGGAATAAATTAGTTAGATAAAAAAGGCCCTAAGTACTTCTTTATAAAAATCTTTGGAATATGTGTTTTCCTGTTCTACACAGTTGGTCAGGCCAGCACAACGTATACGATTATTGTGAGTAAATAAGTGCCCATACATCGACAGTATTTCTGAACGTCTTTGACTGTGAAGAGATTTGCCCGTCGATAATACTGCTGGTTAATGCGTAACGCGCACGCCATGCTGCTTATGGCCGACGAAGGGATTGGCGTGCTGGGCCAGTACTGTCAGTTCAGTCCCATCAGGTCAAGCCTGTCAGTAATCCCGCTAATGTATGGATAGCTAATGAAGGAGAGGCCCATTGAAACTTGTGTGGAAGTGAAATAGAGATATTACAATGTTGCGTGCGTTGCGTTATCAATCGGCAACGTCGATTGATGTAACTATTTCGTTTACTCATGCGGTTTCTACTATTCTGTCCTTCATTTACTCACAATAAACACATACGTAGTGCCGGCCAGGCCAACTGTGTATAGTTTTAATTTCTTCTGTGTTTTTCCTATTCCTTCTATAGTTTTAATTTCTTCGGGATCATTAAATTTTGGCGGCGTTGAAGTTACTGCAGTTATTCATATTGCAAGGATTTATTACTATTTAATTCAATTTAATGGTATTTAACAAAAACTTAAAATTATTTATTATTATTTGAATGGTATTTATTCGTATTTACTGGTATTTACTATTAATTAATTTAATTTAAGGTATTTATACATATTTATACGGTAATTAACGGTATTAAATTAAATTGGAATTAAAGTCCAATTTAAATTTAAGCAAAGATGGCTACGCTTTAACGTGTTTCAACCACAGTTTTAGATTCAAGAATGGTTCGTTTGTAACCGAAATATGTCATCTGATTAATAGTTCTTGTACCTATGAAGAAAATATAACATAAATTTCAACGCTGTTTTTTGTGACCTTCTGGCACTTCGTTTTCCAAATTAATTTTCTACTAGCCACAAACATCATGGATAACCCGCTAGTATTTTGCAATACATTAATTGTAAAATTAATATTTACAGTTGGTTCTTGTCCGATGAAATTTTGTGATGTAAAATTAATATTGGAAAAACTGCTGCACGAAAGAGAAGGCCTCATCGAGTAAAAATTTCCTGGTTTCTTTTTTAAAAGCAATGTCATCATTTATATTTTGAGGTAACTTATTGTAAATTTTTTTACCAATGTAAGCAGGAGATTTTTCAAACAAGGCACTGCCATATTTTGTTGCTCTAAAAAGTTTACAATTTCTAGTATTGCGCCCACGTACAGTTGTGGACAGAAAATTTCGGATGTCACTGTCATTCCAGTGACGTAAAAGTTAAGAAATTCCTTATGTATACGACAGATGAATGGCAGTGACATGCGAAATTTTCTGTCCGCAACTGTACATCATAGTTAGTCTTAAATTTATTTTTGTATGTAAATGCCCATATACACCGATAGATATAAATTGATGCGAAAGTCAATTTTTTTTTCCAATAAATATGTTTTTGCATGTTTCTCTTGGTCCAATATTAAATATTAAGGCTGTTTTACATTATACTTTTTTCGTCTAGAAACTTGAACAAGTTTGAATACTAGAATCTAGTATCTAAATTCAAGGTTGTTTTAAATATTGGTTCATAAACCGATCGCTGGCGTCGCAGTGGGGAAAATTTAAACGTGGAACAAAACTGCCAACATACAAAATTAAAGAGAAGTTAATGCTCAAAAATGAATTTTTATAAAAGAAACCAAACCAGATTTCAGAAAATTTCAAAAATTCTGCATATTTATTATTTGCAAAATAAAATACGAAACCTAGAATTTGGCGTCAGGACTGGTTATTGCGGAGGTACTTCGAGGTTATATTTTCAATCACAGTTATGTTTATCTTTTAGGATGTTGGTAATACTGCGACGTGTACTTTATGGGCAAGTCTAGTTTGCAAACTTTGACGAAAAATAGGTTGAGAACTAGTTTGGAAATAAGTGCCTAGACGTTTCTAGTATGAAAACTTGGATGACTTTTTCTGATTTACATTATTCAAGTTAGTTCTAGTATTGAACTTGTCAAAGTTTCTAGACGAAAAAAGTATAATGTAAAACAGCATTTAGTCTTATTACATGTTTTTGAGCTAAGAACACTCTCTCGGCACGACATGAATTATTTACCCCATAACTCACAATAGTATATTAAAGACGAGTGAACAAGTCCATAATATGTTTGCATAAGAGAGTTTGTATCCATACAAGGTTTTAGTTTTGAGATTGCAATGTATTGCACTATTGCAACACAGTATCTACATGTAAAGACTAATTTAAGCTGCAATCAACGTTTATTCCCAGAATTGGGATGCACTCTGATAAATTAATATTGTTCCCATTAACAGAAACTGATAGAGGTGGCAGCACTCTTCATTGGTAGAAATTTATACGCACTGTTTCAGAACTATTTAATATTAAGTTATTTTTTGAACACCATTGACTAACGTGAGAAGCTACTTCTTTTAGGTTATTTTCTAAGTTTCTTGCATCAGAATCTGATAGAATAATTGAAACGTCGTCAGCAAACGAAATGAGTTTTCCGGAACACTTGATATTTTTGGGCAAGCCATTAATAAAGATTAAAAATAAGAGTGGCCCTAGAATTGATCCTTGTGGGACGCTACGATTGATATCGACTTTTTCTTCATTAGTCAGTGCCGACGATCACTTTTTTGTTACTTCCCCCTTTTTACGCGCTGATTTCGAGCGTAAGTCACTTTTCATTATTTTCTTTCGCTTCTCATTCGCTTGTTCTTTTACGATTCGTTCAGAACGCCTTGTTCAGTGACAGTCACTTCTTTTTCTTCCCTTTTGTTTTGTTTTTTTCTCTCTAATAAATTCCTTCTTACAATGCTATCGCTTTTCATTTGTTTCTTTTTTACGATATCACTAATGTATGACATGCATTTTTTGTACTTTGGTTTTTTTACTTCGACAGTTAAATAATAACGAATTTGTTATCGCTGCGGGCGGCGTGGCGGGTGATAAGTGATAGCATATCTTTCAAGGACTTCTTCTGTACACTAGTTTGTTTGATCTTCCCGTTTGCAGATATGAGTACGTGCAGCAACCCCGCATCCACCACGACCAGGAGATCCGCAAGGTCCTCTCGCCCCAGCCACAGAGAAAAGTCAACCCCGCCGCCACCCAGAAACTGCACGAGTTGCTGGCGACGCCGAAGAAACAGCCGCAGAGGGCGAGTTTAGCCACCCCCAACAAGACCACGCCCCCGAAACTGACGAGGCAAAACTCGCGGGCGCAGCAGAAGCTAAACTATGCGCTGGGCACGAGGCAGATGGTGGAGAAGCGACACACCGCCATTGTCGCCCCCATATGCTCCAGCCCCGTGCAATCAGTCTACAGTGAGACGACGTTTTCGCAGAAGAGCGAATCCTGGATGAACCTGAGCGCGTTCAAACCACCCCCCGTCCAAGCGACGCTCGCCGTCGCCTCCGTCATGATGTTCTTGTGCGGCGGCGTCAGCTGCGGACTGTGTTTCTACATGATGGCCATCATCAGCAGGCAGTATTTTTTGGATTTCGGAGTCGTAAACGCATTCGCTTGCCTCTTACTGGGCTTCATGGGGTTCAGAGCGAGGTACTCGTATTTACTACCGAACAGGAACTACATCTCAGGTAATTTAACTCTAGCACTACCTCAAGTAAGTCAGGCGCAGCCGCAATTAGTTGAGGACAGACAATCACGTGTAACTTTGTTTGTTGCAGGATATATAGTGCTGAGCTTCTTTAGCCTGCTAACATGCGCGGGGCTGTTGGTGCTCCTGTTTATGAGACCTAAGCCGGGGACTCCCCTCGCAGATATCACATCAGGCGCCATCTGTGGAATTTCAGCGCTGTCGCTGTTTCTAGCCGCCGTCGGGCTCATCTCAAGCTGCTGCTGCAAGCAACCGCCCCCCGACAATAGAGTGCAACACTGTGCCCGGGGATTCACCGTCTAAACTAATCGTTCTTAAACTTTTTCGTACTTGTACATACTTTAAGACTTACTTTTTTATTGTAAATATTTTTAAAAATAAAGTGTTTTAAAATAACTTCCGGTAGCAAAAGGATTTCTTCAGGGCTGCCGCCGCTGATGTTCTTTGCTACTCCGTGGCAACGTCAAAAAATAGAGTCGTTGGTAACGATGAGTCGTTCTAGGAAAAGTGAATGAATGCGGAGTAAACAAAGACGTCAAACATTCATTTGTTATTACGCAACAGCTTTGTTGACGTTCGTCGTCTGTTGATATGATAAACAAAAAGCAACGCATTTCTTTCCAGTTTAGTCTGAGTCAGAGTGATCAGTGTATGACTGGTTGCCTATATCTACGCAAATAGCGTACACAATCTTGGCGTATTGGTTCAAACGCCCACCGTGAGATGTCGCCACCACGATACACTTAACCCTAATTAATAGTAACAATTGTTTACGTCCCATTATCAGCATGATTCACAAATCACGGTACATTTTCAAGATCTTCTCTGATGTGATTAATCAGTACTTCACGCACCAGGCCTACTCGATCGCTCATACTGCAAGTTAATCACCATGGCGGCGCTTTTGATTGCGTGTTTGTGTGCGCTCGCGTCAAGCACTTTCGGGGCGAAAATCCTGGGGGTGTTCCACACTCATTCCCGAAGCCACCATGTCATCGGCGCCGTGATTCTTCAGGAGCTAGCCGCCAGAGGACATCACGTGAAGATGCTGAGCCCGTTTCCTTTAACGGAAGCGGCGGCCAATTATAGCGACGTTGATTTGAACGAGGGATCGGACGTGATTAAAGGTTGGTCTATACCACTGAATAGGGGCGTCGCCAGTACAAGTATAGTCTGCGCCCCCTTGCGTTGGAAAAAAACCTTCAAGGGGCGATCGGGAGAAAATAAACACTCACTGATTGTAGCACCAAGTACAGTCTGCATCTCCTTAATGACGTTGTATTGGAAAAAGCCATCAAGGTGCTGTCGCCCTCTGATGGTGTTATCCAGTACAGTTTGCATCCCCCATTGTATTGAGAAAAGTCTTCAAGGGGCGACCGGGAACAAATACGCAATCACTTTAAAGTCACGTCCTCTGATGGTAGCACTATACCATACCCCTTAGTGACGTCATAGTATCGGAGAAAGCCTTCAAGGGGTGACTGGGAGAAAATAAGCAATCACTTTGTAAGTCGCGCCCTCTGATGGTGTTATTCAGTACAATCTGCGCCCCCTTAGTGATACCATTGTATTGAGAAAAGTCTTCAGGGGGCGACCGGGAACAAATAATCACTTTAAAGTCGCATCCTCTGATGGTGGCACTATAGTACGCCCCTTAGGTCCGATTGTACAATCATGGTTTAACTTTAAACTTAGTTTTATTTCTATGGAAACGATTGTCTTTACAATTGATGCTATGGGAATAAAGCATGGGGAGTCGCGCCCTTTGATGGTGCTATCAAGTACAGTCTACATCCCCTTAGTGACGTCGTTGTATTGGAAAAATCCTTCAAGGTGTGACCGGGAGAAAATAAATAAATACTTTTGATTGCGCCCTCTGACGGCGTCTTACCCAGTACAATTTGCGCCCCTTAGTGACGTAATTATATTGGAAATAGCCTTCTAGGGTTGACCGGAAGAATGGTGTTTTCCAGTACACCCTCTTGGTGATGCCACTGTATTGGTAAAAGCCTTCAGGGGGTGACCGTGAGAAAGCCAACGACTTAACATCTGCTTCTCTCTGTTCTACACTAGCCATTAACCAGGATCTCATAAAAGATTTCAACGAGAAACCCCTGCTGCAGGCCTTCGCCCTCTTCCTCAACTTTACCTCACAACAAACCGAGGCGGTCTTTCTGAGCAAGTCCGTCCAACGTCTGCTCAAATCCGGCGAGAAATTCGACTTGGTCATAATGGATTGGTTCTTCAATGAAGCGCACTTGATTTTTGGGGAAATCTTCGACGCCCCCGTCATCATCGTCAGTTCGTTCGGGACTTCCCCCAACGTCAATTGGATCGTTGGTAACCCCGCGCCGCTGGCGTACGTTCCCTCGAAAGGAACCCCCTTCAATGAAGACATGAGTTTTTTCCAGAGGCTAGCCAGCGTTTCCCTCCACCTAGTAAGTTTGGTGATGGCGGCAGTGAATCAACGAACGCAACAAGAGATGCTGCGCAAGTATTTCGACGATCCCAAGGGGATCGAGGAGTTGGCTACGCGTGTCGCCCTTGTTTTCTCCAATGAGCATTACAGTTTCGACCAGGCGAAACCGTCTGTGCCCAACATCATCGAAATCGGGGGGCTCCACATACGTCCACCGAAGAGACTACCACCCGTGAGTCTCTACTTAATTTATTTAGTTGATCGCGTTGTTTTGGCAGGACTTGCAGGAGTTCCTGGATGGGGCGGAAGAGGGCGCGGTTTTCTTCAGCCTGGGCTCGAACGTGCAGGGCGTGTTTCTGGACGCGCGCAAGCGCGACGCTCTCTTGAGCGCCTTTGGAAAGACCCGGCTTCGCGTCCTCATGAAATACGAAGAGGACGACCTACCCAACAAGCCCGAGAACGTAAAGATGGCCAGTTGGTTGCCCCAAAACGACATTTTGGGTAAGACGCCGTCTCTTTGGTAGCAAGCCAAAATAAACAAACTCGCATTTCGGCGTAGCTCATCCGAATTTGAAAGTTTTCATAACACACGGAGGCCTTCTGAGTATCATTGAGACGATTCACCACGCAGTCCCGATTATTGGAATTCCCATTTTCGGAGATCAGACGGCGAACGTACCGAGGGCTGTCAAGGCAGGTTTTGCCTTGCAGATAGAACTCAATAATATTACCGAGGAGAAGGTGAGAGTATCTCTTGAGGAAATCGTCTCCAATCCAAAGTAAGTGTCAGGATATCATAATATTCGGTCCTATTGGCTGCAGTCCAATTAACTAGTCCCATTAACTATGTGCTAAATCCTATTGGCTAGAAATCATTCTGGCAAAGTTTACTAATCCCGTGTGCTCAAATCGCATTGGACGCTCACTATTGAGTTCTCTTGGCTACAACAATCCTATTGGCTGTTACTCTCGTGTGTTTCATATGTTATAGATACGCCGAGAATGTCCGAAGTCGATCGAAGCTCTTAAAGCAACGCCCCCTAAAGCCATTGGACGAAGCAGTATTCTGGGTGGAACACGTTCTCGAACACAAGGGCGCCGATCACCTCAAAAACCAGTCGGTGAAGTTAAGTTGGTACGAGAACATGCTACTAGATGTCGTTGCATTCGTAATCGGCGTGTTACTGTTCGTCGCAACCATAATCTACATCGGGGTGAGGCAGATTCTGCGATGGTGGAGGAGGAGGCGACCCGTTGCGCAAACTAAAAAGGAGCAGTGAACTTATTTGTTCGTTATAAACAACTGCTGGACGTAAATTTATTTTAAATGACCCTGAAAGTCTCCATTGTGAATAAATAATGTGATTTATTTCGACTTTGAGTCTTTCAATTGGGGGGCGATGCAATTGCCCAGCCTCAAAGTTCCTTCCTCTACTTAACCACAGTAAAAGTGAAAGTTTCGTAATCAATTTCAAAATAGAATCACTCCCCCCCGTACACTACTTGAAAGGTAACTGCCGCTCTTGTCATTTCTCTTAAAAAATAACAAATTCGCTAAAGGGGTGGGGCGATCGAACCTGTGCTCCGCCCTAAGATTAATCACTCTTATAACTAACTACTATTAAGTGAAGTGGACAGTTGTATACTGTTTTTCAAACGATCGCCCCTGTCAAAACAGGAGCGCCCCATCTACTTTGTGTCTTTCAATTGGGGGGCGATGCAATTGCCACGCCTTAAAGTTCCTTCCTCTACTTAACCACTGTAAAAGTGAAAGTTTTTTAATCAATTTCAAAATAGGATCCCCCCTCTACCCTTCCTAAAAGGTAACAACCGCTCTTATCAGTCAAAAGCCTGTAATTCTCTTAAAAAAAAAACAAATTCACTAAGGGGGTGGGGCGATCGAACCTGCGTCCCGCCCTAAGATTAATCATTCTTATAACTAACTGTGTAGTATTAAGTGAAGTGGACAGTTGTATGCCATTTTTCAAACGATCGCCCCTAACAAAACAGGATCGCCCCATCTACGTGATTTACTTAAACTTTGTGTCTCTTAATTGGGGGGCGATGCAATTGCCCCGCCTCAAATTTTATTCTTCTACTAATGAACCACTGTAAAAGTGAAAGTTTTTTAAACAATTTCAAAATAGGATCTCCCCCTACACTCCCTAAAAGGTAACTGGCGCTCCTGTCAATCAAAAGCCTGTATTTCTCTTAAAAAAAATTTTAAGAGAATTTATTAATTTTAATAAATTCACTAAGGGGGAGGGGCGATCGAACCTGTGCCACGCCCTAAGATTAATCATACTTATAACTAACTACTGTTAAGTTAAGTGGACAGTTATATACTGTTTCTCAAACGATTGCCCCTGTCAAAACAGGATCGTCCCATCTAATTTGTGTCTTTCAATTGGGGGTGATGCAATTGCCCCGCCTCAAAGTTTCTTCTTCTACTACTGAACCACTGTAAAAGTGAAAGTTTTTAATCAATTTCAAAATAGGATCTCCCCCTACACTTCCTAAAAGGTAACTGCCGCTCTTGTCATTCAAAAGCTTATGTTTCTCTTAAAAAAACAAATTCACTAAGGGGGGGGGCGATCGAACCTCCCTTGTACCTCGCCCTAAGATTAATCATTCTTATAATTAGTTATAAGAATGATTAATCTTAGGGCGAGGTACAAGGGAGGTTCGATCGCCTTAGGGCCCAGTTTTACAATCGTGGAATATGAACAGAATAACTGTTCGCCACATATCCGTTAATGTTCCTCCATATCTACGTCACGTTATACCAATAATAATGCTTATCCGACGATTGTAAAATCGGGCCTAACTAGTATTAAGTGAAGTGGACAATCGCCCCTCCCAAAACAGGATCGCCCCACCTACGTCCCCTAACAGTCTAACTGTGTGTTCTACTGAGATGTTCGACGTCCCCATCTATCGGTGACCGGCGGAACCGCCCGTCGATTTTATTTTCTGTTTGAAAAGTCGTCGTTTATTCGCATTTATGACCCGCGCCTAAAATGTATTCGCGTTTATACCTCGGTAATAAAATTATTTATTGCGGGCGGCGCGTAAAATATTCACCATTTCCGAAGGGGGCGCTTTTACGGGCGGTTTTTTTTTATTATTATTTTTGCGAGCGACTGGCGTCGTAAACAAGCGACGGGCGGTTAAGTGGGAGGAGGGGGGGTAGATTGAACAATTGCTTGGGAGAAGGGGTCGTGCAACGTGACGGCGGATGGGGCGGAAGGGCCGCAGGGGTGGTACATTGATAAGTATCGAGCGGGCGGGTGCACTCATTGTTGGGGCGCATCGAGGCGGCGGCGGCGGGAGAACAGTTGAACGGCGCCGCGACGGACTGGGCGTGAACGAGAGGCCAGTGCTGCCACGGCGCCCGTCATGTTCACGCTGTGCATGTCGCGCGGACCTCCGTCGTTGCAAGGCACCCAAAATCAAAACCGTAAGTCCATAGTCTCTCAATTCTTTTGGTTTTTTTTAAATAATCACAAAATTATTAAACGTAGCTAGAGGTAGCTTAGCACACGATCTGTATCACTTACAACAAACTTGGTGATGCAGCACGTGAGAGGCAGGTAGAACTTTAAAACTTCAAAAAGTTGTGTGAGCTTGTAAAAAAAGCGTGTGGGATGCCCCAATATGAATTCAAAAAGCGACGGAGTTTTTTTTTTTCAAGTACATTCCGGTGTGACCTTGAAAGTATCATAAGAAGCTCGATTAGAGAAAAGCGACTTCGTTCCACGACCAATTAAAACCTACATCTCTTTCGTCCGTTTTCCGTTTCTGTCCCCCACTACGCCCCCGACAGCCGAGGGTGAAAGAAGAATTAATTATCTCTGATTAAATCGGAACGCTGGCAGAAGCGTCCCCAATTTCCTCCGGACTGCTCCATCTCGCAGAGGCCCCAGTTCGTTCGAATCCGGGTCACCAGGTAGTTGACTCGGTCTTGCGCGCTCCGGGCGTCGGGGGTTGTTTACCCTGCACGGAAAATTTCGACCTCCCCCCCGTCAGTCTAAACTTTCCATTGAGTAAAAATGTCAGCTACTTTGTACGCTTTTGATGTTAATAAATCACATCTGTCGTTATTAATAACATAAAAGGCAAATGTGTACATAGGGGTACCACGAGGTTCTGTTTTAGGACCTATGTTGTCATTTACTATTAAGTAAATAAAAAGGCGTACGAAAGGAACGAGTTTCTTGATAAATAAAATTGACGTTATTCTATGTGAACACCCCGTGTAAAAATTGGGGGGTCGCATGTTTCTTGCTTTCCGTCACGCTTACTTTTAACCGTTTGTATTTTTCCTTTCGTTTCGTTTTAGTTAAGCCCCGCCTTCAAAACGATTTATGTGCCAATCATAACAATGGATCTTTTCAAGGCTCCTCCCTCTTTGGATGAAAAACGCGAAGACGATGAAATCACATCGATTTAATATAAAAATTATTTATTGAAACGCTCCATACGTTGTTTCAGGCTACATCCTCGTTTTCACTCTTATTTTCATAAATGCAGGCCCCTCCTTCGTGTCGTTAATCTCCAATCATCTGAGTCTATGATTATTCGGCTAGTTTACGTCGATGCTTTCCAACTAATCTACTGTTTTATGTAATTATTCGCCTTAGTCTTTCTTTTAGTTTTTATACCTAGTTTTAAGCTCCGCCTCCTTTACGAGCACAGCCAATTTATATAGTTTAAGCTCCGCCTGCTTTATGAACACAGCCAATTATCGCATTTAACGTAAGCATTCGCTTTTAAGAAGTGCTTCTTGCATAAGTAGCCGTCTGTAAATAATGGAGGCGTAACTGCAATCTCGCTCAATTCATTGAAACAAATGAGACTCGCCGATTAAAAAAAAAATGTCGATGTTTGACGTCGATTCATTTTGAAAACTAAAGTCCTCAGTTTTTGCTGCACCCACGGTGCAATATTTTTTTTGTTTTGTAACATCAAGCCCCGCCCCTTTTATGAGCTTATCCAATCAACTTAGTTTATGATTCGCCGTAGTTTTCACAGACCTTCGGTTTTTTTTAATTTTCCTTGCACAATTAGCCACCTATGCGAATTGAGGACGTGTCCGTATTCTGGATGTAACCAATAAAAAAAAAAAACAAGTAAAGAAAAGTCGCAACAACCAAATGACGTTGGCTAATCACGGGGATTTTCTACGAGAAACAAAATTAGGTTTCACTGAGGCCCACCAATCATAAATCGTCTATGTTTGCAAGCCTCTCCTTTTCTCTCTCTCTCTCTCTAGTTTTAAGCTTCGCCTCCTTTACCTACGACACAGCCAATCACCGCAGTTCCATGGTAAAACATTCTTTTGTTTTATAACATCAAGCCCCGCCTCTTTTTTGAGCTTATCCAATCAACTTAGTTTATGATTCGCAGTATTTTCACAGACCTTCGGTTTTTTTTAAATTTTTCTTGCACTATTAGCCACCTATGCGAATTGAGGGCGTATTCTGGACGTAAACAATAAAAAAAAAACAATGAAGAAAAGTCGCAACAACCAAACGACGTTGACTAATCACAGGGATTTTCTACGAAAAACAAAATTAGATTTCACTGAGGCCCACCAATCATAAATCGTCTATGTTTCCTTTTCTCTCTTTCAATCTTTATAGTTTTAAGCTCCGCCTCCTTTATGAATACGGCCAATCACCGCCAATCATCGGAGGTATCATATACTTTTGCTTTTAAGAAAAAAATTCTTGCGTAATTAGCCGTCTGCAATTAATGGGGGCGCCACATTAATTAAAACAAAAAAAAAAAAACAAAAACAAATGAGACTCGCCAATTAAAAAAATTAATAAAGTGTCGATGTATGACGTCGATTTATTTTGAAAACCAATCATTTTTGATGTGGCCACGGTTATGAAGACGTGGTAACACCTTCTTTTGTTTAATAAATTCAAGCCCCGCCTCTTTTATGAGCATATCCAATCAACTTAGTTTATAGTTGGCAATAGTTAGTTACACAGTCCTTCGCTTTTTTAAATTTCCTTGTATAATTAGCCACGTACGCGGATCGGGGGCGTATTCGCGATCTGACTCTAACCAATTAAAAAAATAAATAAAACAAATGAAAAAAGTCGCAACACACAAATGGATCACATTGATTTCTTTGCGAAAAATAAAGTTAGATTGTGTTGAAATCCACCAATCATAAAGGCGCATTATTTTCTCAATGCTTGTAAGCCCCTCCTTTTCTTTCTTTCTGTTTTTTTTTGTCTTAAGCTCCGCCTCCTTTATGAACACAGCCAATCACCGCAATTTACGAGTCTGCAATTAATGGGAGTGTAACCAAAATCTCACCGCATTTAATAAAACAAAAAAAATGTCGATTTATGTCATAGTAGACTCAGTTTTTGCTGGACACATGGTAACACCTTTTGTTTCATAACCTCAAGCCCCGCCCCTTTTTGAGTGTATCCAATCAACTTCGTTAACGATTGGAAATGTGTAGTTTTCACAGACCTTTGTTTTTTTTTAAATTTTCCTTGTATAATTAGCCATCTACGCAAATTGGGGGCGTGCGTGTTCGTGATCTGGTCGTAACCAATAAAAAAAAACAAATGAAAAAAAGTCGCAACAAACAATCACATGAATTTTTTTGCGATTAATAAAGTTAGATTTTGTTGAGACCTACTAATCGTAAAGGCGCGACATTTTTTCTATGTTTGTAGTCCCTCCTCATCGTCTCCACCAATCACCTCAGTTTAGTTCAATTTAACGGAATTGTACATTTTTTTAAAAGTATATTTGCAAATCTTGAAAGTCGAAAAGAAGAGTCAGCCTGCTTAATATTCGGAGGCGAATGCGAACGGGAATACGAATCGGCCGTTTAAAATTCATGAATTCTCGCCGAGACTTAATCCAGGCTCGGCACTCGTAATTTCCACCACCGAGCCATTTCCAACGCTGACTTTCCTTTGTTTTGTGTTGCAGATCTACCTCATAGGCAAATCAAAGGGGGCTACCTGCTGAGATACAGACGTAAGTAAGAAGTCCATAGAACCCTCGTTTTAAAGCCGAGCAGATGTTGTTCGCGTAGCTTCCTCGCGCGCGCCGAGTCCTTAAAACGCAATCACTTACGCCAGCAGCGCCAAGATTGATGACCCGAAATCCGCGAGAACGGCTTGCGCATCATCGATCATGAGACGTGCGAAGACTCCGGAGCCTTCGATGTAGGTATATTATTTCGTCTTTTGGTTCTCTCAAATCAAACTAAAGTAATCAGATGAGTATCGATCGATACTTAGGTACTGACTTGAACTAGTCCAACACAAGTAAAAAAACCTAGCGACGAGAAAGTACTCGAAACTTAAACAGCATTGCCAACTTCATACTTCCTATGGGGTTAATAGTCAGGCGACGTCATCATTGTCCTCCAAATGTCAATCGGCACCTTTGGATTGGCGCAGCAATGAGGATGAGATAACATAAAATAATTAATTTCTGTGCTGAGATTGGTTGGTAGGTTTTAAACTCCACCTCCTTTTTGAACACAACCAATCATCGCAATCTTTGGTTCATCGCAGTCAACTTTTAAAAAATAATTCTACACCTTCTTTCTTTAAACAACTTCAAGCTCCGCCTTTTTTGAGCATACCCAATCAACTTAGCTCATGTAGGTAATTGTAATAGTACAGAGTGTACATTAATGATTGAAGGGCGTTTGAATTTCCCGCCCATTAGATTATTTGTAAAAGTTGGTACTGCATACTATTCTGTTTTACCATGGGCGGTACATAAAATTTTATATTATTAAAACAATTTATTAGTGATTAGAAATTATTTTACGTTTATTAATTACATACATTGATATGGAGAATATAAAAAGTAAAGCAGATATAAAATAAAATTATCTAATAAAAACATCTGTTCAAAATGTCCCCCATTTGAATCCAAACACAAATTTACTCTTTTTTTTCATGTTTTCGAAAACTTTGTGTCGTGTTTCTGGAGTGATGCTGTTGACAGCCTCTGTAATAGCATTTTGTAATTCTTCTAACGTATGGAGACGTTCTGAAAACACTTTATTTTTTAAAAAACCGAACATGAAGAAATCAAGTGGGGTTAAGTCTGGTGATCGAGGAGGCCATCTGTCCCTACTTATTAACCTATCCCCAAAGAACTGTTGCAAATGATTCAACGTTGTCAGTGCAGTGTGGGCTGTAGCTCCATCCTGTTGAAAGTAACCCCGTTGTAATTCATCGTCATGAAGTTCTTCAATGAAAGGATTTAAAATTGTTTCTTGATATGCAAGTGCATTAATATTGTGTTGAAAAAAATAGGTCCAATGATCCTCCTCCTTGACAGTGCCAACCACACACCGATCTTCTGAGGATGTAATGAAGTCTCTTCAAAAATATGAGGGTTTTCTGCACACCAAATTCTACGGTTTTGCGAATTTACATAACCGCTGAGATGAAACCATGCTTCATCACTGAAGAAAGTTATGTCTAACATATCGTCATTATTTAAGAACTCATTAAACCATTGGCAATATTGCACTCGACGAGGCAAATCAAGAGGTAGCAACTCATGAGTTACAGTTATCTTATATGGATGTAAATGTAGAACCTTCTTGCAAGCCTTTTGACATGTACCAAGTGATAAATTTGTTTGAGCCGATAAACACCGTAAAGACTTCTTTGGACTTACATCCATTCTTTGATGAATATCTGCGATGACTTCTTCCGTGAGAACAGTGGGCCGGCCTGTAGATTTTCCTTTAGAAACACTGCCTGTTTCACGAAATCTCTGAATTATACGGCGGACGTGTTGCATAAAAGAATCATATGTGAATACCACTTCAGGGAACTGTTCTTGAAATTGTTGGTGACAACTTTGATAAGAATAATTCCACACATTTTGTTCATTGCGTATCCCCGACCGAAAATAGGCCTCAACAATAAATTTATTGTGCAGGTCCGTGAAAACCATCGCTAACCTAAAACGTTTGTGTGTATTTTTATTTCCTGTTATATGGCTGTACTTACCAATGAAAAATGTCTGACAGCAAAAATGGAAATAAAAATAACCTTTTCGTTAATACTAACTCAATAATAATAAAATAAGGAAATCAAAACGTAAACAATACAACACACGCACGCTACTGACGAAATTCAACATATCCAGTATGAATACCAATCTTGTAAGGCGAAAATTACTAATTCGACAACGCGCCAAATTCAAACGCCTTTCAATCATTAATGTACACTCTGTATTAGCGACACCATTTACAGATACTTCCAAAATCACCATCACCAATAAATTGATGATGCTCTAACAAGGACATCTCGACACCCCTGTCTTAACCCCCGTTAAGATTACATACAACTACATCCTCTTTGCGCATTGATTTTTTTTTCTTGAGGTTCGACGTGCAAACGTGGAGTCGATGGTAACGAAGGAAACTGTAGGTGGTCCTTGATGACAAAGAGTCCAAACTATCTGGATAGAACCCTTTGTGGGTCTGACGTATCTATCCCGAGCACTCTTTTTCGATGCTCCAATATCGGCCTTTATCTTTAATCAAAGAAAAACGTCACGCTCTTCGCTTCAGTCACTCACCCCAAAGTGATTGTAAGTTGCTATGACAGCAACTAGCTCGAAGTTAAAGAGACTTTCTTCTCTAAACGGTTTGGCCATGACTCTTCTATTTTTGTTGGACGGACACCGTACGTTAGGAATTATTTCAAGAGGTTCTATACATTTTGTGCTTCTGAGTGGTCAATCTACACTGACCATTAGCAAGAGCTAGACGAAATCCTGCGTGCCCCCGATCTCAAGGTTATTGACTTTAATAAGATCCACTCGTGGAGCTTCTCTAGATGACATCAGCGTATATATCCTACATTAGTTTTAATGATTTAGCAACAGCTCGCTCTTCCTAGTGGACTTTCATTCAATGTAAAGTATCTTTTAAATGGCGTTCAATTATGTAACTGATATGATGACGTCAAAATAGCCCGTCCGTTGGTGAGATTCTTTTTTGTGGACCTCTCACTTGACATGAAAGTTTATTGGTGAGTGTTGTTAAAATCCACTGCTGGAACCCCTTTTGCAGACATCAATGTGGAATTGGTCCTGAATGAGTTGGCCGGTAGATCTCTCGATCGATAGGAATATTTCCATAGACATTTGAGTGTTGGTAGGAACCACCCGTGATATTTCTATTGTTGGTGCTCTCACTCTTCTTTTAAAGTTGTTAAGATCCGGTGGTACCATAAAAGACTGGACTAGTGTTGTTAAAATTCCTGCTGGAACCTCTATTGGAGACGTCAACGTTGAATGGGTTGACCTCTCAGTCAATAGTAATATTTCCATAGCACTTTTAGCGTTGGTAGGAACTACCCGTAGGAATTCCATTGTTGGTGGTAGCATGTATGTAAGCTCTCACACTTTGACAGATCTCTTAACCAAACAGACCACCTCTCTACAGTCTTTTAAAGTTGTTAAGACCCATTCGGACCTCTCATTCCAAAGGAAGACAGTGTTGTTAAAATTCACTGCGTGTAGGATTTGGTCTTCAATGTGTTGATTAACATTCCTTGACCGAAAGGAACACTTTAATGTAGGTAGGAATTTCTATTTTTTCCATTTAAGCTCTCACTCATTGGAAGACCTCTCAATTTACAAGATTACCTCTTTAACGTCTTTTAGAGCTTCTAAGGTCCATTTGTGTAGGAACTGTTTCCATCCCTCTGACGGATCTCTCGATTGGTAGGGATACTAGCATCTGTTTGGGCTTTTCTGTAAACCTGTCAAGTCATAAAAAGGCTCCTCTAAGGTCCTTTAGTGTTGTTAAGGAGTCCTCGTGCGAATACCGACAGATGGCATTCTTTGGTAGACCTCTCGATCGATATGAAGACTTACTTAATATCCTTTAGTGTTGATTGGATCCACCCGTAGGCCAACTCTCATTGACAGTACTATTTGGTACACCTCTCCATTGGCAATAAGTCCCTCCTCTTGACGCCAAATGCATTAATAAGGGTTATAGTTTGAAAAGGATTAGTATCTTTATCATAGCACTCTGTTGTAGAAAATGTCGGTCATAAGGAAGCCGAAAGCTCTAGAGGTGTAACCTGAGAAAGCAATACATGATTTTTGAGGGTTTCCAGGCACAGATATCATCAGTCTTTTCCCAAAATTCAATCGGCTCAGCGCTCTCCGATCTCCAGTGGCCCGAAAGTAATCATAATCTCGGATGCATGCACATTCGGGATTGGATCTACCCGTAGGCCTCTTATTGAGAGTAGACTTTACCTATTTGGAGTACCTCTCATTCGAAGGGACACTACCTCCTGACGCCAATATATTTGCAGATCTTTAATGTATTAATCAGAGTTAAAGTTTGAAAAGGACGTAGTATAGGGAATTCCCCTCCTATCATAGCACTCTGTTGTAGAAAATATCGGTCATAAAGAAGTCGAGAGTTCTAAAGGTGTAACCTGAGAAAGCAATAAATGACTTTTGAGGGTTTCTAGGCGCAGATATCATCAGTCTTTTCCCCAAATTCAATCGGCTCAGCGCTCTCCGATCTCGAGCGGCCCGAAAGTAATCCCAATCTCGAATATGCATGCGTTCGGGATTTATTCTGTAAAGCGACACTCGAAACGCACTTCCCTCGCTTTTCGACGTTATCCGATTCTAGTGACCGGTTCAGAAAGCTCCCTGGGGTATTACAACCGAATTACGAACGAAAGGGCGAAATCAAAAATCATCTCCCGGACGACGCGACGTCGAAAATCCCAACAAACAATTAGGTGGAGCAGCCGATAAGTTTTTCTGCGGGGGGTGGGGGAGAGTTCAGTCGACTGGATCAATCAAGCGACCGTCCATCAATCACGACGACGAGTTCGAAGTCTGGGAATTGATTAGACCGTCTCAGGCGGAGCGCGAAGCTAGTTATTTATTTCCCCCTTTATGAACGTGTATTTAGCAGTAAATTACTTTTCGCTTACTCCCCCCACCCCCACTTTACGAAAATCGGGAGGGGGGGCGTCTGTTTTCTTTTTTTTCTGCGACTATTGCATCGCATCACGTGCACACCCTTTAATTCATCACGTGCGCGACTTGAAGGGATGCAAATGGAATTTTCCATTTATAGCTCGTTCTCATGTTGAATGGGCGAAGAAGAAACTTCGCCAGATGTTCGCGCGCGAGAGACGTCATGCGGAGCTATCGATTTTCCTGCTTCCCGTGCATTCGCATGCACGTCAGAGATCGGACGGAAACGGCGGCGTTTTCCGCTTCCCTACATCCGGCCAAATCCAATCGATGTCCTCCGCTTTTTACTTTTTAATTTTCGCATCGGCGCTAAGAGTAGAGCGGCACCCGCTCGTCCAAAATTAACTTCACTCGTAATTACCGGGGGGAGGGGGGGGGGTAATTAGCCCAATTCTCGCGTTACAAACACTCCAATTAGTTGAATCTGGCGCGGGGCACTTTAAACTCATCCACGATGAATCAGCCCTGCTCATTCCATTCAAGAGGTTATCAGAAGACAATCGATACCCCCTGCACGACAAGTAAATTTATGGTCCGCAAACTTCGAGATTAATCAGACGAGGGGTAGGTACCAGTCGCATATCTACATACTTGACATAGATGTGAGTGCACCACTGCACTGCGAAAGTAGATCACTGGGTCAAGCTCCACGTGAAGCTTGACCTCTTCAGACTCAATTTCAATTCGTTATGGCCGTAGATTGGCTCATTTAAAATCAGGGGGGAGGGGGAGGTTTGTGCTTGAGGTCCTTCACGGATCAGGGCTCACGGCGCAATCTTGAGGACAACAGACGATCTCCGAAATTACTCCCAAACGTGTTTCGAATTCAGAACGGGGTCTCCTCCTGAATGTTTAATGTGCGTCGGGGTGTGTTTCGCAAACAGACTTTCGGCCTTGTTTACACGACGACGACTGAAAATCGAAAGTCGCTGCATAAATTTACGAGAAGCTCCTGCGAACCCTTTTTTATTGAGTTACAATGCAGTGAGAAGCTTCCCCGCTTTCCCCTAGTCTAGTACATACAATAAGTTGTCTTACTGACCGTGCCAACCATGTCCAATATGGAGGCCTCTGGATGTGTCTTATAAAGAAAAAACTCTACGGCGACCGTCAAAATTTGAAAGAAACGCCAAGAAAACTTTAAGAAGTTGTGAATCCGGGTTTGCCACCCTCTTACCCCTAGTTCCTCTCGTGCTATTGAACGTAATGGTGTTTGTCAGGAGATCCGATTGACTGCGCCTATTTTCGAAATACCCCCAAGAAGGTGGGGATTTACTTGTCAAATAACGGCTAACGTACATACATACTTATTTATTCTTTATGCCCTTGTGGACGTAAGAAACTGGAATCTTGCACAAATTTTTTTTTATTTCAAAATTGGAAAATTAATTGCGAAATGTTGCAATCATAAAAATTCAAACGTAAGAGTCTGAATCAACGTACTCAAGTTGAAACAAAACATGTCACATTGCGCAATAATTTGCAACTAACTCAGTGATAGTTGTGTGTTATTCTTATCGCGTTCCGTCTTTGAAATGCACCTGCAAAACCTTGAGAAAAATTGCTGAGACTGTAACTGCACGCAAGCGAGATAAACACCTGTGCCGCTGCGATCGATTTATTATTCAAGTTAAAACAAACCATGTCACATTGTGCAATAATTTGCAACTAACTCGAACAAGTGACCATTGTGTGTTACACTTCTCGCGTTCCTACTAAGAACTGCACCTGCAAATCCTTGAGAAAAAATGCTGAGATTGCAACTGGGCACGTATGCCGCTGAGACCGATTTATTATTCAAGTTGAAACAAAATATGTCACACTGCGCAATAATTTGCAACTAACTCGAACAAGTAACCACTGCGTGTTACTCTTCTGGCGTTCCTGCTAAGAATTACACCTGTAAAACCTTGAAAAAAATTACTAAGACTGCAACTGGACACAAGAATTGCATCTGCAAAACCTTGAGGAAAATTGCTAAGACTGCAACTGGACACAAGTGCGATAAACACCTGTGCCACTGAGTAGAAGCAATAAGAGAAGAAAAACAAACGTCATGACACCTGTTACTTTACCTCTCTTGAGATAGCAGGAAATTGTTGTTTATTATTATTGCTGTTTACAACCCCGTCCGGTCTTTATACGTTTATTTCTGTGTTTTTTTTTGAGTGATGAGAGAAATGCCAACGGAAACCGAAACAACTGTGATGGTTATTCTACATAGCAGAGTCACAGAAGCTGCAAAGGTGTACGACCTTGGTCTTTGTAAAGATGACTCGCGAAGTCAAACAAAAACATCTCCAATATACAGCAAAGAAAAACCCAGGCCCAAAGAGTGGGAGTTGATCCAAGGATCCTCAACTAAAGGTCATCTACGGTTATTCGGGGAAAAGGAAAATAAAAAAGGGGCCAGAACCAATGGACATCGCAAACCACAAGACAAAAACAAGAAAGCTGTACGATAAGAGTCTGTCACTGGATGAAGCCTAGTTCAGAGTGGACTACCGCAATGGAAAAGAGATGGTGAAACCGTACCCCACTTGCGAAAAACGGAGAGATTCGGTGCACAGGTTATGGTGGTTGGAAGAGGACATTTAGGACTTATCCAAGTGCCACCAAAAGTTCACATTCATGCAAAACAGCCTCTCGAAGAAGAGTTGAAGCCTTTAGTGTGAGAAAGAATTCCAGAACTTTACCCTGGGGATGCGGCAAAGTCCATATTGCAAGATTGACCCAGGAATATGCTACAGAGGGTGGTCCAGTGCTAATTCTTAGTGGTAGTAAGATTCCCATCAAGGCCTACGGACTTTTTTGGCTTCGGTTGGTTGAAACAGCCTATGTTGTAGAATCTAGAGTCCACTACAACATTGGATGGCCTTTGGAAAATTTTATACGAAGAGTCCCTTACCCTAAAGTGATAGTGAGATCGTCAAATGGAACACATTGACCATAGAGGTCCTCATCTTCTGTCATTTAATATAATTTCTGAAGTCTGCTTTGAGCCCAGTCGTTGCTTGTTACCGTTTTCTTTTCCATTGAGACTGTTTTAGCTTCTACAAGCTTAGTAGTACAACAAGTTTAATTTCTACAAGCACTGGACTTAGTCAATCTCAGAAAAAAAGCTCAAGCAATGACATGGTAGCAAACGGGGCCAATATTATAAGTTCACTGTAATTACTTTCACTTGATGGAAGTTGCCTGCAAGAAGATTTGGGGTTGTTACGAAGATGCCAAACTCGGAATAAAGATAAAAAGTATAAAAGATAAAAGTGAAGAAGGTATTTTTCGAACACAAAGCCTAATATCATAAAGTTAGTTCGACTTTGGCGTTGTGAAACATGCAGCGGCCTACGTAATCCGTGTTGATGCTCGGCCGAACTTTCCCATTAACTCCGCGAATCGATCGCGGAAGTTGCCGCCGGCAATTTATCAGTTCGGATCATTTAGTTTCGCTCGTTCGGCGCGTAGAACAATCGGCCCCGAAACTTCGAACGTAAATATTTGACGACGCGACAGAAGGGGGGAAACTTTGCTTCGCGAACTTTTGCCTTTTGCGACCCGAAAAAGTCGTTTCTTTTCCAGGGAACTTCTTCTGCAAGGGATGGAACGAGGAGTGGGTGGTGCTCTATGACGACTCCACCATCGCATGGTACGCGGAGAAGGGACTGAGCAGGCCTAGGGGCTACATAAGGATCAGCGACGCGCCCGATCTTCTCGCCGTCGGTGAATGGACGAGGAAGATACCGAGAGTGCCTCCGTTTCCGAGGGGTTGCCGCAGGGACCAACTACTGGCCGTCGGCATCAATAGATCTCGTCATGACGTGCTGTGGTTGATGGCACAGTCTAGCGCCGAAGTCAGGTTAGTATAAAAAAGTCACCATTTTATTATATCACGACGCCGACGGGAGCATCGAAGATGTGAAGCGTAAGCCTTGAAGACCTACTCTGAAATCACTTCGTCTTCTCCGTTTTTGCTTCCGCATCGATCCTAACTTGCGATGTAACCGGGTCGTTCGGGGTTTAAACTTGCTAACCCCATTCTTGTTTCCGTTATGATAATAAACCGCCGACAGTCATCTATCAAGAACGCGTGGGGCGAAGAAGTGCACGAAAGTTTGCGCCTGCTACGTTATTTGTGTGGCGGAAGCCTTCCTACAAGTGTAGTACATTGTTCGCTCGATGTCTTTGAAATAACTGCGTGTTTCACTTAAACCGTAGATCCTAACATCTACGTGTAACCGGTGCGGTGGCATCTGTAAGTTCTGGTTGGAGTTGATGACACATTGCTTTTGGGAGAAACTAATCGATTGATTTCTTTTGCAGCGATTGGATGACCGCCATCAGCAACACAGTAAGTTCCTCTTCCTAGTTTACCTTGCATGTACCAGACAAAAACATGGCTTTCGCTTTCGCAATGTAATGACGATACACATTTCTACATTGTAGCAGACGCCATTGTTCCACTTATCACATCACATAGGCAGCCCTGTTTCTGACACTTCATGATCGAGAGCACTCAATAAGCCTGGAGAAGTTTCTCGTTGATTTTCTATAGCAAGAGTTAGACGAAGTCGGGGACTTCCCCCCAACCCAAACCCTAATGAAATTAACCGCATGTTTATAATCACCGGCTAATTGACGTGTCACACGTTTATGCGATTAATCACGTTCACAACGTGCACGTGTCCCCTCGGTTTGAGGCGGCGCGTGCACGAACGAGCGAGAGATATCGATTGCGTCCTGTTTCAGTTGCCGCCACCCCCGCATCGGCCCCTCACAGACAAGCAGCTCGTCCACCCTCACCCACCCGGTGAGTATCGCAATTACTCGTCCCGTCCGTCTGATGAGTTTGCACGCGCTAAAAGCGACGCCCGACGCTATAAAGTCGGACGTTAAGTGCCGAAGCGTGTCAGGGGGCCTTAAATCGTTTTGGGTTATACTCCGGGGGATGTTCAGGGTGCGAATTAGTTTAGAGTTCTTACGCACTTGAAAACCGTAGAGGTCTTGGGAAGGACCCGTGCTTCGCACTCTGTTACTCTTCTTCTAATAGAACAATACTTTCAGCTCGCCTCTCGACGAAACTCAACACACCAAACAACAGCTCCTCAACGCAGCACAGCCTAAATAATAAGAACAACAACCCCGCAAACGACGCCGATTACACGCTGGTCTCTGGTATGACTATTGATTGGGGGCACGGATGGGGTTGGGGGCAAACGGCGTTGAACATGCACACGGCTTGCGTCCACGACGTCGCCTTCAACAGCGTCCATTACCACCACACCGGTGAAGACTATACGGTCGGCTGCGAAGACGTCGACTGGTCCGCGTTCGGGGACCTCAGCTTCTTCGGTTGAACGGGGTTGAAACGAGGAGTACTTTAAGTTCTAGAACTGACGAAAGAAATTCTAAATAACTCATAAGATAACACGATAAGTTTCAGTTACTTCCTACTTGTGATTAGCTCAAAAACGAATAGTACAACGTCCCGACAGCAGCAGCAACACTTCCGAGAGTAAATTCGAGGGAACACGATCGATTCCCCTGTCACTTGTATCCTGCAATGTCAAGAACACTCGAGCCCGTTCATATCTCGGAACGTTCTGCTAATACCTCGACCTGTCACCCACCGTCAGCATAGCATCGGATTTAGTTATACTAGATGAAAGTCCGGACGTCCGATATAACACGAACACGCGCCATAGTATTAGTCGTCGATAGGGCGAGAACAAAACTTGCCTTGTAACAAGATCGCCTTTTCTCTCTCATGCAACAAACCAAAACAAGAGTTACGTATTCCGAGACGTTGAAAAGTATGCGTGCGTGTGAGTTGTGTGCGTGCGTAACGTACCTACATGTTTAGAGACATTCTCACTGCCATTTAGGTGTATGTTATTAAATAGAGGAACCTCCAGGTGCGCGGGGGTATTCCCCGCGCGATAAGTTGTAATAAGCGGTGTACTTACTTACGTCGGCGGTTTGCGAATCTTTACAGACCGCGCGGGCCAAACATTGTAAGCCAAACTCCAACCCACATTAGAATTAGTTTGCGCCAGCGGTACTCGAAATGGAATCGGCGTCCGTTTCGTCTGCTGATGGCTTATACTCTTTTAAACGACACGATTTGTTGCATGAACCACCCGTAGAAGTTTTTTTTTAAGATACAAAGTTCGGTGTTCCATGTAACCGTCACCATCTTACACCCGATCTTCCTTTATAGACTAGCTCCGTGTGTCGTCGTCGTCGTCGTCGGATATATGTATGTGCTGTTCGGTGTATTATCCACTAAGACAATCGTCCAATAAACGCCACGACGAGATCTTATTAATAGTGACGTAAGTCAATGTACAGTAGATGTATGTGTACATAGTTGTCCAATGTTACACCATATTATTGTGATACCTATACCTGTAATTGATTTAATAAAGAAAGTGTGTAAAGACCGAGATCATTTACTCTTGATACAAGTGGGTTAGAACAAAAACGGAATGTCACTCTTATCATCAACTTACAACCGAATCTAGGATTTGCATGTAATCCAGGAAATAGAACTCGACTCACAATTCGCTACCACCATCTCCATAAGCGGCGCTGCTATTAAGGCCGCTCAAAGTACGGATTAGTCGATTGGTGACAATTATAAACACGTTCTAATCCTCAACCCTACCTTGAGTAGTTCTATTGCTTTACACTGGCGTTAACGAATAAGATCCAGCTTTCAATCGCCCTGATTACAATAAGAACCAGGACTGAGCTTGCAACGGAGCCCAGGACTTAGCACTTGATTCAGAACTAAGCATCCAGTTTGCGTATAGAATATACATCGTCCAGTTTGCTAAGGGCTTAGGATTCAGTGGATTCAGATCGTAATAGGATTCAGGATCTAGCATCCATCTTATCTCCGCAACTTGCAATAAGCTTCGAGATTCAACATCTAACTTCCGACTGGATCTTGCAATCCAATACAATCCAGGACTCAGCATTCAACTGAAATGGGATCGAGGATTTAGCACTCAACTTGTAAAGGGTTCAAAACTGAGCACACAGCTTGCAATGAGATTCAGAATTCAACGCTCAGCTTGCAATAGGCTTCGCAATGCAGCACAGAGCTTTCGGCAGGATCAGTTCAATATAACCCAGCACTTAGCATTCAACTGGAATGAGATCCAGGATTTAACATTCACTTTCTAAACGATCCAAGCTTGCAGTTATATCTAGAATTCAGCACTCAGTTTGCGTAATTCAACTTCTAGCTCCCGATGGGATCTGGGCTTTAGCGTCCAATTTGAAATAGAATCCAGGACTGAGCATTTAACTTAAATCAGGTCCAGGATTTAACACCCAGCTTTTAAAAGGTTCAAAACTGAGCATTCAGCTTCTTATGAAATTCAGAATTCAACGCTTAGTTTGCAATAATCTAGGGTTTAGCACCCAGTTAGCAATAGAATCCAGGACTCAGCATTCTATTGGCAAGAGGTCCAGGGTTTAGCACGCAGCTTCTACAGGGTTCAAAACTGAGCATCCAGCTTGCAATGAGATCCAGAATTCAGCACTCAGCTTGCAATAAACTTCGCGATTCAGCATCTAGCTTCCGAAGAGGTTTAGGATGTAGCGTCCAGTTTGCAATAGAATCCAGGTAGCTTTTAAAAGGTTCAAAGTTATCATCTAGCTGGCAGTGATATCCAGAATTCAGCACTCAGTTTGCAACAGGTTTCACAATTCAACATCTAGCTTCCAACGGGATCTAGGCTTTAGCGTCCAGCTTGCGCAATCGAATCCAGGAATGAGCGTTAAACTGAAATGAGATCCAGCTCCTAAGAGACCCATCCATCTTGCAGTGAGATTCAGAATTTAGCGCCCAACTTGCACTAGGATCTGGAATTTAATATCCAGCTTCCGACTGGGTCTAAGATATAGCGCCCAGTTCACAGTATTACCTACGATTTAGCCTTCAGCTTAAAATGAGGTCTGGGAATTAGCATTTAGCTTGCAACGGGATTCAGGATTCAATTGGATCTAGGATTTAGCGCCCAGTTTAGAATAGGGTTCAGAACTCGGCTTCCAATAATGGAGCCCACTTGGCTAGGACTTGCAATAGGCTTCGCGATTCAGCATCTAGCTTCCAATAGAATTCAGGCAGCTTCTAAAAGGTTCAAACTGATCATCTAGTTGGCAGTGATATCCAGAATTCAGCACTCAGTTTGCAACAGGTTTCACAATTCAACATCTAGCTTCCAACGGGATCTAGGCTTTAGCGTCCAGCTTGCGCAGTCGAATCCAGGAATGAGCGTTAAACTGAAATTAGATCCAGATCCATCTTGCAATGAGATTCAGAATTCAGCGCCCAACTTGCACTAGGATCCGGAATTTAATATCCAGCTTCCGACTGGTTCTAAGATATAGTGCCCAGTTCACAGTATGACCCAAGACTTAGCCTTCAGCTTAAAATGAGGTCTAAGAATTAGCTTGCAGCGGGACTACGATTTAGCGCCCAGTTTAGAATAGGGTTCAGAACTCGGCTTCCAATAGTAAAGTCCATTTGGCTAGGATTTGGCAGAACGAGTAGAATGAAGCGTAAAAGTAATCGTCGTCCTTTGCGGCGCGGTGGTGCTATTCAAATGAAACTGTCTTCCAGAGGAGATCCATTGGGGGTCATAATTTTAGCCTTATCCTAATCGACCTTCCTCCACCTCGATCCCCCATTAATCGTACTGCTGTTTTAGTATCATGTCTCGGCAAAGATGGCGCTGACATCTGCACACATTAAATTTGAAAATAACCCCCGCGTATTGGAGGACTCTCTCACCATCAATCCTCTCTACGTCTCCTTTTTCTTATCAGTAGAGGACACCCGATAATTTCTTCAACGTTCGATGTGATCTTTTCTTTGCTTTGCCAAAATCGCTATCCGGAGGTTCCACCCGTTAACAAAAGCATGTACTATGAGCGTAAGTCCCCACAGGCCGCTAGCAAAATGGAACGCATGAAAGTATACGATGAGGCTCGCCAATTAAAGTTTAAGTTGATAAGGTCGGATTTAACAACGTTCGAGAAAAATACTTCACGCCTGTTTCTAGGCGGAAAAGTGGAGGCTTTACGGTTAACATTGGCATTCCTCGGGTTCCTTGAGATAGAGCCAGAAGAGATAAGTCCCGTAGTGGCTCCGTTAGTTCTTGCCCTGGGGCAACGCGAACAACGGTGTAGGGCGCTGACTTGACGACAACAAACAAAAGCATGCGGGCAAGGCGTTCGCGATCGCGGTCACTCGGCTCAGTTGCGCTTGACGCGTTCGAAGAAGTCGACGTGCGCTCGCGAGCGAACCTCTAGTAATTAACTACGCCGACGACTACGTCCTTAATTAATCAGTGAGCGCGTGAGTTCACCTTCGAACACGCAGGTATGTACGTATTTAGCTCGCCCTTGCTTGAGTAATCATTCCTGGTAGAAATCGATAGGGATTTCCTGCAACACGAAAAATCGCCGGTTTATGTTTGTACGTGGCATTGTTATCGCGGCAAGTCTTCACTGAGCAGAGTAATGAGAATCGCCTCACATGAGTCATAACTAGTCGAGAGATAACATTAGGTAACCCACTTTTCTTGTGTTTCACCGTTTTAGGTTAAGACCAGAAGTAGGCGATGAAGAACCCAGATTTTTTCTTTGGCCCATGAAGTTTACTTCAAATTAGATCGCACAACCCCCAGCAAACAAAAAATTGCAAAAGTCTCCGGGCCTTGTTGATTTCGACCATCGCAGGATTCGCCCGTTCTTTCAGCCTAGGCATTCGAACTTTACATTGTGCTCAAATTGATGTAAATGATGTATTTCGAATTGGAAGAAGTAGCTTCCTTGCAGTCCTTAATCGTAAGCCAAGTGTTTGGAGTCTTCCTTAAAGCCTTTTCACTGACTTACGGGCGAAGCCTCAGAGTCTAAATTGTGATAACCATTACGTTTAGGCAACTTCCTCACGCAGCACATTGTCCTTTTGAGAAACTTATTTGAAATTAGAATATATTGTAGCAGGCTAATCATATTATCGTTTTCCCAGATGAATTTTTAAATGGTCCTCCATAATTGATCATCCTCGACGTAGTCACAGTCACAGTCTAAATTGTAACGGTCGTAAATACATCTAGGTCTGCTAACCTTAGAAGGTGATCGACCCACACGCTCAAAAAAAACGCAAGTAGGTAGATTTTCTTGCTGATGGAAGTCGGCCAGGCAGAGCGTGACTCACGTCTTGAGTCTTCTTTTCTTCGCCGGTCACCCGTACGATACCTGCCAGGTCTCACTTATAAATAATCGATGGCATTTAAAACGATCTGCTAATAGAATCGCGCGGACTCTTGCTTTTCCTTGAGGTGGACTCTAAACAGTGAATGAAAACCGTGTCGATCCATAGGCCTGTGCCGGGTGGTGACAGCTTTGATGCTATGTCGTTCACCCTGCCCTACTATGCGAAACGCCCCCCTGCCCTACATACTGCATATTCAACGCAAACACACATCGTAAATCAAGAATTAATAACTAATTAACATCGCGTGCCTCTGACGATTACGTTACGTAACTCGATTACATCGTTGGGGGTCTGAGGGGGTAGAACACACTCGCCCCATCATCGAGCGCGCGGCGGGTATATCTCTTAAATGATGTGAGGAAGAGGAGAAAGTTACGTATAATATTTTTCGTCTGCGATCTCGTATCTTTAGAAAGTGAGTGCCAGCGAGGGAATTAAAATTCGGCCGGCGCCTTGCGCGTATGTCGTTGTTGTTAGCGTTGTTGTTACGATGACTAACGCACGCCGCAAACTTTGTAAACGAGCGGCGTTTCTATAAATAGCTTCGAGTGCAAGAAAATCGCGTTTGCTCGTTCACTTAACGCTTTGCGTGTAATTACAAGGAGCTCGTTGTGTTCATCTCGGAGATTCGCAGTGTATTCAACCTTCATTTGTTTGTATTCATGACGTACAATAGGTTTCTCTGTCTTAAGTTGCAACACTGTGGTCGTGGAGATCTTCACGTTGGCTTAGTTTTTTTTTTGCTTAAATAGTTTTCATAGATCATATTTATCACTCTTTCCCTCTTGCTCGTTTTTCTGAGGTAAACAACTTAACATCTGGGTGTCACTTTCCGAATTGATAAGGGTGGAAAAGTTACTCACTGAAATACTTTCCCGGTCCCGCCTAATCCAATGTTGGATCTAGACGCAGTAGCTCCTAGTGGCATAAGAACCCCTGGAGAAAACCCATCCCCCAGGTGGGTATTAGCATACTTTGCCTTTTGAGGATACTTTCTCAGAATTATGGGGCCACTGACTCCTACCAATGTTTGCGAGCCTAGTTTAGCACCAAGCTAATACAACACTGACGGCAGCGAGTGCCCAGGTCACCGCCACCGACATCGCCGATGTACTGTTAAACTATCAACTTCTGTTTACTAAACATTTAAATAAAATAATTGACTTCGAATAGATTCAACTTTCTAACCAACTACCAAGTCAAGTATCCAATGCTTCCTGCATTGGGATAAGCCCCGACCGATCTCGCTAGTACAACACTGCAACGAGTGAACAGGTCACCGCTATCGACCGGTCCTTACCCAACGCCAAGTCAAAGTCGGTGTACTACCAAAGTTCTAAACACTTCAGTAAAAGAATTAACTTCGAAAAGGACCAACCTTGTAACTAACTACAAGGTCAAGTATCCAGCTTGCTGTTTTTCCCACATCGTCGTGCTCCTGCCAGTGTTGCTGCATTATGACTAATCCCCCCTCATAACGACAATCGTTAAGTGACATATTTTGACCTATCAGTACGTAGAAGTACTTTGTAGAAGGATTGGTCCAAGTAAGGTAAGTCACTTAACGACTGTCGTTAGGAGTTACGGAATAGGGGGGTAAGCCACCACCAACCGGAACTTATACATCGCCAAGTCAAAATCGATTTTGACTTATGTTTACCTAAAATAAAAGAATGCCTCCGAAGAAGGTCAACTGTTTAATTGCCGCGAGTCTTTAAAAAGGGCAAGCGACCCTAAGAACAAGTTCCAATGATATAACTAAGACCTGCCAAAGCAATTTATTCCATGTGAGTTAGTTCTGACGTCAGCCGCGATGATTTGGCCATCGGGTTCTGTCACCCCATAGTCCTCTAAGGACTATATGGTAACTTACATTAAAGTAACTTCATTTGTTTTCATATACCGAGTGAGCATTTTCAATCCGGAATGTAGGAAGTTAGCATGACTTCGAACGTCAGACTTTAAACAATCGCAGCTCCTTCGTATGAAAAGCGAGCCGGATGGGACGATCTCCGTCGTGAAGGGGAAGGACGGGGGTATCCACCGGTTCAACCACCACGACGCAACGATATCTCTTCCGGTTTCGGAGAAAGAATATTTTTCCGTCAGCTACCTACCCGGTGCCAACTTTGAGGCCCTCCCGAGCGGGTCCTGTGCACCCGACCGGGACTGTGGAGACGTCAAAAGACGCTCCAGCGACGGAGGCGTCAAGAGCGCGTACGCCTGGCTCTAATACAGCGGCGTCCAGGTCGAAAAAACGCTGCATTCTCTGGTCATGCAAAAGGTAGGACGGATCTAAGCGGAAATATGTCCCCGACCCGATCGCCCCATAATTTTGGCCCGGAGGACACTCCACCCATACTCGGGAGTACGCAGATCGCGAAACGGACTACGGCATGGTCTTCCCCGGATCCAGCCGTTCCAGGCGCCGGAAAAAAGCTCGCAAAACCGGGCCCCTCCGACAAACGCGTTTTTCCCTTCGAAGACATGCATCTTTCTACGTTCCGGATTGAAAATTCTCACTCGGTATAACACGATTTGTGCCCCCAAAGAGCTTCCGAGTTTGCTGAAACCCTGCGGTCACCAGACTCTGTGAGTTTAGGAAGTGTTTACCCAACGAATTAGTTCCTTACTCCAAGTTCATTTATTTTATGACGTATTTCAATATACCAAGTGATTTATTCATTTCAGATTAATATGTACTAAACACTCTTCGATCAACTCTCTCTCTCTATTGTGACGAACGCCCCCAGGGAAACACGAAGATGACGTCGAGATTGGCACAAATGCAGGTAGGTGATGTGTGTATTGTATTTCGTTAACAAAAGGCGACGATTAAGTAAGGCGATAATAATGGCCGTTAAACTTGTTGCTCTCCTGAAAAGCACAAAGCACGCTCGATTATTGCGTCTGTCAAACAATCGCCGCCGACCCGCGGTTAAATGCTAATTTATTAGTATTATTTCTCCGGTGGTACCGTACCGTTACCCGAGAAAGAGAAGAAATTGCAAGGTCTATCCCACTTCTGACACCAGATATTTACAAGGTGCACGTGGGATTCTTTCCCATGACATTACGCGGTTGGTCCAGAAGGTGCCCACAGTGGGCCTTGATTAAAAAACAAATGAATTTCGCGCACGATTAATTTTGAGCGAGCGAGCGACGTGGGTAATTCAAAGTCACACGCGAGCCCACTTGGATTTTCAAGTGCAAGTCATCGGGTCTTCAAACGGATGTAATTTGGTTGGTCGTGGTAATTTCATGGGCATTAATCGCGCGGAATCTTTGCATATACCTGGTCAATTACGCAATGCCGTCGACGAGTAAGGGAATTGCGATGGTGGTGGTGGTGGTAGCCGGCGGCGTGAGTCAGAGTCGGTGGGCGCGTAACGCGCCACCGACCAACCTTAAGAAGAACGAGGTGAATCAACCGCCAATGTCACTTTCACGCGGCGTTGCCCCTTCCGACCCACCTGAGCCGCATTGTCCTAGAAAATTTATGCGGAGAATTCGCAACAATGTCCCCCGTATGTAATGTAGGCGGATCGCATGTGGATAATCACCGTAATAGTTTCAAAATGCCATTAAATATGCAGCTATAAATGTAGGTATATGGTTCGATGAAAAGAAGTTATGGTGATGACGTCGTTGAGCTTTGATTAAAACGTTGTTGTGTATGTTGAGGAAGTATTAAGAGCGAAGCAATACAGCCAGTTATTACATTGTCGTTTTACCTCAAGGGAAAATAAAAAATTTAAGACGCCCCAGATCCGTAACCGATGATTACCTAAAATTACCACAATGTCACCTGCTTAATAAGTTAGAGGCCACGCCCACTCTACCATCTTCAGCGTCCAAATAACTTATTTAAAATAACGCCGTCTGTGTGTATTCGGGAATCCCGGTAACCCAGTGACCCGCGTCGCGACGCTCAATGACGTAAACTTTTCTAAAAAACCAAATCACTTTCATTTCAGATCTCGTACACGGCGCGGCGTACATATTTGAGTTAACTTCACTTCAATTTTTTGCTTAGTTGATTTCGACAAATCGACAAAGCATGTCATTATTATCCACCCCTTTACGTTAATGCTAGTCATGTACAAATAATCAGGTGATATTTGTTCCAGGCCCGCTTTCAACAAAAACAGATGCAAGAGAAGGAGGAAAAGCTGCTGAGACTCTACGAAAACCAACAACAACGAACTATCGAGCGCGTAAGCAGAGGTAGCGCCGGAAGTGACGGTAGCGTCACGACGATTTCGAGCTCCCCCCAGGGGGGGAAGGTGCGTCAGATGTTCGACGAGAGACGTCAGAAGGCCGGCATCGACCGCAGCTACCCCCTTGAACCCTTGAAGACGACGACCACGCGAAGCAACGGACTCCTCAAGCCGGCCAACAGGAACGTCGTCAAAGCACAGCCGCTCAAAGTCAAGACCCCCCAGGTTGGTAACGTCGAGAACTACCGTTACGAAGACAGCAACGCGAACGACATCTTGCGCAGCGACAAGCAAGATGACTTGGTTAACTTAATGAACGACCACAACCTCAACAACGAAAGCCTGGACGACGAGCAGTTTCCGAATTTGGGCATCGACGAAGTGGATGAGCCGGCGTTCACGGGGAAGTTGGCCAACGTGGGCGGGAAACTCCACAGTCAAAACGAACGAAAGATCGCCGGCAGAAATACGAAGATTTTGACGACCACTTTCAAGAAGGACACCAAGGTAAACCTTAGCGCATTCTCTTGATGATGATGATAATAATAATAATGACATGCCAAAGTTGAAGTCTCCCGCCAATGTCCTTGATTAACTTGAAGGTCGACTGTTTTCCGGGTTAGAACTGCGTTGGTCTTTTAATCATCGGCAGAATATTTACAGATCAACGTAATTCCAGCCCGGAAATCAAGAGGTACCAGTAGACAACGACCGTGGGAATCTTTGGATGAAGTTAACTTATTATTTTAGAGGACGTCTATGTTCTGCAGCGCTTGATGATGACGTAATTAAAATCAATTCGATAATTGGTCGTCATTACGCCATTGTTAAATGGGTTCAATGAAACGCAAGCGTGTGCTTTAAAGCGCTCGCTTTTTCACCAAAGGAAGTCCAACGTCTTTCAATGGATACATAAGTGGTTGAGGAAGATGACGATGTGCTTCAAATCGATGTAATTGATTGATGGGGGCAACATCTCTAAAATAGCTTCATTACACAACAGACGACATCAGCTAAAATAGAACAATCATTAAAACAATAGACATAAATTCCTTCCCAGGGACAGATGTATCAATTAGTTCTCTCTGTACTTAATAGCTGGCGCTGCGAGTACTTTTCTAAAAACGTTTTTTGGAGCACTCTCAGAATATCTCCATCCCTTATTATTACATAACGTTAAAACGAGATAGGAATAGACTAAGAGTGCTCTAAAGCAGTCAATCGGATTCGTTGGAAATGTCTACGTATTCTTTGGATTTTCAGTCGAAAATATCGGGTGTTCTTTTTCCTTTTTCTTCTTTTTGGTTTACCTGTTTTCCGTATCTCTCCACTGTTTAACAATTTGTAATAGAAACACTTGTTATAAACGCCCTTCTGTATATGTATTTATTCTTCTTGACGGCCAATTCCTTTGAGTTGAATTTTTGGAGTCCTCCATATCTTCTATCTTCTACAAATAGACATTTACTCGCGCCATTAAAGTTCACTCGGTAGCACGCAACTTATCTACTCACCCTTAATTATAATTTCATTTATTATCTTTTATCTGTGTAAATAAATTAGGTACTAACACCGTCACGCTATTGTGCTGTAGGGAAATTAATTTTCGCATCCTCATGTTCACCGAACGTTCTCTTCATATATGACAGTGACACTGTTGCCCGGACATCGCAATTTGACATTTCAAGTCGCGCCAAAAAAAATAAAAAATTAACCGTCGCTCGAAGAAAATGCATCGCCATTGCGCGCGGCCATTTTCTTCAAGTTTAATAAGCTATTGAAATCTTAAGAGTGGCCGTCGCACTAATCTCACGCCTCCGTTCAGCCCACAGTAGTCAAAAAGACCAAATCAAGTCCGAAGCCCGCAGCCCCGAGCCAATCGCCGAAAGCCAGTGCTCCTACCACCCCCAGCAAGTCAGACATGTCCACCAAGAAGGTACGCAGCCGCTTTTCTCAAGGCCACCGCCAACTTTCGATGCTATCTCTATATTGCAGCCCACCCCTCCCTCCTCGAATAGGACTCCGTCGACGCAGCGGCCGTCAGCGAAGGCCCTCAAAGGACCTCACTCGGCTTCCGTTGCGAGAGACGATTTGGAAGCGTGCCGGTTCTGCGGCCGACGTTTCGCCTCCGATCGCCTTCAAATTCACGAAGACATCTGCGCCAGGACGGCTAAGAAGAAGCGGAAGGCCTACGACGCGCTCAAGCACAGGGTTCAGGGCACCGAGCTGGAACCCTTCGTTAGGAAGACCAAGGGCGTACCGAAGGTAAGCGCCCCCTCCTCCAACACCAACCCTCTGTTTCGCAAACAGTTTTAAAATTGGCGCGCGATTCTCCCACTTTCCCTTTTTAATGTGATAACGTTGAAAAACTTTTGCCTTTTCGTTCGATAGATCGCCGCCAGCCATCCGGAAGTGATAATAACCGTGTCGAAATCGAAACAGGTAAATTCGAAACGCACAATTGCACTCTAGCGGATGTATTATGACAATTCGGGATTAAAAATCGCAGGGGTCAAAATGTTAGGTTAGAGTGGGACGTCATCTCGAAATGAGACGGTTAATGGTGACGTCATTTTGATACAGGCGTGGCCTAGCACCCAGAGACTTCTTTTATTGTTGTGTCAATTTATCAAAATTTTTATACAACATCAATCAATCTCCAACAGAGAAATCGCCGACGCCTTACAACGTCAGAATGACGTCACACAATTTAACACCTTACTTCACAGAATGACGTCATTGTCTAACCAATTTCGTTGGAACTTTATTCCAGAGCTGTCATATTTACTCTTCTTAACATACATAGTTGCACCAAAAAATCCCAAGTTGCAAGCAACGTGGTTTGGTACAAATAAGACACGTAATTCTTTTCCTTCTTAATTAGACTGTCATTTGTAATTTAGTGTTTTTATAATTTCCTAAGCTCACTCCCCCTCACCCTCCTTCCGCCGCTCCATTTTAAAGATCTGGGTGTGCCATCTTGTTCCAATATCCTCGTTGTTGAGTTGTCCTTTGTTTTTGTTTAGTCGGTGAGTTGTTCTTGTTTGTTTTATTTTACCCACCATAAATCGTTTGCATTTTGTTTGTCTTCAACGATTACGTGTCTTCTTCTTTCCGTCAATTATTTTGCCTTTCATTTACTTTGCACGCTTTAAAACAGTTGCATTTTGTGGGGACTTGACTCTTGAAATAATTTAGGTTGAAGCATTTGTTGTTTGTGTTTTGTTTTTCTTCTTTCTGTCAATTATTTTATGTTTCAATTTCCGAGCATGCTTTAAAACAGTTGTATTTTTTCGTGGCTGTGGGACTTGACTCTTGAAATAATTTAGGTTGTGTTGAACCGGAGCAGGTTTACTTGACCGCACTCCGTATGCAACAGTTGAAGGCACGCAACCAGTCGTACGTCAAAGTGTGGGGGTTGCTATTAATGTATTTGTTTTTTGTATAGGGACGGCCTGCGTCTGCCGCCAAGAAGAGCAACTGGCGTCAAACACACAATGATTTCATTAGCACGATCCGCGCGGCCAAAATAGCACAGCAGCACGTAGCCAAAGGGGGCAAGCTGTCAGATTTACCTCCACCCCCGCCGTCAAGTAACCCCGATTATGTCCAGTGTCCCCATTGCGGTAGACGTTTCAATCAGGCGGCGGCCGAAAGACACATCCCCAAGTGTGCCGAGTACCAATTCAACAAGCCGAAGAACGGGGCGAAAGCGGCAAGCGGCAAGAGCAAGGGCTCTTACAGATAAGCACGCCACTGACCACCGGAGGAATTTTTTTTTTTTGTATTTTTCTATACTAGTTACTTAAACGCCGTTCAGGCGAACGACGCAAATGAATTTACGATTGTTTTAACGAAATCTTAATAACAGTAATATATTTATGAATAAAAGAGCAAATAAATCGATAATTCACTTTAAGATGGCAACACCGTTTAAAACTTCGGCGCGCCAGACTTACAAATTAATCAATTAATCGTTCGGAGAATGTGAAACGAATTCATGTGATGCAAAATCGTTGATTAAACTGTTAAAAAAATATGACATTTTTCTTAAATTATTATAAACACCTTGTTTTCGTTTAGGAGAAATCTGCGCAACACTTTCTGTTGGCCGTTAATTTAAAAATTTAAGTTGACAACGGTTAAGTTACAGGGTTGCCATTTCTAGTACAATTGTATTTTTCTAGTACATTTGGAGACAAAAAATACGCTAGTACACTTTAGACCAGTTCTAGTACGAAAAGTAAAATAATTTCAAAATTATTTCATTGCAGTTTTTTATTTTATTTTGTGATTGGCGTGTAATACCGTTAAAAGTCAACGTGTCAAATCCACAGTAAAGCCTAGAACACAATGGATTTGCATAAAACATAAGACATAAGACATAAGCCGTAAGAAACACATTTGCTTTGTTCTCGTTACGGAGCTATTGTGTTACAGCGCACTTCTTTACATAGGTCGAATTACTGTTACGGCTTATGTCTTATGTTTTATGCAAATCCATTGTGTACTGGCCTTTACAAGTAAAAGGTCTGTTCGTTTGTATTGCTCGGAGTTAAGCTCCGTACACAATGGATTTGCATAAAGCATAAGACATAAGCTGTAACAGTAATTCGACCGATATAAAGGTGCACTGTAATACAATAGCTCCGTAACGAGAACAAAGCAAATGTGTTTTATGCAAATCCATTGTGTACTCGCCTTTACTCTAAAAGTAAATGCCAAATGTAGTTTTCAGTCAAATTCGTTTCTCTCGCGCCAAAAAAACTTCGAATTTGACTGAAAACTTCATTTGACAGCTTTTAGAGTAACTCCAACCATGGCCTGCTCCATTAACATTCACTGACGCGTATGTATGGCCGTTTCATTTCGCCTAAAATTCGGTTCCAGAAAGCATGCCGTGGAGTACTCCCCTCAGCGCTCCCTATTAAAAATACAACAGAACTACTGATAGTAACGTAATGGCAACTGCAATTACTTAAAAACTCACAAGAGGCGCTGAGAGGAGTACCGTCAAAATTTTTAAAAGTCAAATTGAAACGGCCATACATACACGTCAGTGAATGTTAATGGAGTTGGCCATGCTCCAACCAATACAAACGAACAAGCTTAAATAAAGAGCGGAAAAAAATGGGCAATATGTAGTTAATAGACTGTGTTTAGGATAGACTGAACGCGCGCTATAAAATCACAGTGTCGATAAATGAAGGAAATAATTTCACAGAGCTGAGTTTTTACTTTTTTAGTTTTGTTGTGTTGCTAACGATGTCAAAATTAACCAATTAGGGTCATTCCATATGAAATCATCAAATGGGTAAAGCCGCACTATTTTGGATTTCGATGAAATTCGGTAAGAATCTTCTTTTAGATGTCAAAAAGAAGGAAATTCACCGTCGTTTAATTTTTTGAGTGCTTTATGCTCGGTTGCACCAACTTTTTAAGCAGAGCTTAAATTTAAGTAATGTTTAGACTATGACATTACTTATAGATTTAACAAAGTGTTAGTCACGCTCTAATGATACTTAAGTTGAAGTTTAAATGTCAATCAGAATGTATTTGACATTATACTGACCATACGTAAATGCCACATTCTAACCATAACTTAAATTTAAGCTCTGCTTAAAAAGTTGGTGTAACCGGGCATTAGTTTCGGTCCGTGATGAACAAAACACTGAAAAGGTGTTACATTTATACTCTACTACGATTGGCTCTCAAAATCGTTATATTAGAGATATCTAAACTTTTATAATCGCTTTTTAAAGCTAAAATAATGTAGTTTCATCAAAAAATACAAATATTAGAGCATTACGTTTCTTTAAAGAATAACAGCGTATTGAAAATAAACTTTTTTCTACTATATTTTAAGATTTTCTGCTGACTGTTGTATCTGTCCTATTAAAGCTGATAAGCTGAGTCTTTTTGTGCACCGTCCCCACCTAACATACAAAACAAAAACCCATGATTAGCTGGTTATATCGGCTTTCTCTTAGAAAAAAATTAACTTGAAATTAAAAAGTTTTTGAAAAACGCATATTTCGAGCTTTGAAATTATTATGTGGGGGACAAGATACAAATTTGAATTTTTCTGGAAATGTAGTCCTTTTCTTTAGTTTTAAAGAACCGTTAAGCTCATTTTGTTATTTTCATCCCCCTATTAGCTACAAGCGATTGAAGGAAGGTAAATTTGCTATCTTTTTAAACATGTACTTTTTTGTTTTTTAATAATTAAAATAAGGGCCTCATAATAAATTGATGAATATAGCTATCAGATAATTTAATAATTATGTATACTGCCCACCCAACGCGATGAAATATTTTTTTAAACTCAAAATATCTACGCGCCAGTACAGTGCGAACAAATAACAATGATCAAAGTTCACCATGAATAAAAAGCCAAATGTCGTTTTTCACTTTTTAATTTAACCCTTATACACTGCCCTGTGTATCAGATTTGATACGACTCAATTAAACTTCAAAGTTTTGTACCTACATCTCCACTAATTTCGTCTAAATGCTCTCAGTATCATGTCTGCTACAGTCTTATGTATGAGTGCATAAGAGTTATTTTCGTTTAGTTTCGTTGAGACATCTTGTAGTATATGTTACTTTTTATCGAGTTTTGCTTGAGGTTTGCGCCTTGTGACAGTGGGTGTTACTATTACAAGAATAGTGAATTTTTTACCCTGAAAAATAGAGGTTTCAGAAGTTGAAGATATGTTTTATTATTTCGTAATAATCTTATGAGAAAAAAGAAATTTGTTCACAATATATTATAGTAACAAAGTTAATTGTATCTGATCAGATACATTGGACTGTGGGAAAACAAACGTAAATAAAAAATCATATCTAAATATTGTTATCAATGTATCACAGACTAACTTATTATTGTTAATATTTTCAATATACCAAGACTTGGAAAAGATCAGCGCAAATAGTGTTCAATGTAGCATATTTGATACAACAATTTTTCTTGTTATAAATAAATATACGTTAGTCCAATATTTTTTAAAATATTTTTCCCATGATCTGCAGCCTTAAATGACTTGTAAAATATTTTTTTCCAAAAAATATAAAAAATAGGGCAGTGTAAATAGGGTTAAAAGTGACAATTGTATCTTGACAATTAATTTTTTATTCTATCGTATTGGTTTTGTTGTTTTGAGTTAAAATTTATTTTAATCCTCGTGAAAAATTAGAACTAGAAAAGTGGAGTGCTCAATCGGCTTGTTTTTAAGAGAAGAGTGTCATAAACTTAGTTATTCAAGAACATCAGTGTTGAAGAATGAAAATAATTTAAGTTACGACAAACAGTTACTAATTTTGAGTTTAAAAAAACATTTCACCGTGTTGGGTGGGCAGTATACATAAATTATCTGATAGCTATATTCATCAATTTATGTATTATGAGGCCCTTATTTTAATAATTAAAAAACAAAAAATACATGTTTAAAAAAGAGCATAGTTACCTCCCTTCAATCGCTTGTAGCTAATAGGGGGATGAAAATAACAAAACGAGCTTAACGGTTCTTTAAAATTAAAGAAAAGGACTACATTTCCAGAAAAATTCAAATTTGTATCTTGTACCCAACATAATAATTTGAAAGCTCGAAATATGCGTTATTCAAAAATTTTTTAAATTCAAGTTAATTTTTTTCTAAGAGAAAGCCGATATAATCAGCTAATCATTGGTTTTTGTTTTGTATGTTAGGTGGGGACGGTGCTGATCAGGTTTAATAGGGCAGATACAACAGTCAACAGAAAATCTTAAAATATATCAGAAAAAAGTTTATTTTCAGTATGGTGTCATTCTTTAAAGAAATGTGATGCTTTAATATTTGTATTTTTTTATGAAACTACATTCTTTTAGCTTTCAAAAACGACTGTAAAAGTTGAGATATCTCTAATAGAATGATTTTTAAGAGCCAATAGTAGTAGAGTATAAACGTAACACCTTTTCAGTGTTTTGTTCATCACGGACCGGAACTAAAGCACTCAAAAAATTTCATCGAAATCGAAAATAGTGCGGCAACCAGTTTTATTTATTTTTGATGATTTCGTATGGAATGACCCAATAACGTTCCGAATACAAAAGAAAAACATTTTTTTAACAGAACGCTATTAGTTAATTTCGTGTCGTTAGCTACACGACGAAGCCAAGAAGCTGAAGCGATGAGAAAATAAGTTCAATTTTTTTCATATTCCCATCTTAAAATAAATCTAGTACTATTTCGTACTATCGTACTGCCTAGTATCGTGCCTTCAATTAAATTCCTAATTAAAGTAAGCTGATTTTTTATAAAGTTGGCGACACGAAATTCATGGCTGTTCATAAGTAATTGCAAGATTAGGAAACTGTTGTTCAACGCTGTTCGTACTGCCTAGTATCGTGCCTTCAATTAAATTCCAAATTAAAGTAAGCTGTGATTTTTTATAAAGTTGGCGACACGAAATTCATAGCTGTTCATAAGTAATTGCAAGATTAGGAAACTGTTGTTGAAAATTCTGTACACACTGATTAATTGAATAAACAAACTGTCCATTTTCTAATCTACTGGTTTGAAAATAACAACAATAAATATTTTGTGCTGTAATTCTAATGCCCGGTTGCACCAACTTTTTAAGCAGAGCTTAAATATAAGTGGTATTTAGACTATGACATTTTTATAGATTTAACAAAATGTTAGTCACATTCTAATTGATACATAAGTTTAAGTTTAAATGTCAATCAGAATGTATTTGACATTATACTGACGATACGTAAATGTCACATTCTAAACATAACTTAAATTTGAGCTCTGCTTAAAAAGTTGGTGCAACCGGGCATAACACTTTGTAAATGAAAATACAAAGTGTCAATTTGACATTTGTTTAATTAAATATCAGTGCTACAAATCTTTAGGAGAAAAAACAATGAAATCATAGCCCACCTTAATGAGAAATTTAATTGAAGGCACGGTACAATTTTGTTAACAGCTCTAGTACAATTGTGAAAATTAAAGTGGCAACCCTGGTTAAGTATGAAAGTCACTGAGGGTGCATTCGACATCACGCTCGGAGCGCTCGGGGTCTTCCTTTGTTTTATTCTTACATACACTGAAACTCATTCGCTCTCCCTCACACTTCTGCTCAGAGCGTGCTCCCGAGCGTAATGTCGAACACACCCTGGGACTCGCGCCGGGAACTTGCGAACTTTTCCGGTTGAAACCGCATCTTAAAAACGAAAACTAATTTCAGCAAAAATCACAAAACAACAAATGCATACTTACGATTCTGATAGGATTTCCACCTCCTTTTATTCAAACAAGATGAGAATACTCTGACGTAGTAACATAACCTCTTTTTTCGCGCGTCAATTATACTGGCTTACCACTCGATTAATAATAACGGAGAAGTCTTTTATTCGAGAAGTCGCTTTCCAGTAGAGTTTCATAGATTATTAAAGAGCGAAGTCCTTTATTCGCCTAAACGCGTTCTTAGGTCACAGTCAGTTTTGATTCCGTGCCAAAGACGAAGCCACACTAGAATGGCAAGTTGCCAATGTTCCCGAAGTACTTAATTGAGTACTACTAATGTTCGATTCATTTAAAAGTACGTCAGTACTTCTATAATCATTTTCAATACGTTTTTGTAAACATGTAAATGTAGAAAATATTCACTCAGTAATTTTTAGCTTGTTGTAATGGCATTGTTGAGCAACATTGCCTGTTGTCTTTCTGTAGAAATTCAGACATGTCGAAAATTTAGGTCCACTTTCACAAAGGCAAGTTAATTTTGACTATCGGTGGTTTACTCCCAATTGTTAATATACACGTTTCTTTAGCCTGTAGCGTTTTGACGTGTCGATTATATTAAATAGAAATGTCATTCTGATTAATCAATTACTTTAAAAAAAGACATGCGTTCACACTTCCAAAGCCTACTGGGGTGTCGGGACTTTATGACCACATGTTAGAATCAATAATAATAATAAATAGAAAATACAGTTTGATTGTTTCGGTATTCGCGAAATCAAACAAAGTAGGCGACCTCTGCTGGTACCATCGAAAGGGTGAACAACATTTCACGCATTGGTTTAACATTGAAAACGTCAGAAAACATGCACCAATCAAACTTCGCAACTGCAATGTTGTTCACACTTTTATCTTCCATGTTGCGATTAACAGAGACCTCTCGCGTTAAGTTGCGAATTTGTTTCTAGTCTAGTGAAATTTCTAGTGATTATTTAAGTATTTCACTTTTGTCTCTTGTTTCTAGAGAATTTATTTATTTTCTTTAAGAAAAACAGGCAATTTTGTAACGATTTGTAATCGGCAAACATAAAACTGGAAACGTTTGTAATGTGTCCATAAGAAACTACTCTTATTTAAAGTACAGCCGAGCGACAACTTGACTAGACACTTCTATGAGCCTTGTACCACATGGTTTTATGGGTGAGGTTTGCGTGCAGGAGGTGCATTTTAGGTGCGCATGACTGTACGTTTTTCGAACAAAATCGATACATCAAATTTTATAGTAGTGTAGTGGCAACACTGCCTGTTGCTATCTTCAGAGAAATTATTATTATAAACTAACGCATAATCTAGTAAAGCGAAGCATTTTGAGGTGATAAGAATGCAATATATTTGTGATTTATTATTCAAATTGACATAAAATGTACAAAATTCGAATTCAAATGTAACATTTAACACGGTAACTATGGCAACGGCAACGGCGGAAGTTCAATTCAGAACTGTACAGAGGGAGCCACGCTAACGAGAGCTTTCGTGGAACTGATTTTTTAAATGCGACCGATCGGGTAAAGGATTGGTCCTTTATTAATCTAGCGGCTACTTGAATTAACCGCAGAAACAACGGAAATTAATAGTTCGAAACAATTAAGACTGACACCGTGATGAAATTTTTTAAAAATAATTAAACAAACTTATCGGTATTAAACGCTCCAACTTGATGGCATACGACATACGATCACAAATAAATACAAAGTGGTCAAGAATCACTGTTTGAGTTGACAGTGCTGAATTTTATTTTTACATGGTACAACTGGAGTAACTTCCGATTGTTGACGGCTTGACAGTTTGACACTGATAGCCGTTACTTTACAAGCGTCATTTGACATTTCAAATTCAAATGAAAACGTTAATTTTTATTCACATAACCTACGTTCAGGTTACGTCAAATAAACCAACAAAAAAATATCCGATGGCAGTGTTGCAAATAGTCGAATAAGAAAATGCTCTTAATTGTATTGCCAACTCAAACAGTTATTCTTGACCACTTTGTATATACATTTAAATATAACGCAAGAAATGTAATGCGTTACGCTTTCTGTTTCAAAGAAATTTAATAGCGTTTTCGATTCACTCACACCGCTCGCACTCAGTGTATTTGCATCTTTTAACCTCATGTAATAGGCGGGTAGCAAACGGCGTCACGAGCGCCACTACCTGTAAGTTTATGTAGGAAAAAGCAGGGAAAACGGTCGTATCAGGGTTGGCAACACTGCTGTCAGCTGACTTTCAGTACTATCACTGGAGTTACGAGCACGTTACGAGGACGATCTTTACCTTCCATACTTTAAAACAAATCGAGAAAATACTAGCAAGCACATTCAAATCTTCTTCGAAATGATATAAATGGATATAACGTTTCAAGTCGCGTCCTACAATTTATGTCGCAACCTCCACCAGGCGGCGCCACCAGGTAGCTTGCTAGGGGCCTATAACACGAGATGAAGATATTTTGAGTCCGCACTAGTGTGGTCAATCGAAAACGCTATAGGCGTTTGATTTTAAGATCGCAGCGCTACCGTGGATAAATCTGAACCTCTGTAAGCTATTCCATGGCCAGCAACATTAACATTCACTGACGTGTATGTATGGCCGTGTCAATTCGCCTAAAATTCTGTTCCGGAAAGCATGCCATGGAGTACTCCACTCAGCGCTCCCTATTAAAGGTACTACAGAACTACTGATAGTAACGTAATGGCAACTGCAATTACTTAAAAACTCACAAGAGGCGCTGAGTGGAGTACCCGTCAAATTTTTAAAAGTCAAATTGAAACGGCCATACATACACGACGGTGAATGTTAATGGAGTTGGCCATGGCTATTCGGAACTTTTGTAATGCACGTGTTTAAGTGCGTACCAATACAAATACACAAGTTGATTTAATGTAAATATCACATATAACACAATCCTGATACATCATATACTCAGAATCGACGCCAAAACATGAGATGTTATATAGCTTACAAGGTTTTGTTTAGTTGACACCAGGTGGCGAACGCTTAGCTGCAAACTCCAATAAGTTTCAAGCAGACTATTATATCAACGCCTACTGAATAATAGGCCTGCTCAAAGCAGTGGGAGAATACCCCGAGAACTTGAGACAATGCCGCGCGCGCCGCGCCGTTACCTGACATATTATTTATCTAATGCCGAATGTGTAATGCGGAGTCAGAGTTGACCATAAATTTATTATTGTAAAATTAAATATATTCATAAAACTAATTCCAACATGTTAAAATATACAGAGTGGCCCAACGAAAACAGTCAGACTGAATATCTTCCAAGAAAATTTTTGTTTGAAAAAACACAAAAACAGGTCGATTTATAATCCAAGGGGGGCACTTTTCTATTCCATACCCAACTGTCATACGTCATCCCCTTCCCTTCCAGCTCTCTAATCAATAGGATTTAAACAGGGAATGTACCATGAATGGCATATCATTGAAAAGGTAATTTTATAGAGAATCCAGTAATGTGAATATGAATATCCGAGAATTTGATTTTAGCGCCCTCTTTCGGGGAAAAAATTGTTACATAATCCAAAGTGTGACAACTCATATGAAAGCTAATTTTAATAGTAACTCAATGCGCGAATTGAAATTATGTAAAAATATTGAAAAGTGACTAAAATAACTAAGAATAAGGATACCAAATCTGTTACGAACCCTATTTTTAGTTATTTTAATCAGTTTTCAATATCTTTACGTAATTTCAATTCGCGCATTGAGTTACTATTAAAATTAGCTTTCATATGAGTTGTCATACTTTGGATTAGGAAACAATTTTTTCCCCGAAAGAGGGCGCTAAAATCAAATTCTCGGGTATTCATATTCATATTACTGAATTCTCTATAAAATTACCTTTTCAATGATATGCCACTCATGGTACATTCCCTATTTAAATTCTATTGGTTAGAGAGCTGGAAGGGAGGGAGATGACGTATGACAGTTGGGTATAGGATAGAAAAGTGTCCCCCTTGGATTATAAATCGACCTGTTTTTTGCGTTTTTTTAAACAAAAGTTTTCTTGGGAGATATTCAGTCTGACTGTTTTCGTTGGGCCACTCTGTATACAATGCACGTGTGTGGAATATAATTATGTAAACTCACGAGCACGAGTCTAAAAATAATGTACTTAATTATTTTTGTTGTTTCCAATACCTTTAACTCAAAAAAAGAAATAAATCATTTGAAACAATTGGAAATATGAACGATATAACAGAGTTAGCTGAACTACATACAATACATAATAGTTCTAACTACTATTGTCTAGGAGTCGCAGCGAGGATTACTATGATTCTTAAAAAAAAGGAAATTTTTAATAATAATGTTAAAAAATAAGTTCTCTTAATAATTAAATACGAGATGTGATAATAATACATAATTAAAACAGATGAGTTACTTTCACACTGCGGTACTGAACATGAAGTGACCATTTTAAATTAATCAGTAAGCCCATTTACGTACGCGCTAACAGTTGAACGGCGAGACGCGTACTGACCGAGTCCCCGAAAATCTTGGAGTCCCCCGAAATCTCGATGTTCCCCACTATCTAACTTCGGCCTATGTGAAGTGGGCGTTGAATATATGCTTATTTTAAGTACTAAAGAGGTTCCAGGTTGGCAAAACTGACTAAATTCAAATTAAATCAAATAATTAATAAATTGAACTCGAAAATGTGACGCTTGGCTTTCGTTTCACGCGGTTTTTTTAACGATTAAGCATTGCGTACTTACCGAATTATAATTCGAACATAACCTCACTTTATTTACACTTTCTTTCGTCACATAAATCTCTTGAATTAACCTTTTTGATTTCATTGTTTAGCTTAATTTATAACTTACGTTAGAAAGTTTCGAGTTTTCACTAAATTTTTACGGTTGAAATCACATATTTTTATTTTAAATCGAAACTGTATGGCTTGAATTAAAATTTCTAGTTGGTAGAACAACTGATTAAGGATTAACTAGAAGTTGACGTTGAGGTTAAGTTTTTTGGCAGCTTGACAGTTTTGCATCTTTCTGATTTAATTTTAAGCGCGTTCTTATTTAATTCGTTTTTCTTTTGAATAACTTTTGTGCAGTCTTTCGTAATACCAACTGATCTACAACCTTCGCAAATAAATACCTACATGTTTACAGAGCTGTCACTGTTGTTTCTAATTAAATGAAACTCATATCAAATTAACTCAGTCAAAATTTATTCCAGAACAATTGTCAACTATGCAGTATTTACAAGGACAGCTGCAGCCGAGTCCTAACGAGCGCAACTCGTATAAAAAGTAAAAACGTATGTACAGGTAATAAAGCACACGTGGAAAATACAACCTCACTGCGCGCCCATGATGTCACTTGAAAAGAACAACGCAAATCCTGACAACCAAAAAAATTACTTCTCCTAATATCATTTACATCACATGCATAAGAAACCCGTAAAAGCAAAATTGTATATACAGGTGTCTTAAACGAAAGTCTCCCAGACTCAAAAGTAAAACTTCCTGTACATGCATAGATCTTCTTTCATCTATCATGCGCAACTAAATTATACATGTAGATTGAGACTCGAGGTGATTCGATACATCAAACAACTGACACTCCGGGTAGCCAACCGCTGACGTTCAAGTACTGAGTGACGACTTCCCTGACGTTATTCTCGCTTGAGTTTCCATCAACTTCCAATGTCCTGTTCTTCCCGTTTAAGAGGTTATCCTGCAAGTGAAGAATTTCTATACTGAGAAATGGCAGCAATGCTTTTATTACCCACCTGTATAATGAGTGATTTTAATGTTGTGTACTGGACTGGCTGTATGTTTAGAGATGAGCAAAGCTGAAAATAAATGGGTGATAGTTAAGTAAGAAGAAAGAAACAGGTGAGCAACACGTACTTGTACTTCATGCTGCGAGAGTAATGACCCGTGTGGTAGAGAGGACGGCGGAGGTGGGGCTACGTTATCCGAGTTGTTGCTGTTGTTCTCTGATTCGACGTCTGGAAGCCACATGGACTTTTCTTCGGTGGAATTTGGGTCGCTTTCGCTTTTTCTAAACAATTGCAGCGATTAGCAAGGGTGATTAACACGGGGGGGAGAAAAAGCAAGCTCGCTTTTCTTTTCGAGCCAAGACACACTAGAGCTGTAAGGTTAAAAGTCAAAAGTTACACTCTGGTACACTCACCCGTTTTTTAAGGTCGCTTCCGAGATCGTCGTTCCGTAGCCACTGCTGCCCTAAGTGAAATGTAAACTGATACAATCTGTTTCTGTTCACTAGTGATTTTCTGTTTACCCTAGCCTGTACACAAAACCAAACCATGATGATGTCAAAGCATACATTATGATCGTTACTGTGTCAAGTCATTCCACGAAAAAAATTAATGAAAAAAGAAAAACATCAGAGTTAGTTTTGTGCAGTAGATGTACACGCACACGTACCCCAGTTACAAGGGAGACTCAACGCAGACTCCTTCTGATAAACAAATTAAACAGGGATGACTGTGACTCGCATGTCTTCTTTTTTTAAGTTGTTCAAATTTATTCAACGATAAAAAACCAATCTGACGGTGCAAATTCTTTTTCGTTCAATAACTATACAAATGATGAGATGCGAGTAATGAATGACTATGACAAGAACTTTAAGCAACTAAAAAGTACAACTGCACTTACAGCCTTGCTCTGTTTCAGCTGTTGCTGTCTCTGATAAGCCGCATGCTGTTCGTAGTGTATCACTTCTTCTTGAGTGGTCAATCCGAGGCTACGATATCGCAGCAGCTCTGACAATCTCAGCCTCAATTCTCTCTCACGTTCAATGCTAGCAACAAGTCGTTCATGTTCGCTACAAGTCAAGAATTGACTGAATACTCTCATATTCTCTCTAAAATCCCTGAAATCACATTACATATGAATGATTTTCACAGACAGCTGTGAGATTAAATTTAGGTTGCTTTAAGTGGTTCCCCTAAATTGGTTTGATCATTTACTTAACTGCAACGAAAGTAACCAGATGATATCACTTTATTGATAACTTATAGCGTTATCCAGTGGCTGCACTAGTGCACTCATTGTATTTTCATCTCATTCTAGCCTCATGTAATAATAAGAGATGAAAATACACTGAGTGTGCACTAGTGCAGCCAGTGGAAAACGCTGTAAGAGTGAAACTAACAGTGTTGATTTAACAATAAATGATACATTTGAAGAATGTTCGACGGTAACAGGCATAAAGCTTTCCATTTTATTTAGAACTTTGCGATCAATTAAGTAAAATAATTAGTCAACTGTTGGGACTGATGATCAACTTAATGCCTTAGGCATGTTTGAACATTTGTTTGCATACTTAAAGATTTTGACAAGGTGGACTGTAAACTAAACGCTGCCTCAATCCTCAATGAACTGTTATGTCAGTTTGTCAGTGATCAGTACAACCATAATTCACACATTTATAGCATTCTCGACTGATTACTCCAGAGCACTCTATCTCCTGTTATTACATGAGTTAAAAGATGGAGATACTCTGAAAGTGTTCTAGAGCAGTCAATCGAAAACGTTATTTAGAAATTCATTGCAAGTCGGTTTTGATTGCAATAGATTTTAGTTAAAAAATTGGCCACGAGATGTCGCGACCTTAAAACCGTTCATAATTCATACCATGATTCATACCTTTGTTCTTTTGTTAATGGCCTTTTATTAGGGTCTTTGCGTTGATTAGAAAAGAACTTTGCAACCAGTTGGTAGTCCCTGATAACTCGCTTCCTGCGATATCTCTCACGCAGCCGCCTCGTATACATGTCGACCTGTGCCAACTTCAAAGCGGTTTCCATGCTGTCGTCTTCCGTTGAATTTAGTTGCAACGCCGACACTAACTGTTCGGCCTCCATGTCATATTCCTACAGATTATGAATTAATTTAAGTTACGACGAATTAATTCGGGGGTGTTTACCCTTTCGTAGTCATCCCTGTGCGCCATGTAACCCAAGAGCCGGGCTTCTTCGGGGGTGGCATCTAATGGAGGTAAGCGTGAAATTACTTCGGGTGAGAGTGGGCCCCTATCTTCGTACGTGTGATCGCGCAATGTAGGGCGGGAATCGCCGATTTCTGTCCAAGTTGCTTTGCCAATGTTGCCGTCCAGGTACCGCGAGATATACTCATCCTTAACCTCTAAAATATAAAAGAATTGAATTAAAAGAAAAAAAAACAAAAGTGATATTGGTTTCGCAGTCAAAAGATGGTGTAACTAGATGAACGAAAATCTAATGTCCTTGACGTCATTCGCATTAAAAGAACAATTCGAGTTACCTTCTGCAGTTCTTGTTTCCACATGTCTGCTAATCAAGTCCCAGTTACCAAAACCATAGAGTTCTGTGGCATCCAGTAACAGCAACTCTTCTCTGCCAGTCCAGTTGCCTCGACCACCAAAAACACTGACAGCGCAATGATCCTAAAACAGGAATGCGGAAGTAAATGATGGTGTAATTTGGGGATGCCATGTAGATGGACTTACCGCAATCCTGTAGGCATGGTCGTTTTTGTGGGGCCCGATCTCCGCTCCGCTGGCGAAGCACTGCAACAATTCAAAAAATGGCGCGTAACAACAGCGACATCTTCGGCGTTTCGATGGACCGTCAAAACATCAATAGACGGTCACGTGACCTTACCTGAGGGCAAATGTCGAAATCCGCACAAACGGCGCATTGCACCCGCACGCCGTTTATTTCTTCCTGGCAATAGGTGCAATTTACCTTTGCGAACAGATCTGAAAATGGAAAATTCGATGAGAAGACCACGAGCTACGCACTACCATCAACACTTACCAGCCATGTTTGACTACGTCAGACAAACGCCTTTCCGCGTAGTGGGGATGACGCGTGGATAAACCGCGATTTCTGAAACGCAAACGCGTTATAACTTGAAAATAACATCGAGGGAGCGCGAGAGTTGAATTCTATCGAAAATTACGACGCAAAATACCCGCGTTTGTTGCAAATCACTAAACGCATGTTATTCGAAGTGGACAATTCTGAACGTGGAATTTCCGAATGTATCCTTCAATGACATGATTCGTAAATCACCAGTAAAATGCTTACTAATCGTATGCAGAGACACTGATTTGTTTGCAAAACGCAGCAAATCGTAAAAAACAACAAAAAAAACAGGGTAACGTAACGTTCACGATCACACGACATTCAGCATTCAGTGACAATGAGCACAATGAGTTGGTAACACTGACGCGTCTCTGTTTGTTGTTGTTTTCGCTTGTAAAGGCGGTAAACTAATTAATAAAAATACGTGTGAAATTGTCAAGAAAATCATGAAATTAGCGTGCAACGTGGCGATGGGTAATCGATTATTACCAGTACAAGCGGTAAAGCACGTCAAGTCAACGCTGGCCCTATGCAAGCACCCCAAATCAGCTGTGTACTGCATCATTTTATTCACAGCACAGAATAAGACTGGCGTCAAGTACGAGCTCAAGGAGAACCTCTTGCAACTACTGACGCGCTTCGTGAACGACGGTAAGGCCACCATTCAATTCAAGCGGCCTCCACACGACCTCTACGTTCAAGCCGACTCGCTGCAGTTGAAGAGTTTCCTGCACTTACTGAAGCGTGCACTCTCCGATAAGGAGCCTATCACATGCTCGAGCATGTCTGTGACACCCCTTTCTTCCAAGAAGGATATACCCCCGAAGAAATTGGTGATAAAAAGCCGCTCTGATTACCCCCTACAAGGGCTACCTCGCACTTTGGAAATCTTACATATTAACGACATCCAGCGTTGCTCTCTGGACCTCGGTATTTTAAGACTGGTGAAGTTAAAAATACTAGATTTAAGCAACAACTGCATCGAATGTTTACCCGTTGGTTTAAGTGCATTACCGAATTTGTACGAGTTGAATTTATCACGTAATTGCCTCGGCAAGAGCTCGCCGAAACACTGGAGTTGGATTGGGGGCAATCTATCGAAAACGCTGCGTTTGCTCAACCTAAGTCACAATGACTTGAAGTTCTTGCCGGAGGGCACCGCGAGGTTGCACGGTTTAATATCGTTGCACGTTGATTACAATCAGCTGAAGCTTCTGCCATCTGGCATTGGTAACTTGAGGAATCTGCGAGTCTTGACCGCATCAAACAATGCGCTTGCGTCACTGCCGGGGAGCATTAGAAAATTGCACCTGCAAAACGTCGATTTTTTTAACAACGATTTCGATGCGGGGCCACAAAATAATCCCTGTGCGACATTCCCTAAGCCCCTGCCCGTGTGCTCGTTGAAGGAGTACGCAGCAAAGAAAGTCTTGCTGGCTCGCTTGCCGTATTCCATAGAAACGTTGCCCGTGACGCTGATGCATTATTTGGAACTCGCGAGGTACTGTGTGTGCGGTAAGGCCTGCTTTGATGTATTCGTGAAGCACCCACGCATGTTGTTGTTGCCGTCAATCGCTCAAAGTTACACGGTCTCATCTACTGGATCGCTTTTTGTACCCACGGACTGCTATTTTTGTTCACTGACGTGCTTCAGCACCTCCAACTATAACAGAGGGAGGAACCCGGTTACCTGATAGGACGCCTTTGATTTTAGTTAATTTTAAGGTAATTTATTTATTTTTTGCAATCATAATTGTTAATTACTTCTTTATTACAAAAATCGAGTTTCTAAGGAAGTTTCATCTTGAATATGTGGCAAGAGCAATGTTGCCATAAACTTTGTAATAGATGGTTCATCAATTTTGTAGTAGATGTCACCATCATAGTTTGGTTGTGGCATCGTATTATATACTTGTCGATAGAATACCACAATATTCCTCTTTTCACCAAGTTTTTCTTTTATTGCAGATGTTATTTTAAACTTCTACCAACCAAACTTTTGACATTTAACTGCAACAGTGTCAATTTTAAATTTACGTGCCATTTTGAATAATAGATGGCGCTAAATGAACCAAAATTTTCGATACAAAGTAAAAATTGTCAAGTAAATTTAGTAAATAGTAATAAATCTATTACCATTGGCAATGCTGGGCAAGACTGAGCTTTAGCAGTTCCTGAAACAAATTACTATTAATTTCACCCCAACTTAATATGATTAAAGATGAAATTTCTTGAGCAAATTACTCTTGGTGGCGCATAGATGTTTTTTTCTTCGTGAAAATGCATTTTTTTGCAGTGCATTAAAATTTTTAGTGATATCTAATTTTTTTTTCATGCATTTTTCAATTACATTTGACGAGTGATATGTTTTATATACAGGGTTATAACTAATTAAAGGCCCACCGTAGGGATTTCGTAAACTATAAGAGGTACAAAGATGTTTAAATTACAAAAAAATTGCTCTATTTTGGGGTCTATAAAAATGTGCAAGTAAATCTCTTCTATCTTCATTCATTTTTGAAATATCTTCAAAAAACTGAAAATTCTTAATTTTGAAAATCTTTATTTATGAAGATAGTCACAAAATTCGGTAATTTTATATTAAATTCGATGGACGATCTAATATACAATACAGTCAGTTTTTTTTCTTATGGGCACTCTTACAGCGTTTTCGATTGATCGCACTAGTGCGCACTCAGAGTATCTTCATCTCGTGTTATTACATGAGGTTAAAAGAAGATGAAAATACACTGAGTGCAACCGGTGCATGTCAATCGAAAACGCTATTAGATATTTATACAGTGTTGCCACAACTAGATTTAGTACAATTTAAAAGGATTTAGCGCAAAAGTGATTTCGGAAAATAATCTATTACACATTTATTTCTCGTCCAACTGTGACTTAGAATAGGTGATTAATTATCAAAATAATGATAAACTATAAAAAAAATTCAAATTTAGAAACTTTTGGTAGTTAGCAGGTATTTAGCAGTTGGTAATGTTGGTACTAAGAAGTGAGTTAAGGCTATTTTACACTAACAATTTATTCGTGAATAAGTTCATGAATTTCTTGATAAATTTCTTCGTGAATTTATTCATGAACGCATTTCGTATTACATTGGTGAAGAAATTGATGAATTTCTTTGATCCTAATGGCCGTTTATAGGTATTATTAACATAGCGAATGAATCTACAGACGATTTACACTGCCACATTCAATCACAGACACAAGTAAATACCATAACCTTAGTTTTCTATTGTTGGTACCCCTGACATTCACTCAAATATTGACGAAAAATAGAACTTTTAATTCGTAAATAAGTTGACGAAGAAATTCATGACTTTATTTGACGTCAAATTTGGTGCATTACACTTGTGCAACTTCTTCATGAAGCGACTTCATGAATTAACCCTTTATATTATAGGATGACGATATGTATATAGGGTGTTTTCGGAAGTGTGGTATTTACATGTACTGGGTATATGTTTGAACATTTAGTTTTTGCTCAAAAACAAATTTAATGTGTAATTTTTTTGTAGTCTACCATGATCCCGGATAATAATATGAATAAGGAAATTTCTTTAAATAAATTATTAAGAACAAAAACATAATAAGTTCTAGAAAAACTCGACGTTACTGTTCTAATTATTAAATTTGAAACAAAAAAACTAATGTCAACACCTAAAGGTAAACTTACAATTGTCAAAATATCGAAAAATTAGTAAAAGTTCAAAATCAGTATCGTGTTCTAATTTTCAGATTAATAAAAAGAAAAGGAAAAATGAATCTGCCATTTTTTTTAGATTTGTTTCATTTTAGCCGTCCTCCATTTACAACTTATTTGAACGCGAATCGATTCAAATTCACTTAAAAATCACTGATTGCATTCCATTTGCAGTTACTCATTTGGCGACCAGATGAGGAAGTGATTGAGATTCTCCTCCTGCACCCCATACTGATCAAGGTGATTTTCTATCAGTTATCAGTTTCATGTGATTTCATACGAATTTTGAGGTTATGTTATTTTTAGTTCCAAAACATCATTCCTTTAAGAGTCTCTCTGTTCACTTTAAAATCGGTTCAGTTCAAAATCAAATTGATTTGATTTTAGGTGAAGTGAATGTAAATGGAGGACGGCTATTGTATCCGGAGTCTTTTTCAGCCACACTTCCAAAAACACCCAGTATGTGTCACTTCCTGGTCAAAACATACAAAGATTAACTGAGATATTGATCCTTATAGTTTTAATATGCTTCCTAAACGGCAGGAGGTTCATATCTATGCCACTTTTTAAAAAGGGCGCCGAATATGGTTAAAGTGGCTTCTTATGGTGCCACCAACCGTACGTGCAATGTTCTTGAAAGTGTGAACATTTTGTTTTCATAAGTATATTCCATGCTTTTAAATGTTTAGTTCAAATGGAAGCATTTGTAAACATTAAAAATAATACATTTTCAATTGTGTTTAAATTCATAATGAGATTATTTCGCACATTATAATTTTGATAGCGTCAATTTTCATTAAGTATACAAATTGGAAAACATTGTATTTTTGAATTATTAACAGCTTTCCATGTAGAGTAATCAAATTTTGACAATAAGTAATTGTATTGTAGTGTAATTTATTTTCATTTTGTAGAATTTTATGTATGTGCTAACTATTCAAAATATTACTAAAATTAGTTAGTCGGAAAGGTTGGTGGCACAAACAAAGGACACCCAAATATTCAAAAACTATTAAAAAAAAAATACAAGAGACCTTATTTATTTATTCAAGCTATCTGGTTATGTATCTGATAGAAAATCTCGAAATTTAGAAAAAAGATAATTTGCCCTATAAAGGGTTTATTCATAAATAAATTGTCAATGTAAAACAGCCTTTAATGGACTACATACTTAAGTGAGACCGTTGTGTAGCGTATTTGGAATGGAGAACTTTTCCAAACAAATAGAAACACATGGATTTGACATTTTTTTCATTCCCACGTAACGATAAAATAAAGCAGAAATTAATTGACTTTATGTTAAGGCCCAGTTGTAGTTACAATGCTAGTTTAAATTTAAGCTGAAGCTTAAACCCATAACAACGATTATTTCAACAATTGTTGTTAAGGGTTTAAGCTTTAGCTTAAAGTTAAGCTGGAATTGTATAACTGAATCTAACTGAAATATTAATCTAGTACGAATGAATTAGGTATGATTTTTAACTTATTTTATAGCGTTTTCGATTCACTTGCACCAGTTGCACTCAGTGTATTTGCATCTTCTTTTAACCTCATGTAATAACACGAGATGAAGATATTCTGAGTGCGCACTAGTGCAACCGTTGCTATTTGAAAAAGTTTTGACGTCAGCACTTAGGCTGTCCATTAATCCCCTGTTGCACCAACTTTTTAACCAGAGCTTAAATTTAAATTATGTTTAGACTGTGACATTTACGTATGGTCAGTATAATGTCAAATACATTCTGATTGACATTTAAACTTCAACTTAAGTATCAATTAGAATGTGACTAACATTTTGTTAAATCTCTAAATAATGTCATAGTCTAAACACCACTTAAATTTAAGCTCTGCGTAAAAAGTTGGTGAAACCGGGCATAACTAATCTAAGTCCTAAGTGACAGTTTTGGCATTTGATATTTGAAGGAGTTGTGTTCTGTTTTCCGCTATTTTTCTTTTCCGACACCTTAAATGGACAGATGACAGATTAGTGATTAATGTCACTACTAATGTCAATGTCACTACTCACTACTAATGAAGCTTCGTTACGTAACGAGGAACTGGAATAAATAGAAAATTATATTTTCTTTGACTTACGTGTAAGGATTTAAATACTAACGAGAATTGTTATTTTGTTTTTAAGCAGACTAATGTTTTATGTTTTGTTTTCGCATTCGTTTCATAATAAATAAAAATAACAAAACAAAAAATCAATGTGTAATTGATTAGTTAGTACTTTTTTTTAAATCTAGTACTTTTCTTGCTTGAATATTGGTACACTCTTTAAATGCATTGTGGCAACACTGTATTCATACCACGTGATACAAAAATAAAATCTGAATACGACGTCGTGACACACTCATATTTTTGTTTTAAAACAAACTATTAAATTACTGAAGGCTGTTTTACATTGACAATTTATTCATGAATTAATTCATGAAGTCGCTTCATGAAGAAGTTGGACAAGTGTAATGCACCAAATTTGACGTCAAATAAATTCATGAATTTAATAGTTTGTTTTCAAACAAAAGCATAAGTGTATCATATTGTCGTATTCAGATTTTAGTTTTGTGTCACATGGTATGAATATCTAATAGCGTATTTCAATCGCTGCAGTGGTGTACACTCAGTATATTATCATCTCATTTTAACCTCGTATAATAATAAGAGATGAAGATACACTGAGTGTGCACGAGTATAGCGACTGGAATACGCTATAAGTTAGTGTCCATAAAAAAAAGAAACAATTGGCAGTCGTATCTCATACCTGCAAAACTGTCAATCCTAACCTATTTATTGTCACTGTATTAGATTGTCTATCGAATTTAATATAAATTTACCGATTTTTGTGACTCTATCTTAATTAAGGTGACCGGATTTTCATTTTGGTAAGGCGGGATAAAATCGACGAGGAGGAGGGGGGGGTTATTATGAATGAAAGTAAAAAAGGCAACATAAAACAAACCACAATTATTTCAACTTTAAAATTTAATGAACAATATCAAAAATGTAAACAAAATTATATTTCCGGATTATACAGTGAGTTCAGAAATGATCGAAGGACGTTTGTTTTTAGCGTGTTGTCTTATTAGTAATTTTCACCTTACAACGTTGGTGTTCCTGCTGAGTATGACGAATTCGAGCTAAATATCATCAGTAGCTTGCTGCTGCTTACATAGTTTGTTATGAAAAAGACTTTTGTATTACCACTTTTGCCGATGTATAATTTTCATTGCTAAATGAAAAAGAGCCACATGAATATGTAGAAATGATAAATTAACAAGTAAATTATCCCATGTGACGCCCATGGTAAATCAGTACAGAATTTAGTACCAACTTTTAAAAATAATTTAGCAAGCGGGAAATTCAAACGCCTTTCATTCATTTCTGAACACACTGTACTTCACATTTGAGTGATTTTTTTTATCAAAGGTTTGTGCTGGATTTCATAAAAGTCAATCAAATTTGTGGTTAAGAATAATCATTCCTATATCTTCAGCACATGTAACCATAGCAACGTTTACTTTTAGCGGATGATTAAATTTAATTAACGTTTATGAAATTCACCATTGAAGATCGTTAATTAAAATGACTTTTAATTGTTTGCTGTAAACTGGCAAAAAAGTTCTTTCCAAAAAGCGAGACTTTTTTAAAAATCCACGGGACGCGGGACAAATTGTTAAAAATCTGGAGTGTCCCGCCAAAAGCAGGACGTGTGGTCACCTTAATCTTAATAAATAAACAAAATATTCAAGATTTTCGAAATGGAGAATGTTCAATTGTTTGAAGATATTTCAGACGATAGAAGATAGAAGAGACTTTTTTATAAATTTTTATAGACCCCAAAATAGCGCAACTTTCTTGTAAATTTGACTGTCTTTGTACCTCTTAAAGTTTACGAGACCCCCGCAGTGGATCTTTAATTAGTTATAACCCTGTATAAACTAGTTCTTGTCCAATGTTTTATGTTTAGAAAAATGCCTAAAAGATTGACATATTAAAATGAATGTCATTTCAAGTCACCCTGTATAATAACATAATAGTAAACAGTATCAAAGTACCCCAAGATTTCAGCTTGAATATTTCTTGCATTTGATGAGATGGTCTGAGTCACGAGTTCCTTTTATTTGATAGTTACAATTTATAATCTCATTTTTGAAGATAGATTTTATATCCTACACTACCAATTTTGTTATAAAATTAAATTCATTAATTAATTTGAAATTAGTGTCTTTAAAAAAAAAACTTTTAAAAAGACTTTTTCATAATAGGTACTTCACCGTAAAGCTGTGCGTTTTAACATTTACAACTACAAGTGCGTTTGGATGTTTTAAATGTTGTTACTTCTAACTGACGCATTTTTTTATATATGTAGTGTTTTACTCTGCCGATGACTGTTTTGTAAATCTATTCATACTTATTGCGATAAGGTTGTTTACAAACGAATTTTCGATGATTGTAACTCGACGCTGTGATTATTACATTTTTAACGTTGGCAGAAACGAGGTCTTAAAAATCTGTTGTTTGTCGTTTGAGAAGGTTTTTTGAAACTACTACTTGTGTATAACGATTCTTCTATTCGACTTCTATATTTATATGTAGTAGGTTTACAAGTTTTCAATAAAGTATTTTCTCATACTAATATCATTAAAGCGTTTTTTTTTCCTTTTTACATGGTATCTATTTATAGCAGAATCTTGAAAGTGAACAGAAAATATGTATCTCCATCTTTAAAAAATATATATATAAACAACTAAGCTATTATTAGTTTTTGTTTGTCATTGTAAGTGTTACTTTCAAGAAAAAAACTGTTATTCTAATTGCACTTTCTCATAAGAGACACTTAAATGTTCCGTGAGAGGTGTCGCTGTAGTTGCCATGCTCAACGATAATTCTAAACGGGGACTTTCCCCATCGTTACGCATTTTGTAGCTCCTTACGATTTCAGTCACGGTTGGTTCTTTGGCGAAAGCCATCCGTGTTAACTGAGTACTCTTCAACCTCACTTCATTATTCGTGATGGTTCCCTCTTCCAAACTGGTCAAACCGAAATTGTGGGCGACCATGAAAGCGAGCTGGTTCGTACCCGGCTTGATCCTGAGGAACCCCGACTCCAAGTGCATCGGGTTGTTCTTGACGGGGTGCCAGGTTTTCGACGAGTAGTTCAGCATGGGTTGCCCGTATGAGGTGAATTCCAGTTCTTCGTGGTACGAGAAGGGCTCGATGGTCGGGTAGAAACCTTTCGCACTGGTGGATCTCCACTTTCCGACAAGAAATGAAAGGGGCTTCATGCTTTCATGAAGAGGACCAACTTGCAACATGTTATCTTTTTTATGCTAGTTGTTTTAGGATTATGTGCATAAAATACTTTTGAGGTTATGTACTAGAAAAACCCAAGAAATTAAACGATAATTACTTAATTTGAATTTCAAAAGAAGGACCATCTGCGAAATGAATCTTATTTATTCACTTTATTTGTTAAATTTTTTAACACATTTTTCTTTGCATATAACTAATTAATAAATTGATCACATCACAGATGGCGCACGTTAGTAAACTTTGATCGTTTGATCCAACTCGCAAATTATCTAATATTTGGTAGGTTGGTAGAAAAAAAAGCAATTAAATTAATTAGCCTTCGTTGCTATACTGTGATGTTGCCATCGAAATTGCTGCAACCACTTCTCAGTGGTTGCAGCAAATGTGCATTCGGTCTCCTGGTCTGTTGCTTCATTTGTTGTTTTCTATCTCCAAGTGTCAACACCTTACACCTTGGTTATACTGTCCTGATGAGGTCTAATAAGACCGAAACGTACGTCGACAGTTACTTTTCCTTGCCAGCTAAGCCGTTATTTACTTCTTTTATTAATGCATTTTCCTGGCGTTACCCCTTCCGTTATAGGTATTTAATTAGCCATCAGTATAAGCTTTATTCCATTAAATTTATTTAATTTGCAAGTAAAATTCACAACGCACGCAATGACAGTACAGAATAATGATTATTTAAATAAAAACAATGAAGGCGAAATATTAATTATTCTGTTAAAGGATGGTTAGATTAGGCAATCAAACTTGCACGTAGTGTTGCCAATCTAAGGAATAAATCTTTTTAAGAGCTATCAGGTCTGTTCCATTTGACAGAATTTCAAGTTCTGAACCGTTCAAATCATGCGCAGTATGAAATTTATATCTAATTTTGTACATTGCTCATGCTCAGTACAATTTTGAACGGTTCAGAACTGGAAATCCTGACGAATGGAACGGACCTATTCTCAAATCATCAGGGATTAAGGGATTTTTTTTTTCTAAAAAGCTTCCCGATAGTCTTCTGTTCATTTCTTTTTACGAAGGTGGTTCACTAGTTATTGACAGGTTATATTGAAAAACCATCGAGCATTGAGTTTCAACTGACAGTCCAGACAGTCATTTCTGGCCTATCACAACAGCACCATCTGTTAAAACATGGCGAAAGTTTTTACTTCGTTTGCTTTTACGGGGGTGGTTCACTAGCTATTCCTCGGGATATGGAAGATCAATAAGAAAATGTCACTTGTCAGTAAAAGATGAACTGTACTGTATTGTATCTTTATTTCGCTGTAATCGGTAGTAAATCACCAAATGCTTCGCTTTATTTAATAAAAAAGTACAGTGATTATTTCTTGCTCATTAGCGGTGTTGTCAACACGACCGCTACAAGGCACCAGTGCATTTTTTTGTTTTCAAATTTCTTTTTTGTTTCTTGTTGGGTTCTTCTTTTCCAAAAGTTTTTTGCCAGCGTCAACTCGGCTCAGATGGGAGGGAGATGTAAAAACCCAGGTTGGTGACACTGCTCATTAGATACAATCAACATTAGAGCAGATGAGTTTTGAGCGCGTTCCAACAAGTTTTTAGCGCGGCATGAATCACGCTTGACTTCAATTCTTCAATGTAATTTTAATTCGTTAATTTTAGTGTTTATTTGTTTACTGTTGCCTCCGTTGATGTTTAAAAACATGAATACTACGAGAACATGTCGTTGTCAGTTTATAAACTAGACGGGGCTCCAGGAGAAGGTGCAGTTTGTGTTCTGTCGAGAGGAAAACACCCGATTGGAAGGGGGCCTTTGCTACAGGTAACGCTGTTTCGACGCCAGAACAGAAAATTATTAAACACCATTGTTTCGCACAGTGCTTTGACAAGAGGGCTTCGAGGCATCAAGCTTTGATCAAAGTCGAGGTCGAATCTTCCAGCATAATTTCAGTAAGTCTCTCATGATTTATCTCCCCCAGAGTATTGAATGATTGATTGCAGACACACAAGAATCCATGTTTTTATCAGTCGGCCAAGAGCAAGACGATAATAATCCTGCCTGAAAACAGCCCCGTCGACATCCAGACGGGCGATAAATTCGGCTTATTTCCGGATAAATGTTGGTTTAAGTTTCACTTCGAACCAGAAGAGGGCAGCAGTACTGCAATGTCCGAAACTGAAGCATCACAAGGCGAAGTTCGTTTAAAAAGATCTCCTGAGCCGAGTCTGGAAGTTGTTGGAAGTAAGCAACCGAAGCTTGCAGATGGTTACCAAGATGACGAAAGTAATCAAAGCAGTGGTACTTGTGTACCGAAGTTGAAAATTGAGCAGCACGAGCTAGTTGAGTCAAACACTCAAAGTAGCTCTGTTGATGCCTCTAAATGTGTTGGGGAAGATGGCACTTTAAAATTGAAATCAGATGATGAAAATGTACAAATCAAATTGGAAAGCGACAAGAATGATGAAACAAATGTCGTAAACGGCTCAGCAGATGGAAAAATCAATGGTAGCCATGGCGATGATCACCTGTCAGATATTGAGCGCCTATCAAATATTGAGCGTCTGTCAAATATTGAGCACCTGTCAAATATTGAAAATGTACAAATCGCACAAGAAAGTCCCGAGTCAAATATCTTAAACGGTGTAGTTGATGGAGAAAGAAATGATGAAATTGTAAATGCAGATGGTCGTCATGAATGTATCAGTAACAATGGTGGACGTGAAGATGTCGCTAGTGCAGCTTCAAGCAATGCAGATACGCATGATGGTGAATCAATCAGCGAGAAAGAAAAGCAGCCAGATTCTGAAAATGACAAAGAAGAGAAAAATGAGCAAGGTGAAGAAGAGGAAGATGATCAACCTGATGTGCCAGAAACTGACGGAAATGCTTCAGCTTCAAAGAAGCGAGAAAAATGTTGGTACGGTTCAGGATGCTACAGGTTTGCTTTACAACTTTTTATTTATGCATTCGTTTTGACATTGAATGACTGTCTTTATTTGCTTGCTTCTATCCCACTGATATGCAAAGCCAGTAGATACAGTATAAGAATCTACACAGTAGCGTCACTCAAGTATAACTGTCACATTTGCCATTTTGTTTGATATCTACTGATTTGCAAATTACATTACATTTCCACATTGAAATTGAGTAAATAGAAATAATGTGATATACAAGTTATTGAATTCAGCTGTGACTTTGTTTTGATCAGACACAGCGTCTGATTGGTCGAGGGGCATATCATGGACGCATTCGTGAACAGCTGACTTGCCGGAGTCAAATAATTGTTCATTTTGCATATTAATAAGTAGTTTTGAATAAAAATTAATATAATAACTTGTGTCATGACTAATTCTTATGCTATTTGTAGCGTTACTCATCAGTTTCGTAAACGTTTGTTGAAATGTAAATAAATCAGCAGCGTCGGATGTGATTTACACATCAAAATTGAATGTCGATTTTCAGTGGTTTTACTTACGTTTAGAATCACACATTGGAATTCACAGAATAATATTATTGAGCTTTTTATTTAGTGCCAATAGCTCACAGTTGTGTATTTTATACTGAAAGAATGAGAAACATTCTCCACATTGGCCCTGTGGGAAATGTAAACAAATTTAGAGGTTATGTTAACTTCAAACTTCAAAGTTTTAATATTGGATGCTATTTCTATACTTAATAATTCATTGCATTTCCATAAGGGTATCAAACAGTATGGCCGCTTTTTTGACACTGACGTTTAAGTGACGCTACTGGGTAATTATTTATACTGTGCAGTAAATGTCAGTGTTGCCAACTATTGACAATCGTTATTCGCTCACATTGGGACAAAAATTCCCTGTCGTGTTTGTTTTATCCCTCAAATTGCAATTTTATGCATTCTTGTCAAAATTTAGCTTAAAATGCAAGTAACTTTGTCTTCAAAAATTCCCTTTTTCTCAAAAAATTTCCCTTACTGTAATTTTAAGGCCACGAATCGGGAAAATTCCCACTAATTGACAACACTGGTAGATATGATAAAGTACAGGGAAATCATAAATTACTTCAACCCACGTGACCAGTTTGAATTAGGTTTTGTTTTCTAGAAGTGGCAACACTGAGAAAAGAGGTTATTGTCTCAAATTAGCGTGTATTTGTCATTAAGTTTCGTGGCTGTAGGTGTTCTGTTGCTTGTAACCATGTTAACCAAGCATTCCCAGATGCTGATGTTAATTATGATGCCTTTGTAAATCGCAGGCATTACATCCTCGAACGATTTAACACACAGCACTGCATTGTTACCAACAGAGCACAATGTGTTGCCTATACGGCGGGATCACGTGGGTTGAAATCATTTGTGATTTCCCTGCCAACATGAAGTAAGGTAGGCAGCATATACGAATTTTTATCCAGCAGAGGGCGCACCTGTTTTTTTGTTTTACAAATTTTGTAAACGACAGTAGAGATAAGCTGGAGATTATGGTGTTGTTTATTTTGTTTGTATATTTTCATTAGAGAATCTTTGAAAATCAAAATGATAATGATATTTATTTATAAATATTGGGAACTGGCAAATAATCTAGATGGCGCTGTGTTTAAAAACAAATATGGCTGTGTTGAGGGGATAAGTTGTTCATGGTTGAGTGGTTATACGGGCAATAATTGTTTTTAACCAACAAATAACACCAAACAAGGCAAAACTGTGGCAAAACTACTATCATCTCTATTATGTCAGTTTTACAATCCCCGCATCAATAGTTTACACTAGGGGGAGACTCTTTCGACGCTAGTTCCCAATATTGCATGAATAAACCAATGCCGACAGCACCTCTTGCGAGTGTTTGATCGTTTGTGGCAGTGTTGCCAACCGACGAAACTTACGTTTCGGAAGATAGTTGTGAGAAATTTCGGTAGATGTCTCTGAATTTCGGTAGGTCATTAAAATGGTTTAAATAAAATAGTTGAACATGTGAAAAACAATATATGTTCATAAAATAAACAAAAATAAATTTAGTAATTACAGTAAAAGAAGTATATTGTTATTAAACAAAGTAACGAAAACAAAATGACAATTAGGTTTAATAATGAAATTAAAAAACAACCTCTAAATATTTAAATGTATAGATTGGGCAGAAATATAGAATATTTTTTCTATTTCTATTTTCTAAATATTAATTCCATGAAAAATTTATTTGGGGGTTTTGTGTATGTATAGATTTTTTATCAACTTTTCGCCCATGCAATTTTTACTTAACTACAAAACAAAAGCGCAGCGCCACATTTTTTGTTTTTGTTGTTATCTAGATATAATTGAAACATTAAATTTCGGTATAATTAATTTCAATTCGGTAGATCAATAGATTGAGTTCCAAATGAGTATTTCTACCGAAAAATCGTTAGAGTTGGCAACACTGCGTTGAGATGCGGTGCCCTATTCGTTATGACGTCATTCGTGTCGGTACTTTATCATTATTATCAATCTACTGACTTTGCTGCTACGCGGAATGTGAAGCCATTTATTGAATTTGACAACAAAATGCACAATTTTTTTTAATTAGCAATAATTTTTGATGTTTGTGTGGGCTTTTTAATTAGGTACTCTGCTAGCACCTTCTCATCTTTATTTTAGGTAACATTGTAATCATTGCAATAATTGCAAATAATGTCGACTGTATTGACATCCTGTGATGCATCTGTATGACTTTTTTTAGGTCACTTTCAAATTCTCTACTCAGAGCCATCTCATCAGCTTTCTAAGTAATTGCATGTCATCCCCCATGGCCAGCTCCATTAACATTCACTGACGTGTATGTATGGCCGTTTCAATTCGCCTAAAATTCGGTTCGAGAAAGCATGCCGTGGAGTACTCCCCTCAGCGCTCCCTATTAAAGATACTACAAAACTACTGACAGTAACTTAATGACAACTGCAATTACTTAAAAACTCACAAGAGGCGCTGAGTGGAGTACCGTCAAAATTTTTAAAAGTCGAATTGAAACGGCCATACATACACGTCAGTGAATGTATGGCCGTTTCAATTTGACTTTTAAAAATTTTGACGGGTACTCCCCTCAGCGCCTCTTGTGAGTTTTTAAGTAATTGCAGTTGTCATTAGGTTACCATCAGTAGTTCTGTAGTACCTTTAATAGGGAGCGCTGAGGGGAGTACTCCATGGCATGCTTTCTCGGAACCGAATTTTGGACGAATTGAAACGGCCATACATACACACGTCAGTGAATGTTAATGGAGCTGGCCATGGTCATCCCATCCATCATAGTTAGTAATTTAGGTAATAGTTTGATCAACTGCTTAAGTTAAATCCATGTTCATTAGTCTTTGGCAAATGAGATTACAATGATTATGGCCTCCTAGATTAATAAAGGATTAGTTAGTGTTGCCAACGTTTTGAGTCTGAAAGTCCCTATGAGTGAAAAATTTCGTTTTGATTTATTTTGTGAAATGGAATTTGATTCTAATAGAGAAGATTAACAAAAATACTTTTAATAAAACAAAAACCAAAAAATCTTAATCTTAAAATCTTCGCCTTAAAATTTATAGATCCTTCAATACAGTAACAACAAAAAAATAAACATACGTATAACATGAAATTGAAATTTTCTTTTTTATTTTCACAGTATTCCTTCCTGGTTGGCAACACTGCCTTACATCATTAGATTTCTATGTTGGTGTTAGTTTCCTCTGGTAGATAGCACTACCGCCACTACTTAATTTCTTGGCTCCTCTTGATCTTTTTATAGGACAGTAATTAAAGTTACTACGTTATTTATCACCTTCTTATCTTTAAATATATTTTTTCTTTTTGACAGAAGTATCTAAATTTCCCTAGATTTTATAAAAATTCCCTTTGTCCCCAAAGGGACTTAAAATTCTCTAAAAAAGGCAAGTTCTCCCAGAGTTGGCAAGACTTTGGACTGGTTCTTTATCCGCCTGGTCGCGTTCGGAAAAAGATCTCGTTAGTATGGCTCCCTCTGGACAATTTTATTTTGAACTTCTGTCATTACCATTTGAAATTTTGAATTTGAATACGAATCTTGTACATTTTATGTCAATTTGAATAGTAAATAATAAAATCTTATCACTCCAAAATGATGCACTTTATAGGGTTGTGTTCATAAACTACTATTCCTTCGAGTGCACCCTGGGTGTGTAATCGCATCTTTCTCACTCACAATTTTTCACTTATTTTGCGTCTCGCTCATCAGTTTTAAGAAGTCTAGTGTTTACATGATTTCCATGACAACGAGCGAACTTTTCACGTCCCACTTTTAAGTAGGGTGTAGAAAATGTGTTTGTTGCTATGGAAACACACGCCTGATTTAGTTCTTTATGATTCTTATACGAAAAACAAAATATATAAACTCATTTATGCGAGAGAGATCACAATATTACCTGAGAGTGACCCTAGAGTGTAATTTATGAACACAACCCAGATAATGCGCCAGTTTGTAACCAATTCGCTATCGCCATCGCTGCTTCTTGCGTTCGAAAATTATACGTCGGAGGCATAGGGAGCGTATGATCTTATCTTTCTCACTCACGATTTTTAACCTATTTTGTATCTCGCTCATCCGTTTAAAAAATCTTGTTTTTATAATGACAGCTGACGATCTTTTCACGTCCCACATTAAGGCCCGATTTATTCACCTCCAAGTAAATTTATCTGGTGATTTATTCCCATAGTAACTATTATGATTTATTCCCATAGTAACAATTGTGATAGTTACTATGGGAATAAATCACCAGATAAATTTACTTGGAGGTGAATAAATCGGGCCTAAGTAGGGTGTGAAAAGATCGCCTGTTGACATGGAAACAATGTAAACACAAGATTTTTTTAAACGGGTGAGTGAGATACAAAATAGGTTAAAAATCGTGAGTGAGAAAGATGAGATTATACGCTCCAGATACATCCCACGTATAATTTTCGAACGCAATAGCAATGGCTGCTCTGTAGGGAACAGGGTCCCAATTCTTGAAATCATTCGACAAATGTCGTATGCGACATGACGTCAAAATGACGTATACTCTCATACAAATCGTTCGAGGATTGCGTCATTGCGTCATCACAATATATTTCTAAGAGAAAAAATAAACTTTACAAATTCGAGTTTGAAAATTGCAGATAAAATGAAATGTAATAGATCTTATCGTCGAGTAATAGCGTAACAAGCAACATAAAAAGTAATAGATCTATTACGCCCGTAATAACAAGAACAACGCTGGTCCTGTCAGGTCTTTGACTTTTAAATCCCTACTTGGAGTAGTTCAACTGTATTACACAGAGTGGCGTAGCAATCGCTGGTGCTAGCGGATCACTTCTTTGAAGATAGTAACAGGTCACTCTAGTGTGGCTCTCTCTTTGATACAGAAAAGTGGTTCTGAACTTAAAACGCGAGTAGTCGGATAAAGGACTTCGTCCTTTATTAAACTATGTATAAAGAAGGCCATGACATGGCATGATAGATTTAGTTACGTGCATAGTTACTTTAGGGGCCAAGGGAATCTAGGGAAATTTAGATACCTGCTTCTGTTAAAAAATATTACAGATAAAAAGATGGTAAATAAAGTATGTAATAAGCTTAGGCCCAGTTTCATAACATGTAGTTAACCACTCGATCAAGTGACTTGTGTGATTAAGCAATCAGCCCTATGCCGTATCATACCACGTTAAACTGGCACGTTAACATAACATGAAAAAAATAACATGCCTCATAACGTGTTGTACGTTATTCGGTATGCTGCAACTCCAGCTGTTACGACCTCTGTTCAAATTTCACGTTAAAAAGGAAGAAAGTATCTAGGCACGTATAAAAGAGAGAGTTGTATATACGCACGTAAATGTGCAACGGAGACAAAAATTCCTCCCTGCAGGCACGTTACCAGTACAAACACGCTTCTGCGCATTGCGATTAATTTACAATATTCTGACAAAGTGATTGACAACCAGATGAGAGCCTGAAAAATTTCTAATTGTTAGGACTTCTCCTCCTTTATATATTTTTTTAAATTTGTTTATCATTAAGTTAGTTAATTAAATCAAAATTAGAATACTCTGGTAGGTAAAATTACATGATTTTCACCTTGCATTATGTTCTTCTAATTGTTGAAGTAACATTAAATTTCTCCAAAGTCCATGCTTATTTTATTTTTTTCATAGAAACTTAGTTAACCTAAAATACGAATCAAGATTTTCAACGTACGGTTGCCGCCTAAAAAATTGTTACAATTTGTAATGTAAAAGTATTTTCTTTAGTTTTCATTGTAGCAAGAGAGATATGCTACAACCGTGGCTACCTCATTTAAATAAATTAGAAAACAATTAATTTTCGAATCATTAACAGAAAATCTGAATGATCTATTGAAAATATATGAAATTTCATGGATTACTTTTTATGAATTTTATACCTTGTACCAATTTTTTTCGACGATAACCGTACCTCTTTTAAACAGAATTTTAAATGTTCTGAGCAATGTATGACGTTTATAATTTTCCACTATTTCAAACACTAATTAAACTAAACTATTAAACTAAACTAAAGCAATTTTTGGCAATTTAAAAACTGTTGAAAGTTCAGGCTAAGCTACTCAAAACCACCTCAAACGGTCATGTTATTTATTTCACGTTATCTCGCAATTATAACGTGATACGTTAGTCTAACGTACGACGTTATGTGATACAGCATACCAATGTAACTTCGTAGCGTGAAATCACCGATAACGGCACGTTATGTATAACGCGAAAGGATACAGCATAGGGCTGAATATCATTTATTTAAAACATGGCCTTCTAAATGAAAAGCGAGTTCTAACTGGCCTGGGCGTTTTGAAAAATTTACATTGAATTTTTGTGCTCGAGAAAACGCCAAAAGTCGCCACTTTGGCGCTGGTTATGGGGCACTGACGGCACTGAGTGAAATGCACTGTCATTACTGTCAATCAAAGTGAGTTCACTCAAAATTAATTAATATTGTAATTACCGTAATACAACATAATTTATATGGTATGAACTTTATAGATTCATGCACAAATCATTTGATCACGTCGGAGTGAAGTATGCTTGCGCAATAAAGAAAAACTGTCATTTTGAAAAGCTTTCGTGTTATAAATAAAACGTGTTAAAAAGGCCGATGAGAATTACGCACAGTAAGAAAAGAAGCTTTATTATACATGTTGTAACTTACCACAGAAATTTTGAGTATGTGCAGGTAAGATTTTAATCTAAAATCGTAATAGTTTAATGCTAAATTAAGTTGTCGAAATTGGACATAAATACTCCACTTTATTATAACGTAAATAATATCCAGTATGCTAAAATTTTTACAATAATAACATTAATTGTTCTTACACGAACTCATTCACCATTCACACGTGACAGAACTGTCAAGATTTTAGGTTAAAAAAGCGCCCCATAAGTAGTGCTTGGCGGAGCACGCCTGAACTGCACTTTTGCGCAGGCCAGATAGAACTCGCTTTTCATTTAGAAGGCCATGATTTAAAAGAATAGAAATAAAATTAACCGTGCCATCTAGCGGAGAAAATCAGCACCAATGCAGAAATCTGTTGTTGTAGAGCAGTCGTCAGTGTTGCCAATCGGAGAATTGTTTTGACTGTCACGTGGGAAAAGGAAATTATTCATTTGAGGGAATTTTGTGAAAATAAATACGTTAATTTTAATTTCGATTTTATATAATATATTTATTTTTTGTCGTTATTACCATATTCAAAGATCTATACCTAAATCAAAGATGGGAAAAACATTATTTGTTTCTTTTTTTCAGATTTTTTTTCAATTGAAAGTGTTTTTGTTAATTTTAATAAAGACTAATTTTTTTATTTACAGTTTTATTTGCTCTATTAAAATTAAATTCTATTTAAGAAGGAATCTTGCTAATAAAAGGGAAATTTGTCACCAACTTAGGAAATTTCTAACTCAAAAGGTTGGCAACACTGCTTGGGATGGTTCTGAGATGTATGAGAGCCTGTCCACAGTGCTGCCAGATGGGCGAGATGAGTTTTTAACATCCTGGAATGAGCAAAAAATTGTTTTTCTATTTTATTTTGACGTTGTAAAAGTTTTCAGTGATTTGGAAAGGCAGAAACTTCAAATGCATCTGGCAATCAAATTAAAAAGCTATAGAAAGCCAAACTTGTCAGTTTTTAAAAATCTTCATCTATTTAATAAAAAAAAGATTTTGAACCTTATTAAGTTGCATTGAGTGATAAAGGGCAAAAGTCCTCTCGCTCTTATTAAATGATTTTAAAATGAATTAACGAAAATAGCAACCATACCATAGTGTGCCATAGTTTAGATGTTGCATGTGATAATATCACCAGACTTTTCATTAAATCATTTTCAAACTTGTTTTGGTTTTTCCTTTGTCTAGACAAAGGAAATTTGTCTAGACAAATTTTCCTAGGAAAATTAGTCCTTTGTTATTTTCCAAGTATTCTTTATTTCTAACATCCCCTCCACTTTGGCAATTCTAATTTTATTAATTTCTTGCTTGAATATGTCACATGCTGATTTAATATTTGAAACTTGTGTAAACATATACAACTAATTGAGAATTAATTATTCTTTCAGAAAGAACTCCAAACACCGTTCTCAATTCAGTCACCCCGGTGATGACGACTACGTCTCAGACCCCAACGAAGACCGCCCGACGTGCAGCTACGGTGCAAACTGCTACCGTCGTAACAAGGACCACCGCAAAGAGTACAAACACCCAGGGAAGCCGGCCGATCGAAAAAGTAAGAACATGGTAGAATACAATTTAAATAACCCCTGCTGTGATTGTAAGTGTTGTTCGAAATGTGGCAATTACGAAAGTGATTTTGAAGAAAGCGACGGCGATTAATAATAAAACTCTAGACTTTATAAAGTACATAGTTGTTTTAATTCTTTTTGTGAACCCCCCCTAAGGCCCGTTTTTTCAATCACAAGTTAACTTTAACTTTTGGTTTATTTCCATAGTAACAATTATGGAAACAATTGTTCCTATGGCAAAAAACTGAAAGTTAAAGTTAACTTGTAATTGAAAAACCGGCCCTAAGTAAAAAGAAAAACTTTTTATTTCTGTGGCTAGGGAAACGAAAAAAGGCGACCCCAGCAACAAAACCGACCGCTCGAAATGATGAATCGTCTGAAGACGATTATGATTACGACGACCCCTTTTTTGATGATGGCTCAGAAGATGAGTACGAGGAGGAGTCCTGGAGCGACTGTGACAGCGATGAGGACTCGCAGAGTGCAAGCGAAGAGGAAGGCACGATGAAAAACTTGCTTAAAGAAGCCAAGAGGTTCACCAGAACAAAGAAGTGAATACCATTATGTATATTTTTTTTTTCTCTTAAATAAAAATCCAGGTAAGGACTAACTTCCATTCTTCTTGTCCTCTTCTTTCTGTGCCTCTTTTATTTGCATTGCGCTGTAACAACAATCAATAAATATTTTTATATAAAACTTAGTTCTATGAAACGCAGATCACGAAGTTGTGTGGCTCTTCTCCATGTGTGTGATTAGGACGTGCTTCTGGTTGAAGCCCCTCTCACATATTGCGCAGACATACGGCCGGAGGTCGCTGTGTATTCGCTCGTGTACTGTGAGGTTGCTTTTACGATTGAACGCCTTGTTGCAGATCTTGCAGATGTGTTGCCTTTCGCCTGTGTGGATCGTTTTATGTCGGGCCACATCTTCTTTGTCTAAAAGCAAAACGTGAATGTAATTGTTTACTTGTTGAATGTCCTTCGTACCTTTGAAATTCTTCCCACACAAATCACACGGATGAATAAACTCGAGCGTGGTGTGAACCCTCATGATGTGCTTGCGCAGCGTGCTCTTACGTGCAAACTTATTCCCGCAGAAGCTGCACAAGTAAGTCTTCTCTAACGTGTGCGTGATCATGTGCGTTTTTAAATCTCTGCCTTCGATGAAGCTCCTGCAAAAAAATTCAACACCTCAGCAAGCCAAAGACTTCAACTGAGCTATCCATACGTACTCACTTGGAACATATGCTGCAGTGAAACGGCTTCTCGCCCGTGTGAATTTTCTGGTGCTTTACGAGGTTGCTTTTCAATGTGAATTGTTTCCCGCAAGTATCGCACAGGTGCGAGCACTTAGGGTTGTGCCCCTCCATGTGTTGAGCTAAGTGGAGGCGATTACGGTAAGCCTTACCTAGCGACAAAGCTAACTTACTTAATTTTTAAATATTGCCTGCTCATCTTACCACAAATTTCACAAGCGAGGGCTCTCCTGTGCCTTGATAGGTGCATGTTCAATTTCTTTTTGTATAAAAACGACGCGGTGCAAAACTCGCATTTAAACAACTTTATACCCAGTCCACCGTCTTCATCCGTCTTGCTTTCACCGTCGTCATCATTGGAATTAACATCGAGCTTCCTTTTGATTATATCTACGAGGTTGACTTCTTCGAAAGGCTCTGCAGTTTCTATGTTGTCTTCTTCTTTGCATATGAGCTCCGTTTCTACAGGCAAGCGTTCCCGTATTTCTCTGTCCGAGTTCTCACATAACTGTCTAAACTTGAAGGCGGTCTGGGCCATGTCGTGACAGCTATCGCAGATGTGCGGCGGAAGCCCATCGAACTCTACAATCTTACTTAAGCGCTGATTTATAAACGTCCTGTTCGAGGAGGCGCACTCGCCTTACGCCTTACCTTTACCGAAGTGCACAGCATTATTATTTCGGATATTGCGTAGATCAAGGTCGTCTTGTTCTTGTCGGTGAGTTTCAGGCACGTCCTACATAGCACGGCGTCCACCAATGGATTTTCCATCGCCTTGGCGTACATAAAAGTTTAAGGTTAGGATGGACGACATTGACGTTTGTGAGCATTGTTGCCAATGGTGAAAATTTGATGGCACTAAAAGTGGTGCGTTTTTTGTTAACTGATGTAACTAATCGTATCCGAGCATGGCCAGCTCCATTAACATTCACTGACGTGTATATATGGCCGTTTCAATTCGCCTAAAATTCAGTTCCGAGAAAGCATGCTGTGGAGTACTCCCCTCAGCGCTCCCTATTAAAGATACTACAAAACTACTGACAGTAACTTAATAGCATGGCCTTCTAAATGAAAAGTGAGTTCTAACTGGCCTGGGCGTTTTGAAAAATTTACATTGAGTTTTTGTGCTCGAGAAAACGCCAAAAGTCGCCACTTTGGCGCTGGTTATGGGGCACTGACGGCACTGAGTGAAATGCACTGTCATTACTGTCAATCAAAGTGAGTTCACTCAAAATTAATTAATATTGTAATTACCGTAATACAACATAATTTATATGGTATAAACTTTATAGATTCATGCACAAATCATTTGATCACGTCGGAGTGAAGTATGCTTGCGCAATAAAGAAAAACTGTCATTTTAAAAAGCTTTCGTGTTATAAATAAAACGTGTTAAAAAGGGCGATGATAATTACGCTCAGTAAGAAAAGAAGCTTTATTATACATGTTGTAACTTACCACAGAAATTTTGAGTATGTGCAGGTAAGATTTCAATCTAAAATCGTAATAGTTTAATGCTAAATTAAGTTGTCGAAATTGGACATAAATACTCCACTTTATTCTAACGTAAATAATATCCAGTATGCTCAAATTTTTACAATAATAACATTAATTGTTCTTACACGAACTCATTCACCATTCACACGTGACAGAACTGTCAAGATTTTAGGTTAAGAAAGCGCCCTGTAAGCAGTGCTTGGCGGAGCACGCCTGAACTGCACTTTTGCGCAGGCCAGATAGAACTCGCTTTTCATTTAGAAGGCCATGCTTAATAGCTTTGTTCGCGGAACACATTTCGAACCAATTTAGAACGAGTACGGAACTAATTCAGGATTGTCGTAGTGCGCATGCTCGATTATGAACCGGTTCGGGATTTTTATTTACCGCGAACGATTTCGGAACCAAGAATGAGAACTCTGAATTGTTAACTCTATAAATGACAATAAATGATCTGACATTATGGCCGTACTCTAAAAATATATGTTTTATTAAGTGAAAAGTAAAAACATTTTTTAATTTACTTAACAATTACAATTCTAATCAATATCAAATTAAACCTAAATTAAACGATCACAAAAAAACTACAAGAGAAACCCAGAATAAAAACAAAAACAATCGTGAATATAGCCCCGCAAGCTGCGAATATAGCTATACATAAAATTGCGCATGTCTCGAACTTACGGTTCTTGTTGAATCCCTAGAACCAGTAGAACTAGTTAAGAATCGATCTCGAACCGAATCTGGCTGACCCGCGAACACAGAACTGTAACTAGAAGTTCGGAATTTTGTGATCCGCGAACGTCATTATTTCAACTGCGCATGCGAATAGTCCCGAATCAGTTCCAGTGCTGCCACGGCTAGTACAATTGTACTAAATTTAGTACAATTTAAAAGGATTTAGTGCAAAAGTGATTTCTGAAAGAAATCTAGTACACAATTATTTTTGGTCCAACTGTCACTTAGAATATGTGATTTATTATCAAAATGATGATAAACTATTATAAAATTCCGAACTTAGGAACTTCTGGTACCTAGCAGGTATTTGGCAGTTGGTAGTGTTGGTATAAGTTTACGCTTTTGTTTAAAGTAGAAAATTTGTTCTTTCAATGTATGAATCGCTGATTCTGACACTTCGCTTATCTTCCAAATCTTTAATATCTGCTCTCAAGCCACAATTATTGGCTCGAACACTTTCATATTTTTCCATGTAGGTTTTAATATCTTTTTCTTTCAAGTTTATTTGGAGATGCAAGTTATCCACTTTAATTTGTAGTGTTCCAACATTTTCAGCAATGCTGTCTGTGTCTGTCAAAGTAAAGTGGACAACTTGCGTCTCCAAATAAACTTGAAAGAAAAAAGTTTATTTGGAAACGCAAGTTGTCCACTTTACTTTGTCAGACACAGACAGCGTTGCTGAAAATGTTGGAACACTACAAATTAAAGTGGACAACTTGCGTCTCCAAATAAATTTGAAAGAAAAAGATATTAAAACCTATATGGAAAAGTATGAAAGTGTTCGAGCCCATAATAATTGTGGCTTGAGAGCAGAAATTAAAGATTTGGAAGATAAAAGTGTCAGAATCAGCAATTCATGCATTGAAAGAACAAATTTCCTACTTTAAACAAAAAGTAATTACCCAGTAGCGTCACTTAAACGTCAGTGTCAAAAAAAGCGGCCATACTGTTTGATGCCCTTATGGAAATGTAATGAAAGGCTGTTTTCTCTTCATGAGCATCAAGCCCCTCGGGCTCGAAACGTGGCGCAGCTCCGAGCTGTTCAGAAAAGAACACACCAAGAACAATAAATAGGAGCTTGACGACCAGATGGCGGCGTTCATGGCCGAAGCTACTCTATCGTACATGTACTTTGAGTTTCAGGATTGGTTAAATTTAATTGTGTACAGTTAGTAACACTTTTAGCAGTCATAATGCACCTACCCACCTACCTTGTGAGTTCAGATTACTTTACCGGCGAAAAATCAAATTCACAAACAACGTAAACAATCTTTGACATGTCACATAACCTCAAACAATATTTTGAAGCTTCGTGCACCTACTTTTAGCAAGTGCACGAGGGGTGCGGGGAGTATCCGCTGTTTGCGCTCCAGTGTTTGAAGCCCAAACGAAAAGAACATAACGCATTGATGCACCGAGCAGCTCGGAGTAACTCCGCCTCGTGAAAAGAAAACGCTCTAATTTGCAAATCGGTAGGTATCAAACAAAATGGCAAATGTGACAGTTATACTCGAGTGACGCTAGATGAAGTCAAAGACATGCTGAGACAAAACAGAGGTCCCCACTCTTTAAGTATTCTCGTAGTAACTTTAAAAAAAGTATTAATAGACTTACATAATAGAGACTGATAGAAAATATAAGCAAATTTCATCTAATTTAAAGCATGCTGAGAATAATGTGTCATGCTATCGGAAAGACATTGTGGAAATTGAACAGCAGAATAGCCGCAAGTTTACAGTTTTTAGCAGTGTTGCGGCAACACTAATCAGTTCTGAATCCTTACCGCGAACAAATCTAATGACAACTGCAATTACTTAAAAACTCACAAGAGGCGCTGAGTGGAGTACCGTCAAAATTTTTAAAAGTTGAATTGAAACGGCCATACATACACGTCAGTGAATGTTAATGGAGCTGGTCATGATCCGAGCACTTCAAGCCCATGTTGTGCCCATGTGAAAGAATAAGTTTCAGTCGACATTCTATTTATAGATTGATTAGGGGCAGTTTTTACCTTGGGGAAAGAAATGCCGATAATCCTGCTGTTTCGAGACCGGGCCCGTGCGAAAATGACGTAGGCTCCTGTACAAAACTATACAATTCGTTCGGAAATGGCGTCGTTTTCGCACGGGTTACGAATCGGACTTTGTAATGACTAATGACTTGTAAACAAGCGATTGCTTTGGGTGCGTTTCATTTGCGCGCTCACATGCTTTGAGCGCTCATAAGCATTGCTTAAATCGTTCCCTTTGGCTTTGCAAACGCTCACAAAGCGCCTGCTGACGAAATAGTAACGTCATTATGACGTCATAGTCTTCGCTCACAACCGCTTATTCCATCGAGGTAGGGCAGCAAAAGCGCAAGCGCTTATGTTCCAAATGGAACGTATGAGGAGATCAGCTAATCATAGTCAGGTTATAAACAAACATTACACTTTAGAAGTAGCTGCAGCAGCTATGATTGGTTCAATTTCACTATTGAAGTTATATTTTTGAGGTTATGAATTCGTTGTGCAAACAAAAGTCACAAGAAACACCTTTGCGTATAACTGCTTAAGCGACTAAACGCCAAAGGAAACAACAGAAAACAGCGCTTGTAAGCGTGAGCGCTCAAAGCGTGTGAGCGCGCAAACGAAACGCACCCTTTATGTGCACGTGCGGGAAGTGTTGCCAATCGGGTTGTATAGTTCCGTTACGCCTCCGTTCGACCATGGCCAACTCCATTAACATTCACTGACGTGTATGTATGGCCGTTTCATTTTGACTTTTAAATATTTTGACGGTACTCCACTCAGCGCCTCTTGTGAGTTTTTAAGTAATTGCAGTTGCCATTACGTTACTATCAGTAGTTCTGTAGTATCTTTAATAGAGAGCGCTGAGGGAAGTACTCCATGACATGCTTTCCGGAACCGAATTTTAGGTGAATTGACACGGCCATACATACACGTCAGTGAATGTTAATGTTGCTGGCCATGGTTCGACTGAAATTGGAACAACGGCAATCAACGTAACGCGCCAGCGTCAACGCAGCCTATAGCGTTTTCGATTCACCGGTTGCACGCAGTGTATTTGCATCTTCTTTTAACCTCATGTAATAAAACGAGATGAAGATACTCTGAGTGCGCACTAGTGAAGTCAATCGAAAACGCTACTAGACTGGAGGGAAGTGTAGCGGAATTTTTACAACCTCGTTGGCAACACTGGCAGGCAGTAATTTTTTTTGTTTTATTTATTTCAGAACAATTTCCAGTTTAATTTGTTTGTTTTTAATGTTTGCATCATTTTATGTTTATCATATCCTTAATTTTTGATGGAGATTAACTATATTTTATTGAAAAATGAATATTTGTTTAAATATAAACATAGAATAAAACAAACATTAAAAACAGAAAAATTAAATGAGATGAGGTTTCCACACACCGCCACCGGGTCCGAATTATTACAATTCGTGCGAATTATTCGCTGCCTCCCCCGTTACATCGGCAGCGGAAAAGAATAATTCGCACCGGTCTGTGGAAACCTACACTGTTCTTAAATACAAAACAAAATATTACGGAATCCACGTAAAGCGCTCGCTTGTTTCCACGGTCAGGTCTTGAAACTGCAGGATGGCCGAAATCCGTTTGCGGAAATTAAATTTCTCATATTTAAAATGATAAATCTCACATCTAGACGCGCACTAGTAACCTTGCAGATTTCTGTAAAGTTGCTAAAATTGTGCCTATTGGTCGTTAGATGGCGCTGACCGCGTTGAAACTTTCAAAAATTTCTCGAACTTGCTTTTCTGCTCTTCAAATAACTCTATACCTCTCATACAAACTAACCACCTAAAAGGCTATATAAGTCCTACAAGCACTTGGGCGGTTGGCGGGAGAGGGTGGTCGGCAATAATATCCAAACACTTCTCACGTTCAATAAATATCGAAGTTTTCATAAGATGGACATTCTTTATGTTATTTAGCTTAAGGGGAGGAAAGATCCCCTTTGGAAGAATGAAATTGTGATGTTCATGTTTTATAAATCTTCTCCTATACATACGCACGGTACTTGCAGATTTCTGTAAAATTTTACAGGTTTCTGTAACACCTTCGGCTATTGATCGATAGGTGGCGCTATATGCGGAGCGTAGTAATTTTTCAACGAAATTGCTCCTGCACAGCAGCGAAAAAATTTTAATCATATCCACACACTTCTCATAGTTAAGTACATGAATATGATATAGTTTTAGGTGGACATTCTTTAATGATATGTAGTTAAGGGGAGGAAAGATCCTTCTTTGGAAAAATGAAATTGTAATGTTCATAAAATTTTTTTCGATACGTACGCGCGGAGCTTGCAGATTTCTGTAAAATTTTACAGGTTCTTGTAATACCTTCGGGTATTGATAAATAGGTGGTGCTATACGCGGAGAGTATTTAAGAGTATTAATTTTTCAACGAAATTGCTCCTGCACAGCAGCAGCGGGAAAGTTCGAAATTAATAATTAATCTCCATCATAAAAATAATTCTTTTAAAATAAGCATCCTTTCAGACGAGCCGCTGAAAGGCACGGCCGTCGAGAAAGACGATGAGTTCATCAATCAGCTCATCGTCGGCGAACTGGACGAGCTCACCGCTGAATTGAATAAACTAAAAAATTTCTTGCTAAAGTTCAGTTTAGACGTTGCGATTTCTCTTACAAATATTTTTTTCGCAGCGCAATTTTACAAAATGTCAACGTGTAATAAATGTCAATGAGAAAAATAATTGCATATTACACGTTGACATTTTGTTAAATTGCGCTGTAAAAAAAAATATTTGTAAGAAAAATCGTGACGTCTAAATTGAGCTTAAGTAAGATTCATAATATGTACCTGTCAAAACTTGGGATCTCCAATCTTCTGAATCTAGCCAAGATATTATTTTGAATTCCACAGCCTTCCGAAGATGATTTTAAATTGAATCAGCTGATACATTTGCATATTAGGGCATCTTCACACCTATTATAATCTCTTAACAAGGTACGTTCCGTATCTAGTCCCCACCTGGCTCTAATAGGCTACGTTCACATTGTAGCCTCTCATTGAGTGCCTTTATACAGAGTGATTTTTAAAATTTTGGATTAACATTTGCTATGAAATCTAGACGGCATGTCTTAACAGGGGACTTCATATTCTAACCTCACTGGAGTGTGTTCAGAATCTTTACCACCGAGACTGTCTTGGGCGTGTAATCGCGTCTTTCTCACTCACGATTTTTAACGTATTTTGCGTCTCGCTCATCCGTTTTAAAAACGTCTTGTGTTTACATTATTTCCATGACAACGGACGCACTTGGCACATCTCACTTTTAAGTAGGATTCGACGAACTCAATGAATTCATTCGACGAATTAAACATTTTATACTTATCACAAATTCAAACGACAAAATTTCTAAGTTACAATTAAACGCGCAGACGAAGTGATTTACAACATACGTGCTAAGACAGACGTTTCTTTTTTTTTCTGTAAATGTTCCTTGCAAGCATGAATCAAAAGACGAATTAATTCGACAAAAAGAAACAATTTATTCTTCCAGCAATTTTTTATCAGTACATCGAATCGAGAGAACGAAAAAGAAAAGAAAACACCCAGACACAACTCAACGAGTTTTAATAAATGACAGTTACGTGTGTACCTGATGACAAACAGTGCATGTTTACTTACAATATGACGATGATGCCTTAAAAACACATCTAAAGAGCGAGCAACAACAAATGAAACACGCGTCATAGGTCACATGATTATTAACCGTTATTGTTCGCTCTGTATTAATCAGTTAAAGCTAACAACATTCAGTAGTAGTAGTAATAATAATAATGCTGCTGATGAGTGACGTGTGTTACGTTCACATAGTACAAGACGTGACACTAATCCGGATTTAACAGAATTTAAATTACTCAGAGCAGTGCCGATGCAGTTTGTTTCTTACTGGAAATACATTTTTGTTTGTTTGTTTCGGTGCAGTATCTTTGTACAGGTGCAACTCCTTATAAACCTACGAGTGTAAAAGTAACACTGTACATATTGGAAATCCTGACTGCGCTCGCTTTCATTAATTATTAAATACTTACTAGTCGTTGCTATCAATCAATTCACCACTAAGTAAATATACATGGTACAATCGATGGGTTACACTATAAAGCTAAAACGTACGCCAATGTGTTAAGCCGGCCACACACGCGTGGTCTTCAACAATTAACCTTGCTTTAGAGTTTCAAAAAGACATACGAGCATGTCGACGCGTGTGCAGGGGCCTTTAGGCAAGAGCATAAGTTGCAGGCACCGTTTACAATTATAATATGTTTTTATTCATGATGAAGGAAGCATCGAGTAATCTACGGAAGTTAAATATTAACACTACTTACTTACTTTGTTAGGCAATTTTGTGTAAAACCGAAAGTTTGTTTAATCAAACGTTAACGCTAACGTTTCCAGTTCAAACAGATGCGTATTTCGATTGCCTTCAGCGCTAAAAAGAAGTCAAATCAAGAGTTAAGAGTGACGTCCTTAAATTATTTTCAAATTACTTGCGGAGATCCAAATAAAAAAGAAAAATGGAACGAAGTTTTTAGATCGTCCTGTCGTCCTAAAATACCGTAAAAAAATAAAATACATAAAGTGGCGGCCTCTACAATGTAACTAATTAACAAATTGGTAAGTTCGATTTATTAAGAATTTAATTAGCTCAATGAAAGTAAAAAAATTGATGTCAGAGCCCTCTTTATAACTTCCTCAAAATTTTATAATTTTTTTTTAGCAAGAACTTCAGCAACAAAGATAACTTTATCTCTATTCAGAAATGTCCGCATTTCGTTCACTAAAATGATTTGCGTGACTATCAAAAAATAGTGGCGCCCTCTAAACGAAATTTTGTAAGATGATTAATAAAAATGTCGGGAAAGTTACATTTGCAATGTGGACAGCGCCATCTCTTGACCCCCGGCAAAAAATGATAATTCAAACTTTGAAGCCAAAAAAATGAACAAAATAAAATTTGTTTTCTACTATTTAATTATAAATTAAGTTTCATTTTGATCACTTAATTTTACGTGAAGATAATTGGGAAAACGTAAACATATTTGCAAGAAAAACGAGAACAGCGCCATCTCTTGAACCGCGGCAAATCTGCTAATTCAAATTTTTAAGTACAAAACAAACGAAATTAAGAAATCCAAGATTGATTTAATTTATTAGACTTTTTTAAACAGAAAATTTAACAAAATATAATATTTTTCTTGAAAATTTAAATGTTGAAATGAAAACTCAGTTACAATTGTTGTTCCCAATCAAGAGATGGCGCTAGCAATAATCTCGTCTTTTTCTTTTTCTAAGGCGCTTGTTCAGCCTTTAATTTCTTAATTTTTTCTTTTGAATGGAAAATTCCTTTTTTTCAAGTCACAGCAGAAGCATTACAAATCCAACAAAAAAGAAAACAGATTCCCCACGTCATAACAACTAAAGCCCCTAACCAATCTCAAATTTTGTTAAAAAAAAAGAAATTCAAGGTAAAATTTATTTAAAATATTAAGTAATGACCGTCGGCACCATCTCTTAAGCAGCATTAAACATTCTAGCCGTGACTTTATTTTAATTTATTTAAAAAAGAATGTGAATTTCTCATTTAAAAAAAGTTCGAATAAACAAAAACGATTCAAATTTTCTACTAAAAAAAAGATAATGAAGAAATTCGAGGTCGAATAGGTGGGTTGGAAAGAGACGAAATATTTGCTAGTGCCATCTCTTGATCCGCAGGACGAACTAGTTGAGTTGTTAAGATTTAAATTTTTAATTGAAGAGTTCAAGATTTTTAAATAAACAAGACATTCAAATTTTCTAATGAAAAAAAAATTAAGACCGAATAAGGTAAAAACGAAATTATTGCTAGCGCCATCTATTGATAGACAACATAAATTCTAGTTGAGTTTTCATTTCAAAATTTAAATTTTCAAGGAAAAAAACTCTACGGTAAATTTCTTGCTAAAAGAAATGACATTAGAATAAAAAATAAACAGCATCTCTTAATCAAAAGTACAAAAAATTAAGTGTAATTTTGTTTTTCATTAAAAAGAGCAGTCGTATTTCCCATTAAAAAAATTGAAACTCGAATACACACTGTCTTAAATACAGCTAATTACCGATAGCGCCATCTCTCGAATGACAGAAGCTCCTGCAGTGACTTGAAAAATAAAAACAAAAAATAAGAAAAAAATGACGATTGCTAGCGCCATCTCTTGATCGACAACAAAAAGAAAACTGCAACTGAGTTGTCATTTCAAAATTTCAATTTTCAAGGAAAAAAATCTACACCATATTTTCTGTTTAAAGAATCTAATAAATTACATCAGAATAAATAATAAACAGCTGTCAGCGCTATCTCTTAATCAACAGTAAAAAAATTAGATGTAATTTTGTCTTTCATTTTTGTAATTTCATTAAAGTGAGCAGTCGTATTTCCCATAGAAAAGTTCAAATTCGAATAATGTTCTTAAATATAATTAGAAATATAGTTAATCGACAGCGCCATCTCTCGATGGACAAAAGCACCTACAATGACTTGAAGGAAAAAATTCAAATTTTCTATAAAAAGAAAGAAAAATAAGAAATTCAAGGTCAAACAGGGGAGTTAGAAAAAAAAAGGACGAAATTACTGCTAACGCCATCTCTTGATTGGACACAAAAATTGTACCTAACTGAGTTGTAATTTCAAAATTTAAATTGGAAAAATGTGTACGCTAAATTTTCGTTTAAAGATGTCTAACAAATTACACTAGAATAAAATAATAAGCAGTTGCCAGCGACATCTCTTAACCAGCAGTTAAAAAAGTTAGGTGAAATTTTATTTTTCATTAAAAAAGGCAAATTCGAATAAACACGTTCTTAAATATGTACGTATAGTCAATCATCGACAGCGCCATCTCTCGAGCGATAGAACCTCCTGCAGTGACTTGTAAAACAAAACCAAATTCAATTTTCCATTTAAATGGGAGAATTAAGACAAGACAATCAAAGCCGAACAGGTGCATTAGGATAAAAATACTAGATGATTGCTAACGCCATCTCTTGATCGGTGACAAAAAACTGTAACTGAGTTGTCATTTCAAAATTTAAATTTTTGAGGCTGGATTTCTCAGCCCTAGTTTAACTTTAAACTCCTGTTTATTTCCATAGGAACAATTGTTTTTATAACTGCTACCATGGGAATAAACAGGAGTTTAAAGTTAAACTAGGACTGAGAAACCCAACTTGAGTTTATTAAATAAAATAATAAACAGCAGTCAGCGCCATCTCTTAATCATCAGTAAAAAAGTGTAATTTTGTTTTTCATCAGAAAGAACAAATAATAATAATAAGCACGGTCTTAAATACAATTTAAATACCGACGACGCCATCTTTTGATCGACACAAGTTCCTGCGGTGATTTGAAAAAAAAAAAAAACAAATTCAAATTTCCATTTAAATGAGAAAATCAAGACAATTAGCCGAATAGGCGCAATAGGAAAAAAATACCAGATGATTGCTAGCGCCATCTCTCGATCGGTGACAAAAAAAAAACAACTGCAACTGAGTTGTCACTTCAAAATTTACATTTTTAAGTTTATTAAATAAAATAATAAACAGCAGTCAGCGCCATCTCTTAATCAACAGTAAAAAAATAAGTGTAATTTTGTTTTTCATCAGAAAGAACAAATAATAATAAGCACGATCTTAAATACAATTAAAAACCGATAGCGCCATCTTTTGATCGACACAAGTTCCTGCGGTGACTTGAAAAAAATAAATAAATTCAAATTTTCCATTTATAGAAATTCAAGGTCGCGAAAATAGCACGTGTCAAAAAATGACGACATTGTTTCTTAATTACCAGTAAAAATCTAAAAGAAAAAATTAAGAAATTTAAGGCCGAACGGGCGCAGCATTAGAAAAAAAAAAGACAAAATGATTGCTAGCACCATCTCTTGATCGGCAACACAATTCTAGCTGACTTTTCATTTCAAATTTTTAAGAAAAAATAATCAAATAATTGGATTAGAATAAAGGAATACACTGTTTTCAGCGCCATCTCTTAATTAGTAGTACAAATGTAAAGAAATTGTTACACTGTTCAAAAAATAACAGTAGTCATTGTAACAACCATTTTGTAGCCATATTTTCGTGAGTCAAACAGCGACGACACCGTGTCTTCATTGCTAGCAAAAAAACTAAAAGATAAAATTAAGAAATTCAAGGGTGAACAGGCGCAGCATTAGAAAAAAAAAAAAAAAAAAAAACGAGATGATTGTTAGCGCCATCTCTTGGTCGGCAACACAAACTTTAGCTGAGTTTTCAATTCAAAAATTAGATTTTTAAGAAAAAACCTGTCAAGTCAAATTTCCTGTTTGGAAGGATCAAATAAAATAGAATAGAATAAAAGATAAGAGTAAACTGTTTTCAGCGCCATCTCTTGATCAGCAGCACAAACTGAGTTTTCATTTCAAAAATTACATTTTTAAGAAAAAACCCGTCAAGTCAAATTTCCTGTTTGAAAAGGATCAAGTAAAATATATTAGAATAAGGCTGCGTTGTATAAAAGGTTTAAGCCAGGATTAAAGTTAATTCTAAGTTAGAATGTGACACATAAATGGCCATTTGCATCAACCACTTAAGCTGAGCTTAAATTTAAGTGGTATTGGTATTGTGACATTTCAGGTTACACGACATTGAGTAAGTCTCATTCTAAGGGCCAGTTGTACAAAGGAGGTTTAAACTGACGCTCAACTGAACCAGGTTCAAAGTGAACAAAATCACATCAAATTTTATTTATGAATGCATTAATTGCCATATGTCATTAAGATCCTATGCGAATTTGTTTACTTTGAACCTGGTTCAGTTGAGCGTCAGTTTAAACCTACTTTGTACAACTGGCCCTAAGTGGTGCTTAAATTTAAGCTGAGCTTATTTGTTCGGTGCAAACCAGTAAAAATGGTGTACGTCATACGAGTGTTACATTCTTATGTATTATTCTTATATATTATTCTAACTTATGATTAAAGTTAATCCTAGCTTAGGTAAACCTTTTATACAACGCAGCCTAAAAGAATAAATACGCTTATGGATTGCGATACTGTATTTAAGAATATGAATAAACTGCTTTCAGCGACATCTCTTAATCAGCAGCACAAACGTAAAGTAGTTTTTACACTGCTCAAAAAATAATAGCGTTTTTCACTGGGACTAAATTGTGCACTGAGTGCGCACTCAAAATATTCTCATCTTATTTTAACTTTATGTAATGAAACGGGATGGAGATTTTCTGAGTGCACACTCAGTGCACAATTTAGTCCCAGTGAAAAACGCTATATGAGTAGCTGTGTTTTGTAGGTGCATTTTCGTTAAGGATTAAATATGTCGTAAGTAAGACTCTATAAAGCTATTATTATTTGTTTAAAAAATACTCTAAAAATTAAGTTACATTTATGTACATAATTTAGTTTTATTTTTTTCCAGTTATTATTAATTGAGTACTGACAGCGCCATTCCTTAATCGACATAAGCTCCTGCAGTGACTTCAATTCAATTTAGTAAAGAAAATGAAGGTCTCGAAAATTACGTGTCAAAAAGTGACGACAACGTTTCTTAATTAGCAGCAAAATCTACATAATCTTAAGAAATTAAGAATGTCGCCAGCGCCATCTTTTTAATCAGTATTGTACTAACAATGGCGTAGCAATTGAAATACGAATCTGTCTGAACACAAACGCCTGAAGAAAGTTGTTTGGTATTTAGAGTATAACTCTGGCAAACGTAGAAATTTGAAAAAGAAAACATTTAAGATTCATTATTACATATCATAAAACGACCTTGAAAACATGTCATCGTATAAGTTTTGGTCTTGATGTACACACAGAAAAAACAGTACTTAAATATTTACACCAGCAACAACAATTATGTACACAAAATGGAAGAGTATGGTCTGTTGAAATCGATCCCGAAAAATAAACAAACTGAGAAGAAAAACAATAGTTTATTTCAAAAAAAATAAAATAAAGCTTAAACTTACTCGTCGAATGAATTGTGCAATGTAAAGTGCGACACAAAAATATACGCAACGCCATTGGAAAAATATTTTCGTGTCACCCCCCACATATACGTACAAAAAAAAAGAAAACTAAAACAATTATGTACATGACTATCAAAAATCAATTTGATTGACCGACGATGATAAATAAGAAACATTAATAAGGAAAATAAATACGTACGTATCGTTCAACACCCAACAGTATTTACAGTTATTGTGGCTGATTATGTTATATGTATGTATTAATAGATAGAATATCAATTATGTATTTACACAACGTGACGATACAACTTGGGTTTTATTGCGAAGGAAAAAAATGCACGCCCACATTTTACTTGCATCATGCTAAGAACTATAATAAACGAAATACTGTGAAGGCATACCTACATTATTTACTCTCATCGTACTTGCTACATGCTATCATAAGTTATTACTATACCATATGGAATATTAAAGTCAATTCTGAGGATACATCGAATCTTCTCTTTTGTTTCAGTTTAAAGCATCATTTCAATTTTACTTTCGTGAGTATTAATTAACTTACTTGCAAGGAGACGCTGCGAAAAATATCAGATATGTTTGGCTTACATTAATAACGGAGTTCTGAACAAATGCGAATCAGGTTCAAAGCTTTTTCGAGTCGGCCTTGCTCAGTGCGATGGCCAGCTCCAAATCGGCTTGCTCTTGGATCTGCCATTGCTTACGAGCCTCCTCCAAACGCAGGCTTTCCTGAGCAGCCCAAGCCAGCTGCTGCTCTTCAGGGGGCAGGGAGGTTTTACTCAGGGGGGCAGATAGTCTTCCGCTGGTGCTAACGAGAGCATCAGAGCTCGGTGGTAGTGGAACTGACTGGCGTCCGGCGTGCAGGCCAAAAGGATCAAATTCTGAATCCGTCTTGTTTACGGTTGTGCTATTACTAGGTTCATCATCGAAGGCTATATTGAAGGGGTCCTCGTACCGGTAGTCTCTGAAAGGGTCGTCCGTGAAGTCCAGTCCTTTCGCAGGCGCTGGCGGTTTATTGGTGGTGAACTGAAGAGGAGACGTGTCTGTTATTAGTGCTGAAAAGTAGTGTTAGTGAGTTAGTATGAGAGGCCCCGTCGACTTCGCCTTGCCGGCTGGAAAACAACTAGAGGTTAAGATGCGATACTTGCGGCTGGTTCTACATGCTCTGGTGATTTGTGCAGCGGCTAAATAAATAAAATAAAAAAAAAAGATCAATTGTTTATGTGTAACCTGAAAGGGAAGTACTCGTACCAGTGCAAAGGGATGGGGCTGGGATGGGTCGGTTTCTCCTTTTCGGGTAGTGAGGGTAGGGGATTTTTGGATACAAGGTTTTCGTGTAGGAAAACTAAAAACAAACAAAGCATGCGCAATATAATTAATAACATCTAACGCATGCTCTTTCAAAAATTACAAAATTATTTTATTTACTTAATGTAAGTAAATGTATACAGGCTGTCTTAAATATCAGTGTTACATAGACATAAGGTCTGCTTGTTTGTTCTGCACTCTTCTACACTTTTTACACCAACCGCTCCTGAGAGAGTGAGATGTATATAATATAATGTAAGTAGGAGTGAGAAAAATAGAGTAAAGGAGTTAACATGTAGGAAATGCAGAACAAACGAACAGACCTACATTTTAATGAACGTTTATAATTTATAGCAATTTCACTACTGACATTGTCTTTTAAACGTTTCAGTAGAGATTTCGACAAATAAACACATTTAAAATTTTTATAAGCTACAATAAACTACACAATTACGGCATCTGGTGGTAATATCAGAATAAAATCTCTATGTGTCTGTTTTTTATGTAGGTGTAACTCTAAAACACCCTGTATACATGAATAATACAAAGCTACTATTTTTTTAACGTTGCATTTTGGGGTGTTTTTACCTTAGAGTCGAAGTCGGCGAAATTCTCAAACCCACCCCCGCCACTGGACGCGAACGGGTCGTTCGCGGACGTAGAGGAAGTGAACGGGTCTTGCGCCTGGCTCTGTTTGAAGCTGGGCGGTTGCATGGGCCGCGGGGGCGCCGGTCTCGGAGGCGGCTGCTTGCTCTTTTTGGGGGGCAACGCCGGGCTTGGGCTCGCGGGGCGTCCCGGAGGTCCGCCGTCTCTCGTGGGGGCGTGCAGGACTGCGAAGGGATCGCACCCGAAAGGATCCTTGTCCGGTTCCACGGGGGTCACTGAAGTATTCTTGTTGGCATCACCGAACGCATCGAAGGGGTCTGCTTTGCTCGGGGCGGTCGGCGTGAAGGAAGAACCGAACGGATCAGACGAGAAGCCATCCTAAGTGCAAACACATCGAATTAATTTCGTTGTTAATACTTAAGAGCCGTATTACACTATGATATTTTTTTTATAAAATTTGTTACGAAGTGAGTGAGAAGTGCCAATTCAACCAATCAGAATTCACTGTGGTAGTTTATCTCTCTCACTTTGTAACAAAATTGTTATCAAATTTAACAAGTGTAATACGGCTCTAAGACACAATCGAGTTGAACAGAAATTAGAAATAAAAAAAGCAGTACGATGTTTTAAAACTTAGTTCAGAGATGGAGCTACTATGACAGCGCCAACAAGTGTCGTCACCATAGACAAAATCATGGCCAACTCCATTAACATTCACTGACGTGTATGTATGGCCGTTTCAATTTGACTTTTAAAAATTTGACGGGTACTCCACTCAGCGCCTCTTGTGAGTTTTTAAGTAATTGCAGTTGCCATTACGTTACTGTCAGTAGTTCCGTAGTATCTTTAATAGAGAGCGCTGAGGGGAGTACTCCACGGCATGCTTTCCGGAATCGAATTTTAGGCGAATTGACACGGCCATACATACACGTCAGTGAATGTTAATGTTGCTGGCCATGGACAAAATAAACCTAGACATTTCACGCAAATGCATGACCTTGAAAGCGGAAATTAGTTTATCTTCCAAAAACATGGTGGCAGCAGGTGTAAATAAAAACGGTAAATGACATAAAACTGAATTTATTATCTGTCATTTATTTGGAGCGAAAAACGTTTGATTCTTTGAATTGTAGTGTGAAAACACCGCCGCGCGGGCAAGAACTTCGTTATGGAATATCTGGTAGTAGCAGTGTTAGCAGTGAATTTTTGGGTAAATAAAGCTTTACCTATGTTAGCTTCTATGGATTTTGTGAAAAATTTTCAGAGACAGAAAAGAGAAAAATTGGAAAATAACTATTAAAAATATTATGTGCAGTTGGGAATATTTAAAATCACAAGGACTTCAATAGGTTTGTCCGATTTGTCCATTCGCGTCATGTTGCTTGTCGCAGGAGTATACGCAACATCAAATGTCCGTTCGGTTTGTTTTGCTGTAAACTGTTTGCGTTAAAGTGGCTGTTCGATTTAAGTCACGTAGATTGCAGTTTCGAGACTGCATCAAGAATTTTAAATCTGTGAGCTGAGTACATTTAAGCAGTAGCAGCAAGTCTGACGCGTGCTTAATCATTACCATTTTCGTTGCCTCCAAAAAATTGGATGCAAGTTTACAGCAGCGTCTAACTAACATAACGCCAACGTCCAAATCGAACAAACCATATTATATACTTGGTAGAAGACTCAATCAGGACCCGCTAGAAAGTTTATTTGGACAAATTAGAAGTAATGGAGTGAGATACAACCATGATACATCTTACGACCAGTGGTCTCATAGGAGCTTTCAAAACCATCTTAATCGATAATTTAGTTGCAAATTATAATCGCATATTTGATTGTGAGGATGATAAAGGGGAGTATTTATTTTTCAATTTATAATTTCTTTTTTTTATGAAGATGATATAGCAAATCCATTCCATGTTCAGTTCAAATTTGTTTCCAGAAAGAATCATTTCCAGTGTTGTACCAGAAAGTTCTCCACATGAAGATTTTACTAAAACGTCTTTTATAAACACATACATGGCTGGTTTCACTGTAAAAACGCTGAAATCATTAACGTATAAATGTACACATTGTACACAAGACTTATTTTATTGTATTAGACAGGGTTAGTATTATAATTTCTAATAAAAATCATTTTCGCTTCAATTTAGTTTCAAATTACCATACCTAAATCATTACTTGTCATTTTTGAAGTTAGCTTGAAAGCAATTTAAAATTGCCGCGGTTTGTGCATTAGTATTCTTACAAAATGTAGATGGCATCAAAACGTTTTAAAGAAATACATTGCCGTTCTAAGTCTAGGTTTATTTTGTCTATGGTCGTCACTCTTGGCCGTATGCACAGACAAATCTCAAGGTGGACTTGATACTTAAAGCTAACTTCATATCAAACTGTTCGCCGTATAGTTACATTGTTCAAAGTAAAGGTTTACTTTGGCTTAAGTCTAAAGATTTGTCTGTGTATACGGCCATCTGCGTCGTCTCTTACAGCACAGTATAAGAATCACACAGTAGCGTCACTCGAGTATAACTGTTACATTTGTTCTTTTGTTTGATACCTACCCAGCTGTAAATTACATTGCATTTCCATAAGGGTATCAAATAGAATGGCCGCTTTTTTTGACACTGACGTTTAAGTGACGCTACCACAGAATAACGCTACTGGGTAATTACTTATACTGTGCTTACAGGAACAGTGTTGCCAACTGCTAAGGACCTGTTATCCCTAAAAGTTACTTCAAAACCTCACAAAAACCGTAAAACAGATTTGAAAACTCCCTAAAAATCCCAACACCCAATTAATTATACTTAAAAGAGGTACATTTTGGAACGAATTTTATTTAAGAAAACGACATAGTCATAACTAAAGCCCGGATTTTTAGGCACTTAAAAAGACTGAATTAGACAGTTAGGTCCAGTTTTACAATGACGGTTTAACTTTGAGCCGAAGCTTAAACCCTTCACAACAATTGTTGAAATAATCGTCGCTAAGGGTTTAAGCCTCAACTCAAAGTTGAGCCGCGGTTGTAAAACTGGACTTTAATGTCTAAGAAATAGGCGCACTTTTAGGCAGCCTAAAAAATTTAGGCGTTTAATAATTTCTTCTCTTTCATCGTTTTACAATAAAAAAATAATATACTTCGGCAAACATTTTATAAAAATTACATGTGAAAATTGGAAACGCAACCGTTCGCGAAAATGATTCGGTGAACATCAATTAATTTTTTGAATCTTCTCTTCCTGCGGAATCGTATTGTTTATATTTTCATAGCTCGAGCCCTTTTGCGGCTGCGAGGTGGCGACATCTGTGCGAGTCCCCCTTTGAGCCCGACTCATTTAAGTCATTGGAGTAATTTAAGTTGCCTATCCTCAAGGGATTGCGAGATGTTTTTGGACCGGCTCCGCCACCATGCGTGGGTGAGGTTCTTACTCGCTCAAGGTCTTTATCGAGTAGCTTATTTATTTTAACGTATCGTAATGGCCACTTATCGTAAGAAGAATCAGTATTTTGGCTAAAGTTTGTCGCTTGTGTCCCCTATCGCCTAATTGTTTATATTAACAATTAAAGCGTGAAATTCTTTCGTGAATAATCCTGAAGTAATTTTATTTAAATTTAAAAATTTGGATTTCAATTTTTGGCTGTTTACAAAAACGTTGCAGCGTTGGGTTTAGCTAAACACGTACACTGCCTTTAAAACAGAGGTTCCCAAACGTTTTTGTCTCGTAGACCACGTGCCAATTTTTTCTGTTTTGGGTAGACCCCCCGCCTTTCTAATATTGAATTGATACAAATTCATCAACTTCAAATGTGTTTTTGACAGCTGAAAAGAGTGCTACTCACTTTTGATAGGTTTAACTGTGGTGTAGAGTGAAAAAATTAAAAAAAAAAAACACGTTAAATTTTATACATTCAGGGCCGATATATCAATCACAAGTTAACTTTAACTATCTGTTTATTCCCATAGTAACAATTATGAAAACAATTATTCCTATGGCAATAAAATGAAGGTTAAAGTTAACTTGTGATTAAAAAACTGGCCCTTATTAATTAAAACGACAAAATGCAAATCTAGTAAAATTCTCTGGTACAAGTCTGGACAAGCGTTGCTATTTCAATTTTTGCTTTCGTTGATATGGACCCCTTGCAGGTCGATATAGACCACTTTGGGAATCATTGCTTTAAAATGTTTTGGCAAGCAAATACGTATTTCCACACACAGAGAAAACAATTCATAAAATTAACTGCCCATTTTAGACATAAAATAGGCAACAAAAATTTTGTAGGCTCTTAAGACATAAAACTAGGCAATTACTTCAAATATTGTAAAAATAGGCACTTAGACACGAAAAAATATACATCTCATTCCAAGTAAAAATGTAATCTAAATGTTCAAAACTTAATTGCCTACGTTTTTTGTGAAATAAAATTTTAGGCAATTGCCTAAAAATCCGGGCTTTATAGTCATAACTAAGTAATCACAGAATTATATAGATATAACATTTTACATTTTGCACTCTGAGCAATGAATATTCAAACTGTAAACACAACAAAATAGTAGCTGTGCGTGTTTTTATTATTCAACATTTTGCTGTGGTGGATGAATACAGTGATTAAAAAAAATGAATAGAATCCATCTCTGTTAGATTATAAATGATTTATGTGTAGGAATTTAGTGACAACTTATCACTACATTCTTACATTGCCTAAATCGATTATAATCTAACAGAGATGGATTTCTATCCGATCTTTTAAATCGCTGTCTACATCCACAACAGCTAAATGCTGAATAAAAAAACATGCCCGCTGTGACAGCTGTGTGACGGTTGATTTGAAGTAAGTTTGAATTCAATTGGTTCACGAATGCTGAAATTTAAATGTTCGTGGATTGGTCTCGATAGAGATGCGCTGTAGAATCTTTTTAAAACAACTTGCATTGCAAAAGGTAATAATAATCTCAGTTGTTTTAAAATTCGTCATGAATTTAAAAGGCTCGATTTACTACTGATTTTGACTCTCCCTAGAAAAAATCCTAAAGATAAGGTACCCCTAAATTTCTCCCTAATGAAGATAAAATCCCTAAATGTAGAGAGAACAACCCCGGATTGGCAACACTGTACAGGAATACCAACACGAGCGGCAAAAACCTAAAGACAATGCGCAGGAGCGAGTTTCGACGATTCTTTCAAAATTCAATGTTCAATAATCGGCATAGCAGTTAACCAATATTGAAATTGAACGAACGCGAGAGTTTACTGTACTAAATTTAAATATTCAATCCCTTACTAATAAACTTAAAGTTAGATGCGTTTTTACAAGGAAATAAAAATATTGATGTCTTATGCATAACAGAGCATTGGATGAATGTATATCAGATAACAACTGTTAATTTTAAAGGGTATACAATTGCCTCACATTTTTATAGAACAGACTATTTGCATGGTGGAGTTGATTTTGGTAAGGAATTGTTTCGACTATGAAGCGTTGGATATATTTACATCAATTGTCAAGTGAGAAAGACTGTGAAATTGCAAGTTATGTAAAAAGTATATAAACAACGATTTATATGGAGCATACACATTACAGTTAGGGTTGTTAGATCATTTAGGACAATTCCTACATCTGTACATTGACAATTGTCTAGATGAAAACAATAAACACTTATATTGAAGCGTGTAGAAGCAAAAATGAAGTTCGAATAAGAAGCCATCCATTGATGTAGCAAATGAATATGAAATGTATCGTAATTATTACAAACACGAAGTGCAAAAAGCCAAACAACGGTATTTTAAACAAAAAATACAAAATTCGGATAACACAATGTAAAACAACTTGGAGTATTACAAATGAAGTAACTAGAAGCAAAAGGCCTTCGTTAGTAAGCAAGATTTCTGTGAATGACTTAAATGATCACTTTGTTAATAGGGACAAAAAATACAAAACAAGATAAACTCCACAGTTAATCTAAATTCAGCTACCGATTATCTGGAGGATTCACCGCATTGCAAGTCATCTCTTTTCTGGAGACCAACGGATGAAGAGGAAATAATGCACATAAAGCATTTTTGGAAGGAGAATGTCCAGATAAGTTAAAAGTCGCCAAAGTTGTACCTGTGCTTATAAAAAGGGCAACGAGGAAGATCCGGATAACTATAGACCAATATCAATTCTGCCTATTTTTTTTTTAAATCTATGAACAGATTATGAAAGACTTAGGGCCAGTTGCTCGAATATTTGAACCATGATTCAACTCTGAACCTGGTTCTATTACCATGGCAACATTTGTAAAGGCATATGTTGCCGTAATCATAGAACCAAGTTCAAAGTTGAACGATGTTCGAGCAACTGGCCCTTAGAGGAAAAGAACATAGTATTAAAAAATCAGCACGGTTTCAGAAGCAAATGCTCGACTTCATCTGCTATCACTGACATGGTAAATTTAGATCTCGGAAGTACACCTCATGCTATAATGTGTGATATGTCAAAGGCTCTTGACAGCATGAACCATGGAATTCTCTTAGACAAGTTATCTCGTTACGGCATTAGGGGTATTCCTCTAAAACTTTTTGAAAGTTACTTAAATAATAGAAGACAGAAGACTTATGTGTTGACGGCAGAATCGACTTTACAGCTGATCGCGACAGGAGTACCTCAGGGCAGTATTTTGGGGCCCTTATTGTTTTTGATTTACATGAATGTTTTAGCCGCTCCGTAATGCCAACTACTGTCGACCCAAAACATCATGGAAGGAGCTGTTATAGCGATGTTGATTCAATTTTTTTTTGTCTAAAACATGGTTTAGAGGCGAGTCACTATAGTGACGTAGTGGAAAAAAAAGGTTGAATACTTACATTAGCCTGATTAGAAGAAAATGCAGAAGTAAAGGGATCGTTTGAACTGAAGGCATCAGGATTACTCTTGAACGGATCTAAAAAATAAAATAATGAACGCTAGACCGCCCTCTACAATCAAAAAAAGAAAATGGCCCACCATTTTTGAATGGATCATCCTGGAATCCGGATTTAGGGCCGCTCTTACTGCTGAATGGGTCGTCTTTTGGTTCGTCGAAGCCATTCTGCTTAAGACAGATTGTCCAATCAATTTTATTGTTCTGCTTTTTTACTGATCACATGGTATTATTACCTGTTGCACGTTTGAATCTCCGTTGACCAGGCTGAGCCTTTTGTACTCGCCATCTCTGAAATTCGGGGAAATCCTGAGCGCAGTGTCCGGAACCGACGAGGTGTCACCGGAGTCTATCGCCGAATCACAGGCTGTTATCGCGTCGTTCATTTGTCTCGTCTGCTCCTGGAGCTGCGTTATCATCGCCTTGGCCTAAAACAAACGACTGCCGGATTGGTGGCGAAGCGAAAGGGGATGAAATGAGGGGGCGAGACCTGGCTTATGTTCAGCTGCGTTTCCTGCAGGTTACTCGTGAGCTTCTCCAGTTTCCTGGTGTTATCGGTCTTCAGCTGTTCCAGGCGCATCTCTTCCTTTTTCAGCCCCTCCAGTTGTTCTTTCTTGCTCGTCAGCTCCGCCTCCTGAGATGCGATAATTTCGGCCTGCTCGGCAGCTTGAGATCTCAGTTTATCAACCTAATTGACACCGAATATAAATCAGCTCAACAGTAAATACCGGGTGATCAAAAAATAAAAAAAAATTGAGGAGAGCGTACGTAATCATATCTTCGATTACTTATGAAGTGTCACTTATCAAGAAAAAATGAGGTCAGCATGATAGTTTTTGATTTGTTTTGTCAGAGTGTAAGTAAATCTAATTACATGATAATCAGTGCTGTCATTATTGTAATGACAGATTACTTTTGATGTGATACCTTTGAAAAGATAGAAGTCAGCACATTAGCTTCTGTTTTGTTTCTTGACAGTTCAGTTTATACCTATTTATTACAACTGTGACCATTGACAAGAACTGTCAAGAACTGTCAAAACAGAAGCTAATGTGCTGACCTCTATTTTTATTCATTTAGTAAACAATTGATTGAAGATTACTTTTGATGTGACACCTTTCAAAAAAGATAGAGGTCAGCACATTAGCTTTATTCTTTTGACAGTTCATAAATTATATTTAATAAAACAAATTTTTTAATTATTTTTTGATCACCCCTTATTTTTACACACTCACTCGTATATTAATATATTACAAAGTACAAACAGGAATTCCACCAAAATGCTACAGCTCGGTTGCACCAACACAAACAAATGAGATTGTGTCGACTTACCTCAGCGGTTCGCTCGCCCGTCTCCCTTCTCACCCCCTCTAGTTCAAGGTCAATCGCATCCTTCTGAATTAAAAAAAGTAAACTAACGCAACATGCCAACTATCGGAATCAAAACTCTAAGTTACCAGCTGGTACATGTACTCAATGCAACGACACTCACAAGCAAATCAAAACTGTAGCGTTGAAATGCAAGAAGCGGTATTAATCAAGGTTGAAGTTAGCAAAGCTATAAATTGAGGTCGTTCGATGCATTACCTGAGCCTTGAGGTCGTTCAGTCGTTTCTGGGCTTCGCCCTTTTGGTTCTCCAGTTGTTTCAGGGTTGCTGCAAGTGTATCGAGTTCACTCTGAAATAACACAGAACTCGTATGGGGAGGGCGAGGCGAGAGGCTTGGGGGGTGTTACCTGCAAACTCTTGATTTCACCGCTCTTTATTTTAATGTCGGCCTCCTTTTGTGCTATGTCCGTCTCTAAAGCTAGTTTCTCGCGTGCCAGTTCCTCGATGTCTTTACTGATCATGTCCAGTTCAGGGTTTGAGTATCTCGTGTTATTGTTTTCCTAAAACACAAGTAACATTAGATTGCTTAGCACCTTTTAAAAATCGTAGTCTTGATTATGCTGATATTTCTATACAGAATGAATGATAAATAATAATTGTTAATTACATGCTCATGTAGAATAACAGCTGCTTTCCATTTACATATTAAGTAAGGAAAAATTATCTGATGTACGGTATTCAGCCTCACTTTACATCAATAGCGTTTACACGTTTGGCGCAAAATGTCACATTCAAATCAAAGATAGATGTAGGTTATAAAACGCGAACTCAGGCAAGTGAGGACGAACAAAAGTAAGCTCATGAAGACGAAAGGGGGGCTGTAAAGTTCTCAGATCATTTTCCTCAGCAATTGTAAATGTAACACGCAAATGAGTGAGGTGAGGTGATGTCATCTGATAAATAGGGTAAAAGGAAAGCAGCTATTATATGGACGAATGAGGGATTTTAATTATTCTTGCTAGCTCTGTATATGTCATTTTGTCAGCTGTCATACGTTGAAGTAAATTAATTCAAATGGTGATTATGTTTAGTTTTAATTTTTTTACAAATAGCTTTAAAATGCTTGTATTGAAACGGATGTTTATAATTACTGTCACTTTGACATAGGGTTTTTAAACAACAGTTTAGGTGGCGACATCTTGCGACAGATTTTTAACCTAAAATTGAAAAACACCTTAATGTTAGGCAATTTAAAGCACTTCGGTGATCGAAATGAATATAAGTTGACAAAGTTGAACGACTAGCCCGCGAGAGGGCAGCATCTCCCGGGAGAATTATTAAAGAGGGGGAAGATTTTGAATTTGTAAACAATGGCCCAGGAGAGAGAAAAGTTTCAAAAAATTAATTAACGTTCGCCTAGCCTCGGTATAAGAATGTTCGCCTAACGATCGTCCTATACGAACGTTCCTGTTTTTACCAAAATTATGATGTCTCTTATATTTATGATTCAATAAAGATATTATTATAATATTATTATTATTATTATTATTTAATTTTTGAATGTTATCTTCAATTCGATTGATCTAAGTTTAAATCCGGTGCCGATGTAAGTGTGGGTGCCAGAAGCAAGAACTCACCCCCAGTCATTCAGGTAAGAGATTAGGGAGCCCCATCCCAGAAAAGGGAGATAAATAAGAGCTCCTCTACTGTTGAATCCTACCTCCGCACCACTTTATTCGGTAGGTGAATTTGTCATTTTACATTTTTTCTTTGCTTGTGTATGTATTATGTAGTTTCACCCCTCCAGGGTAATCCAAAGTTCGTTTAATATACCCTGCCTTAAGCTAGTTCATGACTTTTATTTATAGTAGCATAGATTATGATTTTAAGATGCTCTTGCACAGTTCCAGCCTGGAACAGCCATGTAATTTAATTAAGTATTATAGGGTCCGGAATTTCCTTAAACTCCGGTGGTGGCAGCGAACTCCGCTACTCTAGTTTCTTTTTTTTTTGTAAATTTTTCCCAATTTTATTTTAGTTAACATGCTTACCTAATTAAATTTCTTGTTAAAATTACGCTACCAAAGTAAGAAGGGTTAAAAACGGGGAAAGCCTTCAACTTTCACCCCAGACACTTCCTACAAATTATGTATTTCATTTTTCAATTTTATTTTACTTTTTTTTTCTTCAAATTTCATGCAGCGTTGTCAGAATAATAATACCGTTAGATTAGGCTGAATTTTCAAATGTATAAAATTCCATCGATTTTTGTTTTTATATGAATATCAATAAGGGTCTTAAAAAATATTTTGTTTTTCTTCAGTTTTTTTTTTAATTTTAGAATTTTTTCTGGCTTTGTTGTATTTTAAAATTTCTCACTTAAACTGGTTATTTCATTTCTCACACAGTTTTAGGTGAAAAATCGGTCGCGAGATGTCGCGAATTAAACAAACTTTATTTGACTTGGAATTGTCGCGTTCTACAACTAACAAAGACTGCCTTTTTTCTGCTGTCCTTTGTTGTGTAAATAAATTGTTTTTCCTTTGTTTTTTTTTTTTGCTTCAAAATCTATTGTCTTTCTTATTTCTTACCATTGTTGCTTTTACCATAAATTAAATGTTACAACATTACGCTCTAATCAATGAGTTACTCTCCTGGCGCTATCTGTTGCCAGAACTAGTAATACCGATAGATTAGGCTGAATTTTCAAAAGCAAAAATTGCGATCGTTTTCCTGTTTTTATATGAATATCATGGCCTTAAAATATAAAACAATCGAATCTATTTTTAAAGTTATTTTATTTTTCTTAAGGCTGGGTTGCATAAAAATTTTACGCCAGGATTAAATTTAAGCCCACGTTAGAATGTGACACGCAATATGCTCTACGTCATTGTAAGTGTCACATTCTAACTTAGACTTTGTAACGGTTCGTCATTTTTCGGGGTGGTCTGGTGTTGCTGATCGTTGCTCTGCTCGACGTCGGTCCGGCGGTTCGGGCTTGCTCGTCGGTATCCGGATTCAGCAGAAATAAAAGCGTCGATCACTTAGCAACACAACTTTATTTACAAACTTGGTCTATATTTACAGGTGTTTACAAATTGGAATGTTTAAGTTCCGGCAAACGAAAATCACAGGACGGTAAACTTCCGGACGGTTGTTTCGGAAACGGTAATGTCTTACGGACACTAAACACAGGACGGTAGTTTCGGAAACGCTAAATATACGGTGTATCTCACGGATACTAATCACAGGACGGTAGTTTCGGAAACGGTGATATACATTGTGTCACACGGACTCTAACGTCGAAACAAATGACAACGCACTGTGCATACGTTCCGGTACAGACTCCGGGATCGGATCGGTGGTATGGTTGTGAGTGAAACTCCCACTCAGAACAGGATGTGCGAAACGCCCGCACCAGGTAAGAAAGAGTGAAACTCCCACTCTAGGATCAGGATGTGCGAAACGCCCGCACCAGGTAAGAAACAGTGAGCCGCCCACTCAGGATCGGGATAAGAACAAGAGGAGCGGTTGCAGGTAACGCGAACGTAGCACAGCGTGTTAAACGCGTTTGAGTCAAAACATCGACGGACGAATGACTCCGCGGAAAACTGCATTCGAGCCACGACCGGCGGCTCGGAATGCCCGGCGAGTCAATAGGGAGTTTTTGCAACTACGTTTTCGTATTAAACATGTACATAAATAACCAGTTGCTTAGTTACATTCAGCTTTAACGTTTACGTTAACGTTTTTTGTATGACGGACTACGTGAAACTTAAGTTCATCACGTATGCAATGACGGGCCGGTCAATTTAGGAAATTTGACATTTCAAAGCTTTGGAATATGTTATCGAAAGTCACAAAACTCAGATTTGGTACATAAACTAAATGACAATGACTGCAACCAAATCTGACAAGACAAAATACTTGTGATTTACTTTCTTGATTCACATTCACGTTTACGCCGACGTAATATGATGCAAAAACATTCAAAGTGTTAAATTACGTAAATTCCCTAATAGGGAGTTCTTGCAATTACGTTTCACGTGTCCGTCATCCTTTAACGTTAACTTTATTAACCCCGGTGTAGGAATTTACGTAACTTACACTTTGAAAGTTTTTGCATCACATTACGTCGACGTAAACGTGAATATAAATAGTAGAAAGTAAATCATAGAATTTTGTCTTGTCAGATTTGGTTGCAGTCATTGTCATTTAATTTATGTACCAAATCTGAGTTTTATGACTTTCGATAACATATTCCAATGCTTTGAAATGTCAAATTTCCTAAATTGACCGACCCGTGATGAACTTAGGTTTCACATAGTCCGTCATACAAAAAACGTGAACATAAACGTTAAAGCTGAATGTAACTAAGCAACTGGTGATTTACGTATACGTTTAATACGAAAACGTAATTGCAAAAACTCTTTAAATGTCTTCAAGTCACATCCGGTGGCTTGATAGCGCGGCGGATGACTCCCTTGGAGCTACGACCGGCGGCTCAATGAGCCGGCGGATGACTGGCTAAAACGTGCTCTCAGCGCGCTTAAAGCCTGTTGGAGACGATGCACAGTAACTGGCGCGAGTACTAACGATTAGTACTTGTGCCAGCGTTCATTCAGCGCACATTCACTAAGTAAAAACTGTTCACACGCTCAAATTTGATGCACAGTAATAGTACTCGCGCCAGTTACTGTGCATCGTCTGCAACAGGCTTAATAAAGGCTTGTGCGTGGTGGGGAGCCCTACTCTTTAGGAACTCCCTCCTAAATTATGATTTATATTTCTGCGCAAACACATCCTAAATATACAGGCTAATTAATATATAGAACACCTAACTAAATATGTACAAATACGGCATATGAAAAGTATTTTTGGTAACGGAGTGGTCACTTCGTTACAACTTAAATTTAATCCTGGCTTAAATCTTTTATGCAACCTACCCTTAAGTGTATTTTTTTATTTTAGGTTTTTTCCTGGCTTTGTCGTTTTTTAAAATTTCACACAGTGTTGCCAGAATCGATGATTAATCACTCCACTTTACCTTAACTTTCAGGAACAAAGCTATCGATTGTCTTTTGTTTTCTCCAGCCGTTTATTATTAATAAATTTCATTGCAAGTTGTTTGTGATTGTAAACTGATTGCTAATGACAAACTGAAGTCCTTTTTTTTTGGTGATAAGCCAATAAACCATAGGTTCTCAAACTAAATACGTCTACCGCCCACTTTGAGAATCAATAATTTTCTAGCGCCCCCTAAAATTTTTAACTTTACCACATCTTAAAAATCACAATCGCAATCATTACTTTAATAACTTTAGTTAAATCATATCCTGCCATCTATGAGTCTTATCTTGTTTCCCCCAATTTTCTCTGTGCCCTTTACCGCCCCCCTATAGGCCTCTAGCGCCCACAAGACTTTGAGAAAGACTGCAATAAACGATTAGGCACATCTTTCAATTTGACAAGCAAGCAATTTGACAGGTCCAGCTCAAAGCCCACTCCTGTCACTCAGTCACTCAACACGAATCAAAAAAGACATGAGAGTTCTGCATCTACTACTGCTGGTCCTCTGTTTTCTATTGCATGGTTCCGATGCCCTCTTTGGGAAGAAGCACCTGAAGATGCTAAAAGAGAAAGCCAAGGGCTATTACAAGAGCAAGTTCGGCAAGAAAGGCCTGAACTTCCTCGGCTACGACCTATCGGAGTACCCCGGCGCGAACAGGAAGTACAGGAAAGAGAACATCGATAAGTGGAACGAGTACTACACCTGCCTAAGGGCCCAGAAGGATAACTTAGGGCCCTACCGGAGCTTCACACCCGAAGCAATCCTCGGCTTCGAGGGTGGATCGGTGAAGTAACACGCATCTCCTTCATCTCTCTCTATTATTCTCTCATAATCAGTTATTATTCTCTCACAATCAGTTTCCTCTAGGTTTGAGTGTAAAGTGTGTCTGAGTCCGAAGGAACGAGATAAAATAGACCTGGTCGAGTGGCAGTCCGCAGGGCTTAAGGCCAAGTACCTCACGCCCCTGGAATTCAATGAGCACATCTATGTCTCACCGGATGATAAAACGTTGCACGTATACAACTTGAGGGAAGGAAACTCTGGGCAGTATCTCTGTCGGATCGGACTGACATTGATGGCCCCCTATTATTTGACAGTCGTCAAAACGTCAGAAAATATGACAGAAGTATGCCTGTCATAAAAACATTATCAGATTCAACTGTTTTAACTTGAGAATAGCCGTCCTCCATTTACAACTTATTTGAATGTGAATCGAGTCAAATTCACTTAAAAATCACTGATTGCATTCCATTTGCAATTATTCATTTGGCGATCAGTGATGAGGAAGTGATTGAGTTTCTCCTCCCGCACACCGTACTGATCAAGCTGGTTTTCTAAATCAGTTATCACGTTATTAATTTCATGTGATTTCATACGTATTTTGAGGTTATGTTAATTTTAGTTCCAAAACATCATTCCTTTAAGAGTCTCTCTGTTCACTTTGAAATCAGTTCAGTTCAAAATCAAATTGATTTGATCAAATTGATTTGATTTTGGGTGAAGTGAATGTAAGTGGAGGACGGCTTTTGTTAATTGGGTTGCGTTCATAAACTGTACCTCTGCGAGCATCTTGAACTACACGCTCAAGATGCGCATCATTCTCACTCGCCATTTTTAACATATTTTGCGTCTCGCTCACTGTCTCAAGACGACTTGTGTTTACATTATTTCCATGGCAACGGGCGTATTCTAAGCGCCCTAGTTAAAAGTGGGATCTGAAAAGTGCGTCCGTTGTCATGTAAATAATGTAAACAAAAGACATTTTGAAACAGATGAACGACACGCAAAATATGTTAAAAATCGTGAGTGAGAAAGACGCTCTCGGAGCTATAGTTTCTGAACGCAACCTTGATGATGAGATTGTGACCCCCCCTGGTTTCTTTCAATTATTTCAGGTACATTCCAGGAGTGCACCGAAAGGACCATATCCGAGCCCTCCTCAAATTTTAAACGCCCAAACCAACTTGAAGTTGGACACAATCTGGGGGGATTGGTCCCCGTGCAGTCGATGTGGGCGGGCTGGAAAACGACACAGATTCGGATACTGCATCATCACCATGTCGACAGAACAAAAGAGCGATGACACCCGCTTCCAACAAGAAACAAATGCAACACATCGAATTGAAAGCCGAAACGTCACAGCTGAAGTAAACCCACCGCAAGGGGGAGCACTGAAACACCGTTTTTTAAATTTTTTTTAGGTGGTTCTCCCAATAGAAATAACCTTGCCGAAAAACTACACGGATCTGATCGAGATATTTCAAAATGGCGGCATACCTTGCCTCTCACACATACTGCCCGAGACTATTAAAAATGTGCCCGAGGTGAAAGGCAGAGTGGGAGAAATCATGACTGGATATTGCAAGGTAAAATTCAAAAAAAGTGGGGAAACAAGAGACACCCCCGACGTTTCAGGTGCCCTGTTCGAAAGCGCAAGTCTTCGAGGTGAAGGACCGTTCGGGCAAGGTGATCGAAACAGCGAACAACTCCGCAGGTATTTACTCGATGATGCAGCCGATTCCACCAGCGGAGCCCCCCGTGACCAGAACAGTCGAATACCGTGGAAATGGAGACGACATAAAACTTTCCTGCCCCGGGTAAATTGAAGTGTTGCGCAGATGTCGTCACTCAACGACTGTTTTGTGCGCAGCAACTTGAACAACGACGCACCGATCGCGTGGCAGATAGGTTCGAAGAACGTCATCCCTGAACTCATAGTGAAAGAGTCCAATGGAAGGGTCTACGTCAGTCTGACGGAGAAGCTGCACATTAAAAATGCCAAAGTGGCAGACACTAACATCTACAGGTAAAAACAAATGCGCTTTTCAACACAGTCAATTTTCAGGTTCAGCTTTTTCCTATACAGGGTGTTTGGTAAGTGTGTTATTGAAAGTTGTAGAGATATTTTAACTGACGATAGTACTCTTTAAATAGATGCTAAATACCTAAACTTCCTTTATACAAAAGTTACTGGTTTCAGAGATACACAATTTATTGTCACCCCACCCTTTTCCGGGAGTCCGGTGCTGTAGCGGCACTCCGGTTGGTCAGATCTTCAAACACGCGGTGGCATCGCGTTGCTCGTCATTTTCTGCCATAGATGACGTGCAGCTCAATTCGATCCGACCCCCCCACGGTACCGTAAAAAATTCCGAATAAAATGCTTACAAATTTCATAATTTTCAAAAAATCAGATCTCGAAAAAACGCATTTTCCTGGGATATAGGTCCCATAGGTTAGGTACCTGGGAGGCTTAATTTGCGTGTGAGAAAGTTTGGTTCGATTTGGTCAGTAAATAAGGGCCGTGGAATTTTTTGCTTACAATTTATTGTGATTCTCAAACAAAAACAATAAATTGTGTATCTCTGAAACCAGTAACTTTTGAATAAAGGAAGTTTAGGTATTTAGCATCTACTTAATAAGAGGTATTTAGCATCTACTTAAAGAGTACTATCGTCAGTTAAAATATCTGTACAACTTTCAATAACATCCAGTATATTCAACGGTGATAAACCAAGCACAAAAGTTTAAATAACTAAACATTTGAGCACCAACGCTTTGTTTCAGAGATATTCGATATTTCAAAGTAATTTATTATTTTTATAAAACCAAATAATTTATTTTCATGTGCTGTTTGCTTTGCTAACTTAGAACAAAGGTAGACACAAAAGAGAAACTCTTTGTAACGGGTTTTCATTTATTCCTGCATTCCACAAGATGTACGTTGTACACAAGTAAGTAACAGTTAGCTAAAATTGGTAAAATTAGTAACTAGAGTTAGTGCTTTTTCCACCGGTCTGCCAATAGTATGTATTATTGGTTGCCTAAGTATCAGGCAGAACTTGGTCACGTAAGCTACAAACAAATTCGAAATAAAAACCTGTCGATGATTATGCGCGCCATCTTACTAATAACAGAAAATTAAAATCGGTATAAAAGCAGAACATGAAACAATAAGGGCATACAAGTTATTGAGTGAAACAATCAGAACAGCATTTGAAGAAGAGATTAACTTAGAAAGAAATGGAAATGATAATGAGAAACGAAAAATTAATGAATGTCGAACAGATTTAAGGAAGTAATTATTGAAGCAACCAAAAAGTATGCGGAACATGTAAAACAACTAATGCTAGAAAGCAAACGGCATGGTGGACAGAGAAAATACAGAAACAAGTAAGAAAAAAGAAAAGAAAATGGAAATCGTACTTACAAAAGAAAACAGTTGAAGGTTATGAAGAATATAAACAACAAAGAGAAATTGTAAAAAGGATGATACGTGAAGCAAAAGAGAAAACATGAATTCGGAACAAAATTGGAAGAAGATAGAAAAAGCAACCAAAAACTGAGTAATGAAAAATACAAGGAAGAAGAAAACAAACCAGACAAGGTACATAAAAGACTCAAAAGGAAATAAATTAACAGAAGGGAAAGAAATAATGAAAAGATGGCGAGAATATTTTAAGAAATCGCTGGCAGGGGAAGAAAAAGAAATAACTGCAAACAAAAAAGGGATAATAAACAACGAAGAGGGAATAACAATGAATGAATTAAAAGAAGCTTTACGAAAATTGAAAAATGGTAAATCACCTGGACAAGATAGATATGATGAACGACTAAAATGATGAAATATATGGGAGAAACAGGAAAACAAGTATTACTAGAAATTATGAATAAAGCTTGGATGGAAGAAGAAATACCTAATGACTGGGATACAGTAATGATTTTGCCAATTTGAAAAAAAGGAGATTAAAAAGAATGTAACAATTATAGAGGTATAGGGACCATGCACATGCGAAGCCAGCGCCACCGATGACCATATTCTGCATTAGTGGTATGAAAACACGAGTTGTTTCAAATTATTAGTGTACATTTGAACTTGAATATTGTAATGTATTTCAATACCAGGAAGCTCAAGTATTATGTACTACAATCGTAAATTGTCATAAGAGTGATATTATTCCCATGCAATCAGTCTCAAGAAATATTTTCATATCACTAATTCACAAATCACCACGCCAGGCGGCGCTGAACGCAGAGATGTGCATGGCGCCTATAATATTACTAAACACGGAAATGAAACTGTATGAACAAATCCTAAACAAGAAACTCCAAAATATTAAAAAAGTAACTCTGACAGAATCCCAAAGGGGCTTTAGAAAGGGCAGAAGCAGATAATTGAAAAGACCAAACTGAAAAGAGAAAAAGCTTATATGACATTCATAGACATACAAAAAGCCTTCGACAAAGTACAAAGAAAAATAGTATGGGAGATATTAGAAGAAAGAGGGGTAAACAGCAAGATGAACAGAGTAATTCAAAGTTTGTATACAAACACGAAAAACGTAGTAATATTTAGTAATCTCAAATATTTACTATTCAAGAATTATTGAGACAAGGCGGGGGAATGAGCCCGACACTATTTATGTTGTTTATGGATCACATTATAAAAAAATGCAATGAAAGAACCAAGGGCTTATTTGTAGGATATAAAAATCTACAACCAATAGAAATAAAAGAATGTGCCTATGCAACTGAGAAAGAATTACAGAAAGATTTAGAAATTTGGAAGGAGATACTGGAAAATAGTGGTATGAAAATGAATCCGGAAAAGACAAAGATCATGGAAGTAACAGAAAAAGAAGAAAACTTAAATGTAAACTTAGACGGAGTAAGAATAGAACAAGTAGAAGATTTTGAATACTTAGGAGTTACAATAAACACATCAGGAAGACAAGAAAAAGAAATGCACAAAAGAACAGAAAACGCAATTAAAAAGTCTACCACAGCATAAACAAATCCTTCATTAATAAAAAAAGAAATATCATCCAAAACAAAAATGGACTTTTACAGAGCAGTTTATAGACCCACTTTAACATATGGATGTGAAACTTGGACACACAAGGAAACAGAAAAGTAAGATACAAGCAACGGAAATTAAGTACCTGAGACGAACCAGAGGAGTAACAAGAAAGGATAAAATCAGAAATGAATAAATAAGAGAAAACCTTGAAACGCAACCGATTTTAGAATACATAGAACAACGGCAACTAAGCTGGTGGGGGCATATACAGAGAATGAACAGAGAAGAATTTGGGAAAATATTAATAAGGAGGAAAAGAGGAAGACCAAGAGAATCATGAGCGAGCACAATAAGAAAAATATTGAAAGACAGAGGAAAAACATGGAATGAAGCCAAATTAATAGCAAGACACAAAAAAACAGTGGCGTAAATTTTTTCTACGGATAGGAAAGATTTAATCCCGACACCCTAAGAGTAAAAGGGAATATGATTACATACATATACGAGCCCTGCGCCAAAAGTATTCGCCTAGCTAGTGTAGCTGCTTTTGAACATAAAATCATTATTAGAATTTAAATATCAAAATTTTATTTAAAATTATATAAATTTATATTTATTTATTATTATTCTCGAAAAATCATCTACCACTGAGTAACTAATTAACTGTCTCTTTCTTCACCCAAGACAGGTAGGCGAATACTTTTGGCGCAGGGCTCATATATAAAAGCAGTTTGATATTAGTTTTGACCGATTGAAACGTATTCATAACTGTTCATTAAGAAATATGGAGCATACTTTTGAAGAACACGCAGATATTAATTAAACTGGAAAGACTGATCGGGCAGTCAGGTTGTACGCTGGACGGTATCCAAATCGAGGTTTACCGTAACCTCTTTGAGTGTAGATAGGAGGCTGCGCAAAAATGGTTCTTCCAAACCTCGTTCTTCTGTCTGAGGTCATAATATCCGCCGAAATCCGATGTTGAAGAAGAGGTACTGAACATCGCGGAAGAAAATCCGCAAATAAGCGTACTGCGAATTCTGCAGTTACTGGTGCTACAATTTTCGTAGTAACCGCATCCATTTCACTTTAAGAGAGTTCAAGATTTTATAGTACCAGTTGACAACAATCAGCATCGTTTATTTTCTCAATTTATTTCAGAACAAGACACTGAAAGGATACAGTTTACCCTCGTACAGTAAAAAAGAAAGAACTTTTTCAAAGAATACAGAACACTTGTGAAACTGTTCGAAGGACACGAAGTCTTGGAGAGAGTTTTCTGTTCCTTAGAACAATGAGCGCATATGTCTTCAAGTGGACGAAGGACACTTTGAACAATTATTGTAACTAGGAATTGTTTGTTGTTACTTTATTTTTTGTTTAAATGTCAAATCATGTTCACAGCATAAAGTCATATTCACAAGATATAAAATGTTGAGTATCTTCTTAAAGCGACATCTTACCTCACATATTTATATAGATTTTTATGTTTGGTTTTCATCGCTGAATTTATATTCGAATTTACGGAACAAATACGAAAAGTAAGAAAATTAAATGAGCAAAGTACTCAACTACTCATCGATAGTTTGAGCAAAGAAAACTGGTTGGGTATCAAAAATGAACGAAACAGCAAATCTCGTTATTCTTTCTTTCAAAACCGTCTCCAAGAGCTGCTTGATAAAACTATGCCTGAAATAGTTACAACAAATAAAGCACAAGCATAAAAGTGCATTCTAAAGTGGCGAAATGTAACAAGCAATGAACTACGCCGAATGAAAGACATACTAAATGCAGTTGCAATCATAAAAAAGGTCACAAAAAGTAACAGTTATATGAATCGTTAAAGAAGGTTCACATAATTAAAATATCGGAATATCAAACAAACATTTATGCTCAATATATACAAAACTCAGCAGGTAAATGGTAAAATACTTATTGTGGGAGATTTTAATGGTAGAGTTGGAAGAAATGGCGGAAAGGGACATCCAGGGGGACAATATGGTGAAGAGATAAGTAATAATAATAAGAATGGCCAAAGAGTCGTGGATTTTTGTTTTAATAATAACTTGATAGAGGGTAACACGCATTACGAACACAAAGACATTCACAAATATACCAGAGTCATGAACAGTAGAAATGAGAAATTCATAATAGATCTAATTTTGGTACAAAGAGACCACAGAAAGGAAGTGATCGACGTTAAAGTGACCAGAGCAGCAGTAATCGGGAGTGACCATTACCTAGTACAAGCAAAGATTAAATGTACAGAGAATTCTACCGGAGACGAGACAAACAATCTAGAAAACAATATATATCGTAACTCAAGTATCAAAGCACAAAGATTATACCAGCGCGAAGTCAAGCAAAAATTTCAGTTAGCTATGAAGAAAGAGCTTAGGAGAGCAGGCTGGGAAGAGATAAAAGAGGCTGATGCGCTATGGGAGGTATTTAAAACATGTATGCTCAGGGCTGCCGAAGAAGCGTGTAGTAAATATATAAGACGGACGACGAAATGCACTGCTTGGTGGAATGCGGAAATAAAGATAGAAGTTAAGAAGAAAAAGGAACTCTGGAAAGCCTACTTAAATAATAAAATGGAATACAGCTACCAAGAGTACAAAGTACAAAGGGAAACAGTAAAGATCATGATTAATGAGGCAAAAGAGAGAACGTGGGAGTACTTTGGGAGTAAGATGGAAACCCAAGGAAACGCAAAGCTTCTCTACAGAACTTTGAAGAACCTAAGAAAACATAAAACTGGAGGAATTAAAGTTATTGAGGATACAAAGAGTAACTTATTGATGGATGACAAACTGATTACCGATAGATGGAGGGAATATTTTTGTGAAGTCCTTCGTGGTGGCACTGAGACAATCAGTGAAGTGAAGAATGAATGGCAAAAATATGGAGAAGATGAAGATATTACACTCGAAGAATTATATGCGGCTATTAAAAAACTAAAAAATGGAAAAGCCGCAGGCCATGATGGCATCAAAGCGGAAATGCTCAAGAGCATGCCTGAGGAAGGTTTACTTGTATGTTTAAGCTAATAAATACAGCTTGGCCAACCGGGACTATACCACGTGACTGGACTGTAGCTATAAAGGCCGGTCCAGATGCAATGACAAAGCAAAATGGACCGTGTGGACCGCAAAACGTTAGACAAGACGTACGTTAGATAAGACGTACGTTTTGCGGTCCACACATTCCGTTTTGCCTGATACGTTTTGTCTGATGCGACAAGTCGTTGGATAAGTCGCTGCGTCTAGACCGGCCTTAATTTTGCCAATATTTAAGAAAGGTGATGCAAGTTTATGAGACGATATTGGAGAAGCGCCTAAGGAAACAGGTGGAAGCAACAATTGATGATAACCAAAGCGGGTTTAAAGAACCTCAACAATATGAGCATTAACGCGAATAAAACTGAAATTATGATGATAGGAAAAAAAAAAAAAGAATAACTGATCATTACTTTGGCTCCGTGCTACAGGCAGGAGGAAGCATGGAGGCGGAGATCAATAACCGTATAACAAGCAGCAATAAGCTGTACTACGCACTTAGTAAGGCCTGCATAAGGAAAAAGGAAATCAGTACTACTACTAAAGCCAAGATATTTATGGGAGTTTATATTCCAGTCCTAACATTTGGGAGTGAGACGTCGACCTTGAGTGATAGGGAGAATACAGGCATGTGAAATGCGGTATCTCAGAGCGGCAGTGGGAGTCACTAGAAAGGACCATATCAGGAACAGTGAAGTGCGGGACCAATTAAGAGTGAATTCAGTGCAATCGTGTATAGAGAAAAGGTAATTAATGTGGTTCGGTCACATGGCACGTATGGGCGAAAATAGGAAAATTAAAGTTGTCTGGAAGGCGGGAGTGGACAAGAAGAGGAAGAGAGGCACACCAAATAGAAGTTGGAAACAAGAGGATTGCTTATTTATGTATGTATGTATATATAAAACTATGACAATAAGACAAAAGCCATATAGAATGTAATCAGGCCTAATCTGGCCAAGCCATTGCAAATTCAATAGGAGGACCAAATCTCCAACCGATGTCTTCTTTCAAAAAAAATATTTTTCTACAAAATCAGTGTTTTGAAGCCCACAAATGAAGAAGAAATCACGACTATCGTCATGGCGCTAAAAAGCAAAGCAACAGTAGACATATATGGGTTTTCAGTTAAATTATTGAAAAAGATTATAGAATATGTGAAAACACCTTTGGCATACTTAATAAAAGAGTGTATGCAGGAAGGCATCTTTCCAGAAGAGTTAAAATCAGCAAAAATATTACCCGTCCATAAGGCAGGTGATAAGGACAACGTTGAAAATTATCGACCAACTGCTATTCTTCCAATCATCTCAAAAATATTCGAAAGTGTATAAAAAACAGATTGGTAGAATATCTAGAAAATACAACATGGTTACCCCAAAAATAAATCAACTGTCACTGCTATGACTGAAATAATGGAAGAAATCGCCACAGCGTTCGATAATGGAAATGTTCAAATCGCCTACTGTGACCTCAGTAAAGCCTTCGACAGCGTAGGCCATTAAATACTGCTAGAAAAACTTCACTTTTATGGTATATGGGGCTCAGCAAACAAACCAATAGAAAGCTATCTACAGGGTAGACTTCAAACTGTTTTCTGGAACGAAAAATTCTCAGATATTTTACCAAATACCAAAGGAGTACCACAGGGTTCTATATTACGTCCTTTATTATTCCTAATTAATATAAACGACCTACCAGAAAATGTAAGAGTGGAAAAAAATACTTATTTGCTGATGATACGACCATACTAGTTAGTTTAGTTTTTATTTTACTTTTATTTAATTTCAAATTGGAATTTCAGTCTTATTTTAATTTTCTCTTTACGTCAATCAACGTACAAAGAGCATAAAAGCAAAGATATTTTAAAAAAATTCATTTGTTTCAAATTTTCGCCCTTTCTTATTTTCAAACCTGTCGTGACTCTTTCGTTTTTTAAAGCAAACGCTGATTTCTTCAACTTTCTATAAAATTTTAAAACTTAAACTGAACGCAAGTTAAATAAGCAAATTGTTTGCAGTTGCTGGCAAGATAAGGAACTGGCGGGTTCAATCCGGCTGGTGGTGGAGAAAAAAATCCGCATGAACTTCAACCACCACGTCATGCTCTTTGGGGTGGTCATCATACTCTCTACGTTTTTGTATGTGTTTGTCAAGGCCTTCTTCGGCAGAAAATATGCGAAGATAGACAAATGAAAGGACACTCACCACAACTCCGTCGGTCGCTTTGGTCGTCCTGAAACTAGGGGGCACCATTTCGGGGGTTAAGCTCGCAGGTGGCTCGAGTCCCTTTAAGCACCGTGCCACCAGCCACATTGCCAGGGCAAACTGCTCATTATTCAACTTGCCACTCTGTTTAATATCACACAACGCCCTAAAAATAAACTTCAATTTCTGTTTGTATCTTGTTTTGGGATGTGGTACCAGATGTGGGCGAGGACTGGCTGAGGCACTCCCGACTGTAGAAAAACGTCCTTGATTTCCTGCCCCGAAACGAATCCGTCTTTGTCGATGTCGCTTTTGATGAAAAGTGCATCTGATTTGCCCTTTTCTTCCGGGGTCACCACCCAAGCCAGCGTGAGCGTTGGCTGCACCGGCTGGATGGGCTTGGGGAGGTTATTTTGTTGTTGTAGTGTTTGCTGGGGAATGATGGGTGGAGGAGGGAGGTCCGGCTTGACCCCGTCTAATCCACGAGGCAACAGAGGCGTTGAAGTTTTTCGTTTTGCAGGTGGCATCAATTCCGGAGGTAATGTGTTAGGGATTGCGTACTTTTCTAAAGCCTTATAAACCAAGTGCATTGCCTGAAAATACAAAAATGTAAATTAAAAAAAAAATTGGACGTGAAGAATGGACTTACAGAGACAAACTCGTGCCTATCTAACATCCCATCTTTGTCTTGATCTGCAAGGTCCCATATTTTCCCGAGGGTATCCAGCGGTAGTTTAGAATCCATTAGTACACCCTTTACCTACAAACAGTAATGCGTGGTGCTTTTAAATGAAAGCAGCAAGCGATGGGCACTCACTTTGTTGCCTGGAATTAGACCATTCAGAGGCTGCAGGCTCTCGAAAAGCTTCTCATACTTTTCTCTTTCGGCTGGCTTGATGGTCCAGTCCACGGCAGAGGGCGGGAGTGAAGTTATCAACGGCGTGTTGGTAGGCAGGGGTGGTTTGACTGGTTTAATTGGGATATCTCCCTGTTACAAAATAAAAGAAATTGCACTGCTCGTTTAAAGCCCGTTTTAAACGGTCATATTTCTTGTAACAAATTTGTTACGAAATGCCAATTCGACCAATCAACATTCACTGTGGTGGCTTATCTCTATCATTTTGTAACAAAATTGTTACAAGAAATGTGACCGTCTAAAACGGGCATTAAACGAGTGATGTGACCGTCAACTGGTACATACCATCTTTGGTGGTGGCATCTCCAGGCTTAAGTTGGCAATATTTATGTCACGTCCAGACTGGGCCAGAGCAACTAATTTGAGTGCTACATACAGGCCTGTTTTGTCGAGGCAACCCCGTCCGCCCGGATCTGACAGGTCCCAGACTCGTGATAAGACGACATCGCTTAACCCTGAGCGCTTGAGGAAACGAGCAGCTTCCATCGCACCGATGGTACCATAACCATTTGGGTCCACCTGCATGAAATCTTTAGTAACTTCGAGTACACACAGCTTATGAACGTTACTTACGAAATTGTAATATGCCTCATATATGGCACCATGATTACCAGACACCTAAAAACAAAAGCATATTACCTTTAATAATTCAACCTTTCTCCTCAATTTGGATTTTATCCAAAAAACTCCAAATGTCAAATTTGACAGGTCTATTGTGAATTCTGTGACACTGACAGCTTTGACATTTAAATGAAATCCGCACGTTATCGACGTTCATCGCCGTTGATTTTATCGGTCCTCACGCAAGTGATAAGGACCGCGAAGAAATCGAGGAAAACACGAGCTTTGAAAGCCGCCCACTGTTCGTCGTTCACGGCCAAGTTTTCGGCGGATTTCCCGGGCACGTGCGACCGGTGATTTTTTAAACACACCGCCAGCTTCGGACGTTGGTTTTGCGTCGGGTGAGGCCGACGTGGGACTCTTTTTACTGAAATAAACGGAAAAATTCGTGCAAGTACCTGCGTCGGTGATGGCAGAGCGGCCATCTTTTGGGAAACTGTCGGGTCTTCACTGGTTGGCGGACGCGAATCGAGTCGGCCAATCACGGTGGCAATCAATAGTAGAACGGGTTCAGGCACGCCAACGTATTCTAGAGGCGCCAAATTTGAAATTCCGTCGACTAACGGTAAATATTTGCGGGGAATTAATAAATCAAAAACTTGGTTAAATAAAACAGATAAACGTGACAAGGTAAGTGTTCCATAAATCCATTAGAAGTCTCCTTTTAAAGCAGTTACAGTAAATTATTTGTCACGTCCGGTGACAAATCACGGCAAATATAAACGATACGTTATCACAACATATTTGGCAAACTACTTCTAACAACAATCGTGTTGTCTATCATCAAGGCTGACTGTATCAAAACGTTTAATGATTAAATAATTAAATACCGTGCGATTTTTTGAAAACAGGACAGAGTTAATTGGCTTTGGATTCTCCAAACGTTTATCACACTAGAACGATTTACAAATTACAAATAGCATTTAAATACTTTCTTTAAGCTAAGTTCACATGCATTGCGGATACGCAAAATTTTTATTGCGGATCGTTTCTAATTGGTTCATTTTGATTGAAATATACATAATGAACCAATTAGAAACGATCCGCAATAAAAATTTTGCGTATCCGCAGTGCATGTGAACTTAGCTTTAACCTTAGAACTTAAATCTCCCACGCAGGGTTTCCTAGGGCATTTTCGATAATCGAAGCGGTAAATACCGGTTAGTCTATTTTCTCACTCTTACATGCATTAAACGCATTCGTTCTAGCTAACTTTTTACCTCGATTCATGTAAGTACCGCTCCAATTATCGAAAACTCCCATAAATTAAAGATTTACATGGGGTGCTGAGTGTGGCGTTGCTGCTCTAATTGAAGACGTTTTGACGCTCTTAGCCCCGGTTTTTCAATCACAAGTTAACTTTAACCTTCAGTTTATTCCCATAAGAACACAATTGTCGCTATGGAAATAAACCAAAAGTTACAGTTTAACTTGATATTGGAAAACCCGGCCTTTAACGCTCCATGTAAATCCAGCTTTAGACCCAGTTTCATAAAACGTTGTTATAACCACTCGATGAAGTTAATCGTGTGATTAAGCAATACCATTTAAAATTTAAACTTTCCTCCAATGATATTGCTTAATCACACGATTAACTTCATCGAGTGGTTAACTACGTTTTATGAAACTGGGCATAAAGGTTTCTTTCGACGTGAACGAAGTGTATGCGTCAATTGAACAGATTGAAAGTTCATTGCTGATCTGCAAAATTGTGTGTGCTGCGAGAATTGAATGTGTATATAATCATATTTTTTACAAGACTGGGGAATCTGAACGCCAACTAAGAAAATACGATCAAATTGAACATTTTCATTTTTGCTGAACGCATTCACTTCGCTCAAATAGGAAGAGCTGGCTGTTTGCGTTCTTACAATTTAGTTCAGAGCCATTTTTCTGTTCTGAAGGGGGAGCCACATTACAGTGATCTGCAACTTTCTTCAGAGAAGTGATTGTTACAAAATAGTGCATAGTCAATTAAAGACAGCATTATTGACATAAAAGCTGCTTTCGATTATGCGTGCTGGAGTGCATCGGAATAACTCCGGGCTTCTCAGACAATGAAAATCTGTGAAAATCGAACATACCCGAGCAGCCTGGGATGCCCTGGAGTACTTCAGTGCATATAATCGAAAGCAGCTAAAATGTGCAAAATTTGAATTGAAATCAAGTATCAAATGTAATATTGAACATGGTATCTATGGCAACCATGGCCGCCTATATCAATAAAGGACCGCAGTCTGCAGTCCTTTATCCGGCCGTCTTGAGAAGTCTGTTTCATTTCCACGAAAGTCGTCGTTAGTGTTTTAGCTCTCTCTGTATAATTTTGAATTGAACTTCCGCCGTTGCCATATTTACCATGTTAAATGTTACTTTGAATTCGAATTTGGTACATTTTGTGTCAATTTCAACAATGAATCATAAATATATTGGGGCATGTTCGAAAACTCAGAGCGTTACTCTTGGGTAATATTGTTTTCTCTCTCATATAAATCATTTTGTAAATTTTGCTTTTAACTTTATTCACTCTGTTGGTGCTGTTGGTATAACTCTTATACTTACTCCCTGTGTTTTCGAACACGCCCCAACATTTTCGTCTCTTCAAAAACTTATAAATAAATAAATAAATAAAAAATTTATATTTGTTTATTTATAACCCCGGAGTAGCTTATAACTTGAAGTCTAATGTACGTCAAATAATAAAAAAAATAAATAAATAAGAAAAATAGTTCGGCACTTACTGCAAAAAATAAAGCATCCGCCTCATTCCGCCCTATGTTCAAATTTTTTGCAAGAATGTTCCGAATTGTTGTTGTTCAAGTATCCCACCCCTGCTGTTTCATAAATATAATGCGATCAATAATGATTTGATTTAGGAGACATCAGAAGAAGAGAAACTAAAAGAAGAAGAGAGATTTTAACTTTTCTTTGGGGAAACATTGTTGCCAACCTGTAAAATTGAAAAATCCCTTTTGTTATGACAAGAAATTCCTTTTTATAGATGAAAATCCCTTTCTGTATTGAAAAAAATGCAATAAAAATAATCATTTATTGAAGCAAAATTAATTAATATAAAAAAAAAATCTTTCCACAAAAAAGGTAAAACCCCCCCATCTGGTAACAATGGCAATGTGAAATAAACGGTCAAAGTGTAAGAAATCGAGAAAACGGTTTTATAAAACGTGTGCGCTGAAGACTATTTCACCGTTAATCCATATTTTTTTCTTCTAAAATAAAATAACTATGACAGATTCTGATGATTGTTTCGGTGGTGGTACAAAGAAGGGTCCCACGGTTCCAAAGCCTTCAAAAATCCCTAAAATAATCGTTTCTAATGAAAGAATCTCTTGGTCCCTTTTTACTAGTGCAGAAAATCTTCAAAAGGAGATCAATCCCTCAGGTTGGCGACTCTGTGAGGGAAGCTATACAAGACATCGAGAATAACCCCCCAGGGGCCTTATTCTCAAAACAAAGGAAAGGGTTCGTTTTGCGGGAGTGGCGTCAAAATGACGTAGACTCTCGTATAAAGCTATAGAAATCTTTCGGGAATTGCGTCATTTTGACGTAATTTTCGGGAGCGATCACTTCTCTCCGGTTCGAGAATAACCACCCTGGCAACCCCGTGTTCTACAAAATTGAATTTAAAATCTTTAAAATTTAAAATACCTATACCTAGACGTTTATTTGTTCCAAGGGGGGAAGATACGGCATGAGAGAAAGCAATTACATCTGAAGGAAGTTACCACTTTGCGATAGGTCAGTATTTGCAATATAGCTATTTGTTGACGTGGTGAAAAAATAATTGCTGGATTTTGTGTTTGCATCTGAGCGTAGTACGAATCAATGTGTTTATTTAGCAACTGTGATTAGTAGTATAAGCAAACGACACATTGATATGTTATTATAGACTTCAGTTAAAAAGTGAATGACTTAGGTTAGATTTGAAATTTTTCGAAGTTCAGTGGCGCAGCAGGCGTAATGTAAGTTCCTTTCAAATACTTTGAGTCATAGGACTTCAGTGCGTAGAATACAATTGACATTTCTCGAATCTTATTTAGTTAAGTTTCATGTAATAAGCGTGTTGTAAACAATGATGAACTCTTGGTTTGTGGACGTTTCAGAATTTTGTGAAACGCTTGTGACATACAGCGGCCATATTTAGTGACCAGTTCGGACGAAGAACTACTGTCAGTATGACTCTCTCCTGTTATTCTTAACTCGTTGATTTGTTTTCATTTTTTCCCTATTATGCTTCGGGCACATCTGCGTTAACGTCAAACGGCATTCTAATGACAAGAACGCGACAATTAACGCGAGAAAAATTAATGCGCTAAGTTTTACATTGGTGGTTAAGGTCATTATTTGTCCCACATTTCGCTCCGAAGCAGCTGCAGCAGTGGTATTTTACTTGAATATTGGCAACTTTATATTAAATGTCAAATATCATAGGAGTTCTATTAAAATATTTTAGCATTTTCCGTTTCCTAACATTCAAAAATTATATTTTAAATTAGTACTTGAAATAATGAAAGAAACCTGCAATCAAAACTAAGATAGTACATGACTAAAAACACGAGATGTCTCTGTTTTCGTACAAAAAATATATGTTCTGTCTTCCTCACATTTATCTTTCTTTATCTATGGCAACAACTATGCGATACGTTCGCCGGCAATCCGTTTGATGTGTATCAAAAACCGCCAGCCGAGCTATCGTCTAGCGCGCAATGCCATTCTCAATGCCGTTACAAAATTAGTGCCATATATGCCAATAATCCGTCGCTACGCTATCGTTGTCGGAGCCACGATGCGTCTAATGTGCTGCCTAACGTGATTTTTCACGTCTAACTTGACAATAATTGTATGTGTAGCGACTGATTAATGGCAAATTAGACGTTAAAAATGACGTTAGGCAGCACATTTGCCGTTAGTGTGGCTGAACCATTAGTGTGGCTGAACCATTATAACAATTTACATAATTTCACTTTTTTTTTACTTTAATGGAATTGACACAACTTGATTGTTTATAGTTATTAGTTAAATGCTGCATGAAAATAATTTTGTTGTTTTTTCCACTTTATGATTATGTAATAATCGTGAAAGGAAATTAATTTAAATGCCGTTATTTTCACAGCGATTTAATTTAACGTATTCGTGGAAGAACGTCGTAAATCCCCGTGCTCTTCGATAAGAAGAAACAGTAAATTAAACTTTTCTAAAGTAATTTACTTTTTACATGTAAATACCCATTGTAACTGTTTGTAGTTGATTTAATTCGCATAATTAAAGCGAATAGAAAGTTGATAGATTGATGTTCGCAATGTTTATATTTACTGATCAAATTTAGGACAAGTCGCACATTACATTAAATTGTACTTGAATGTATGCAACCAACAATACACAGGTGCATTCAGTGTCTTTCAAAAAGTCCGCAACAAAAGGGATTTCACTTTATTATCGATTTTTATTACATTTTATTGATGCAGAACGCTTCTGCATACCTTCAAATCAAATTGGGAAGTGCCAGGTGCAATTTATTTTTTACTGTATACAACGTGGACGTCGAGAAATGAGGACGGCTTAAGAGTAAAGTGCTCTTATTTTAAAAGATAGAGGAAGATGTCATAAGAAAATGTTGTTTAGAATTAAAATACAAAATTAGAGCCGTCTGTCTCGAAAATAAGAAAGAATTTACCCTTCATTACAAATCACTCTTTATACAAATACCGGTGGGATTAAAGTATTCAACAAGAAAGCATGAATGGAAAAACACTAAATTTATTGTTGCTTCTCAATTATTTCCTTTGGCTCTGAGTAATTATTTCCATGCGTTCCGAAAATTTGTGTTTTCTTGTTGCCATTCATCTTTTATCCATTGAAAATTTTTGACACATTTAATATGAGTGATATTTTAAATTTAAAGTTTCATAAAAATTGATAACAAAAACATTCCGTTTGTTACACATTCCTTAATGATAGTTTCAACAAAAAATAAACGTGTTTTTAGAAAATAACAAGAGGTTTCAACTTAATAACTGTAATATTATTCATCGCAGCATCCCGACCCGATTGGGAAAGTGTAATTCCCAAAGTACTCAGTTTACAGTTGCAGGGGAAGGCAACTGATAGCACCGTATAAAAACATGGACTTGTACATGTAAAACGAACAAACGTTATACAGTCTTCGGGGTCTTTAGTCACATACATACGTGTTCGCACTATTATAACAGTTTTAATTACCTCGTGCATACAAAATGTCCAAGTTAAACGTTATTATAGTGGCTATGATAGTTTGCACTTTTGTTTGCAGAACCTGGTGCTATCCATCAGCATTAGACGAAGAAATTCCCTCAGGTAAATAATTTATCTACGTTATGCCAATCTGATAACATTATTTTACAGAAGAAGTAGATTTGAAAATTTACAAATAAATGTCGTTATTAACTAGTGCATTTTATATGTTTTTAACTGTTGTTTCAGATTCTTTAGTTCGCCAAAAGAGAGTGACCTGCGACCTGTTAAGTTTCGAAATTCCAGTGCTCAAGATAAACCATGCTGCCTGTGCTGCACATTGTTTAACACTAAAACGAAGAGGAGGCTCTTGCAAGAAGGGAGTGTGCGTGTGCAGAAACTAATAAAGCACCTGAAGAATCATTTCCCACAAATGTAATCAATCAAGTCATTTACTTTCATAAAAAACAAATAAAATGAATTTTTATTTATTTTTTGACTTTCATTATCGAGATTGTTTGCAATCAAGAAGTAGGACGAACTAAATCAATCAAAAAGTACAAATCTTTAAAAAAAATAACACAATGTATACAGGGTGAAACCGATTAAAAGATCACTACAGGAATTTCCTAAACTAATAAGATAAAGAGGCGGTTAAATTAGGGAGAAAAAATTGCAAATTATAAAAATGCCCAATATTTAGTTTTAAAATAGTACTACGGTATGAAAATTGGAAAATATATTTTCTTTTTATTACCTGGAGGGGGAATGCATTGGCTACAATTTCGTAAAGAAAAGAAGCAAAGACAAGAAACCATGGATTTTGACTATTCTTCAACTAAAGTAGAAAGAAAATCATCGAAAAACAAAACAGAACACAGAAAATAATAGATTGTCATAACTTTCGAATTTAATTCTTTTTTTTGCAAAATGAAAATGACTGGCAAGTTGTTTATTGATTTCGTTTTTTTTTTCTTTAATGCAACCAATAGTTCAGAGGGACTCTGAGACTCGATCGTTACTTACAATTTTTTTCATTTCCTGTTTTTCTTTTCGAGTTAGTTCTTAGTCAACAAGAGATAAACATGTTTCTAAAAAATAACACGAGGTTTCGGCTTCAATGACAGTAACATTAATTTTAAGGAGAAATTACAGCATCCAAGCCGATTGCGAAAGTGTAATTCCCAAAGTACCTACTTTTGTTTACAGTTGAGAAATGCAACTGATAACACCAAGTAAAACACGATCGAATAACACGGATCAGACATTACAGTCTTCAAGGATCTTCAGACGTTTGCGTGATCGATCGAACATATTAAGATTTTTGATTTTTCCCTGCAAAAATGTCCAAGTTAATCAGTGTTATACTGGTCGTGATAATTTGCAGTTTTGTTTGCGAAACGTGGTGCCATCCGTTAGATGAAGAAACTCCTTCAGGTTATTAATTTATCTGTGTACTCTGTATTGTAATGTTATTATTATTTCACAGTAGAATATAGATTTTGAAAAGTGAAAAGGCAAACGAAGGACAATGTGATCTGTAAATGAAGTATTATACAGTATGAGCATAAATGTTTGAGGACAAGTTGAATTTCCCGCGTTTCAATATTTTTCTTAAGTTGGTCAAATGCATAGGTTACAAAAAAAAATAGGCAAGTAATTTGTTTATTTTAAATACAAGAAGCGGCAATAACTACTGACAGGTACATTAGGCAAAAGCGCCCCATTTTGTCTTATGAATACTTGGAGCCGGCTGCAAAATTTACACAGGCGACACTGAACAAAAATTAATTTCTCAGGACGGCGACACACAAAGAGTAAAAATTACTAGATAGAGACGCGGGAAATTCAACTTGTCCTCAATCATTTATGCTCATACTGTACACAGCGATTAACAATGACTGAAGCTTTCCGAAATATTATCAAAGTTTCATTCCGAAACGACGCCGTGTGGACAATAAAAAATTATTGTAGAGCGGCACATTCAATCATTGTAGATCACACTGTATTTTTTTTTGTATTGTTTCAGATTCCTTAATTCGTCAAAAGAGAGTAACCTGCGACGTGTTAAGCTTCGAAATTGCAGGAATCAAGCTTAATCATTCGGCCTGCGCCGCACATTGTTTAACACTGAAACGTAAAGGAGGCTCTTGCAAGAATGGAGTATGTGTGTGCAGAAACTAAAATATCTAAATACATAACAATAAAATAGACAATTAATAAGCAGAGCAAACTGAATTGTCAAAAAAAATGTATCATCCGATCTTAAAATATCTTAAGAAAAAATAAAATGCATATCTCAATGTACAGTTAATTTTTTTATTACATGCCTATTTTTTATTATTTGCCTATCTAAAAAGAACGTCCTTGTATCTCTGCAGTAATTAATTTTTTATTCGATGATGTCTGAAAATGAATCAACACAGTGTACATACAGGATGACTGACAATTTTTCCGCCAAAAAAAAAAAGACGCGTAACAGAGTGGATGTCACAGATTACGCGAAAATTTTTTAAAAAATTCCATGGAATAGTTTAATTAATGAAAAATGTAAACAAAAAGTATCTTACGCCAGTGTGTATAGAGTAACGAACATTCAATTGAAAAGGTCATCAAGTTAGTTTTGATTTTTTGGTGAAAGAAGATGGGATGACCTCCTAAACCGATTGACGTTTAATAGATGACAGTTGCCAAACAGTTGCAGTATTTTGTTTATAATATAACGTGACTTATTAGCGCTTTCGTTTGTTGCATTGATGTGGAATATTTTCCGTCTCTTGTTAATGTATGAGGTACAAACAAAATGTGAATGCTTTGAGTCCACTTACCGCAGCAAACAATCGCTAAACGTCAAGTGACATTTCGCGTTTATCTAATTCAAGACCTACCTCACAATCTTACGAAAAATTCAAAGGCTGCTTGATGAACTTTTCAATTGAATACTTGATATTTGCAATGTAATTAAAATTAAAATTGAAGAAAAACACTAGGGATTTTTATCCCAGAAATTTAAATCATTTTTGTGTTGTAGTGATTTATTTGTCAAAGTGGAGCCATTGTTGTGCTTATTTTATACAATTTCCTTCAGGTGATTCGCATGCATTTGTCAATATTTTGGAGCTCGTATTCCATTTAAAGGTTAAGTTAATGTCCAACGTCGTAAGAATCATAAAAACTATAAAACACTTTTATAACTGTACTGCGTTCATCTGCTGATCTTTCTTAACCACGAACGAATCGTCGTTTTGATTATTTCTCTAAAATGAAAGTACATATAATTTTTTTTAAACATTTTCCCTGTACTGGGATACCGCTTCTCTTCGTGTTTCTTTTCTTGGCGAAACCATTGTCAGTCACCCTGTATATACTCACTTATCTATAGGCCCCTAGCAAGCTACCTGGTGGCGCCGCCTGTCCGTTGCGACATAAATTGTAGGACGTGACTTGAAACGTTATATCCATTTATATCATTTCGAAGAAGATTTGAATGTGCTTGCTAGAATTTTCTCGATTTGTTTTAAAGTATGGAAGGTAAAGATCGTCCTCGTAACGTGCTTGTAACTCCAGTGATAGTACTGAGAGTCAGCTGACAGCAGTGTTGCCAACCCTGATACGACCGTTTTCCCTACCTTTTCCTACATAAACTTACAGCTAGTGGCGCTCGTGACGCCGTTTGCTACCCGCCTATAGTACTTTGATAAAAATTAATTCTGCTGAAACAAAGTTTACAAACAAGGTGCTCTTGAGCACTTTTAAGCGCAATTCATTTTTAGTTATATCTGTTGAAATAATTACAGACAATTCGGCACCTCTTTGCTTAAGCGCCCTTGTGCGTTGCACAAACTACACAACGGGCAGCGGCGGCCCCGATAATGAATAATTAAGAGTCTATTATTGTTTTTATAAGAGGAGAGCTCTGCGTCATAAATAAAAACGCCTCTGGCGTTGCATCGTCGAACATAAAAAGCACAACTCCATTCTCTCTTCTTATTCACAGTTGACAGAGAAATAATACCGAAATACTTGTCGGTTGTAGCTTCCGTGATTGATGACGCAGAGCTCAAGTTTCGTGAATTTTATAACATAATATATTCTCAGCCAACCACGTATTGAATATTTTCTATGAAAAAGAGGGTACCAAACGCTGAAATTACTGTGAACAATTCAAGATTCGAAACTTAGATACCTCAAACCTTCCCAATAGCCTTGCCTTCTGCAACGTTTCCAATCAAATATTTATACAGGGTGAATGACAATTGTTCTGACCAAAAAAAAACAATATATAAGAGAATCTACGTCACAGTTTACAACAATTGACAACAGTTTACAACACGTTTTATAAATGCGGCAGAATAATAGGACTCTAAAGTTTTTATTGACTACTCGCTTGCACACAATGCGACCTTGACACGCATCTCAATTAGTTTTATTACACGTTTAACGGCTGGGAACGGAAGTCTGACTTGTTTCTGTAGTTTCATAGATAGTTTCATTTTAAAAATTTTTAGACCTTTTCACTGCTTTTTTTATCGAGGTAATTAAAAGTCACCCTGTAGGTTAACTCCTTTTTGCGTGGTTTTATTATCACTGCGGGTTTTTTTAATATGTATCTGTGCCACATATTCGTGACATTCGTGAATCATTTTCGCGCTCACAGGGAATTACCTTAACGCCAAGCGAATTAATCATTAAGTCAATAACCGTTCCGCGGGGAATTTTTCACTTTGCACGCTTTAGGAGGACGGTAGTCTATTATTTTATTTCACCAATTGTATGCAAATGCAATTACCACAATCGTGCCGCAAGGATACATGCATTGGATAATTATACATATACACATAACAAAATAAAAAGCGAAATTTTTTGGGGGAAGAGACATTAAAAACTCATCACAACCAGTTGCATCAAGCACCCCTTTATTTACCATCCAACGGGTACATTGTAAGCATCAATATAAACTTGCAACCACTTATAAATCGGCGAATAGTATTCTAATAAGGGTTTCGTGGTGATGTAACTTTTGCCCGTTAGGATCTTCAAAGCTTCGGACCAATTTATACTGGAACCCTTACTCATCATCGCACTGTAAAATCGACAAGATTGGTTATAAACGAAATTAAAATTGAAATTAACTTACAGCAAACGTTTTCCGCACTTTTTCGATCCGTAAATGTCACAGCGGTGCAAAGGCAAAAAAATTGCGCCAGTGAACCCCTTCGCCTCCGGCCGGTGCGTCCCGTATAAAGAGAGCTCACAAAGCCCTTTGTAGATTTCCATTTGCAGTATGCTGCTCAAAAAGTATCTGCTTAAAAAGAGCCATCATTAACAGAATTAATTGAAATTTTAAATCTGCCAAAAAAGATAAAAAAAGGAAGCAAACGGAATAAAAACGTTTTTGAAATAATTGCAGAGTTGAAAATTATGAGTCGCCTCAGCGACTGTTTGATAATGCATTGTGCTGATGGTTCTTTTCGGCATTTTTTGATGCAACTTTGTCGTCGCAAGGTTAATCTCAGCACCATGATGGCGAAGTCGTCTTTGAAGTGAAAGCCGAGGTCGTGCGTTGGCGACTTATTTGTTCATCTTATTTGTTCTTTATGATAATTTGTTTATAAAATAAATTACTTGCCTGATGTAAGGTGTATTGTCGGGCACATGAAATTTCCCACCGGGATCAAAAAATTCCTCGCCCCTCCTACTTTCGGGGGGTACCACGCCCCGGACTTCCTTGTTTAATCCCCAGTAAGCCCCATTATAATTCCTCTCCGAAATTCCCCCGCTGAACACATCCCACCGAAACTTGTCCAGGAGCAAAGCGTAAGGTATTTCGGGAATCTTGGCCAGCGCCTGCTTCATCAAGAGGAAGAGATCGACCTCTTTGCTGAGCAGTTCGGAATCGGTGAGGAATCCAAGCCGATTGAGATGCTGGGGGGTCATGACGCCGTTCATGATCGCGTCCCCTATGCTCTCGTGGAGGGCAGAGTTAGCTCCATCCTTCCAATAAGTAAATTGAAATTAAACATTTTGAAGACGGTGGGGGTTACCTACCTGAAAGATGGAGGACACGTTCTTGTAGGCCATGAAGTACTGGATGTGACCCATTTCGTGGTGGATGACGTAGAAGTTCTCCATGTCGACTTTGCCACACATGAGCACCCTGAAATACACCAAAGACCAGGAAATGGGACAGTCGTGATTCGAAGGGGTGTCACCTGTAATCGTCGCTTGAATACATATTCGCAGCAGTTCCGTGACACAATGTGCCATTCGCGGTTTCTTCGAATACGGAGTGAGTCCAAAACTTTTCCGTCATTTTCGGCAACCCGAGGGATGTATACATATCTTCCGCTTGAAGTACCTAGGCACAACCCCAACGATCAACTTAAGCGACATACCACGTCGTGACTTACCATGTCTTTCACGTGCCATTTCTTTTTTTGGATTCGCTCGTCCAAATTCGGCACGTCGCTCGGGGGCACGAATAAATCTATTAGGGAAGACCAGTCTTGCCCCCACATGTTCCCTAAAAGTGTAAGCAAGTCTCGAAAAGTTGAAAATTTCGTACCGAGTAAGTTTCACCTAATAAATGTACAGGGATGGGGCCTAAGGTGTCGACTGTTGATGGTCCGTACTTCAGCGAGAGTTTGTGCCTCACGACGGCGTGAAGCATCACGTACAAGGGCTTTATTTCTTCATACAAATTAAACACTAGTTCCTCCAAATTTGGTATACTTAGCTCTTCCTTCCAGATTTCCCCCATATCTCGATAACCTAAACGTACCATTCACATTAGAAGTAATTTATTTAACTAGCAGAGTGAGGCTGAAGAGGAGTGACCTGTTTCCACTTTCTAGAAAACTTCGCGTGCTTTTCGTCAGCTTTAGATCATTCAAGACGAAGACAAGAAGTTCATTCAAGAAGAAGAAAAGAACCTAAACGTACCACCCAGATTAAAAGTAATTTATTTAACTAGCAAAGTGAAGCTGAACACCCTACGTATGACTTTTAAAGTGTATTAGGTCATCTCCTAACCAAAGAGGAATGACCTTTTGCCACAGTCTAAGAAACTTCGCGGGTTTAGACCATCGAGACGAAGCCAAGCAGTTTACTCAAGAAGAAGAAAAGAAGAACTTATTTGGGGCACATGGAAACCAAGAGTACTGCAAAAGAAGCAAAAGAAAAGAGCAGGGAGTCTAAAGAACGAAGTCACTTTTACAATATATGGCTTTTGATTTTGTTGGGTTTGTCGATTTCCTTAGAAGAAAGCAAAGGAAGATGCTTTGGATGGATTTTGGCAATGAAACCAAAAGAGAACCAGATTTTTTACAAAGCAATAAAATGTAAAATCCAAAACAAATGCACTAACTAAATGGAAGACGCGAAGAACAGTTTTAAATCCCATTAGAGAAGAGATGGAAGTGGACGAATTGTAAAACAAAGAAACACGGGCATATACCAAAATCGAAATAAAAGATACAAATGGAAAGAAGGACGAAATTAGGATGGATTTGATAAACTGGTGACAGCAATAGGCGGGGAAAGAAAACAAAGACCATTGGATGTTATCAATTAAAAGAAGAAAGCGAGATGATGGATGTGAACCAAAATCAAAGGTCAAAACTAAGGTCGGAGAAAAAAAAGTAAGCAATGAAAGCCTTAAGGTTTGGCCCGAAACTAATGGATCAACTTCTAACAGAAAGAAAAATCTTAAAATTGAAGAAGATTGGTTTTCAAACTAACTTTACCGTTATTCTGAGCCGCCGCGTTCTCCAGTCGTACCAAAGTTGGATAAATTTCTCTCATTGGAGGTCCGACGAAGTCGTGCCACGTCGTCCATATCCACTTATACTGGTCCACTCTTAAGTCCGGTCTTTTCATCAGCCTTTCCAAATCCGGTTCTCCGTGAACGCATCGACCCCGTAAAGAAATTTCGGTTCCGTTTTGGTCCTGATCCGGAATGCAAATTTCGGCGTTGAATATTTCCTGTAGTTTTCCCAACAAGCGAAGGTACTGCCTGAATGGACCAAATATAACTGGATTAGTCAATACGAATTGAATATGCTATACTCAAATTGACAATGAGATGCAGTAATTAAATTGTTGCTGCTTTTGCAATACTTTTTGAGTTAGCATCCTCTGTTTAGCAATTTTGGTCCTAATTGGGACTCATTGCAATCCAGCCAATTCTAGTCAAAATTTTGCAAGTTTGCGATGACACGCTAGTGTCCGCATTGGCTATCGGGTGTGTGATAGCTTATGAGGCAGCAGTATCGCTGCGATTTTGCCATTCTCTGCACAGCAAAAGTCAAAACCCAATCGTGCGGTGTCGCGACTATGTGGTAGAAGTAGTCTTTTGAACTCAAAACTGTTCTGAGTCTCGGACGGCTTCGAGTATTCGTTAAAAATTGCCAACTAAATAATAATTACTATTACAAATCATTATTTTCGATTAACAATTAAGAGAATACATATAATAATTCAGCCAAATTATTAAAGAGCACAATTTAGACACATGTAAAATTTAATTGTAATTACAGATTAATTCAATATGATATGACACAAAGTCAAAACGATATCATACGAAACAATGCTAATCAGATTCAAAATAACCCTATAACGAGAAGAAACATATTTTGTAAATCAATTAAAGCAGTTGTTAGTTTCTAATAACATAATTAATTGGCAAATAAATTAACGTTTTCTCACCCAAACCAAGGTACTAGATGCGGAGAGACGGACGGATTTTCAGAGTTTAAGCAGCAGGCGCGGTCCCAGAAGTGCTTCTTAAGGGGAGGGGGATTTACTTTCGTTGGTGTTTAAAAATCGTAGATAAATACAATCGTAAAAATATATGTGAAAAAATCATTTATTTTTAAACTAACTTGCAACAATAAAGAAAATTTTTATGTAGGTTCCGCATGATTCGGAAAAAAATGACTTGTTAGGTAAAGGCAATCACTATGACATTCTGTGAATGCTAGTTTAATTGCGCATTCGGACTTTGGGTGATGTGTTCGACCATACAACTACTTTTTTTTTAAAGGTCGCTGATACCGACAATGAGGACCAGCACTGAGTAAGGTTGTCGTAGATAATCTGTTTACCCAAACAACAAAAATTAATTTAATTTGCAACTAGTTTAAAAATTAACAACTGCTTCAGTTGTTGTACAGAATGCCATTTCTTCTCTTTACCACAATGTTTTGAATGTTTTTATATTCGAATTATTCCTGAGATTGTTCTTCAATTCTATTTTGTGTTTTACCTTAGAAAATTGTTCTATATCTTTTTTTTTCTCTTAATTTACATTGTTATTCGTAACCCATATAACCCTGAAACTATTTCTCTACGGGCCAGTTGTACAAAGGAGGTTTAAACTGACGCTCAACTGAACCAGGTTCAAAGTGAACAAAATCGCATCAAATTTTATTTAAGAATGCATTAGTTGCTATGTGTCATTAAGATTCTAGGTATGCGAATTTGTTTACTTTGAACCTGGTTCAGCTGAGCGTCAGTTTAAACCTACTTTGTACAACTGGCCCTATGTGAATTAACTTCAAAATAGGAAAACTTGTTTTATTATTGATCAAGAAGGCGAAGAAAATTATTAAAAAGAAAAAAATTAACGCTTAGGTTTAAAGAACTACCCCGTCCTTTTAAAAGGACTGTAGGTTTAACCTGTACTTTTAAAAACTGAACAACCCCTAAATATATTTTTATTGAATTAAAGTTACACTTTGATTATGATTTATAAAGTATGGTACATTCTTTGGGATGCAATCCAATATCGCACTTCTGGCAACGAAAATTAGTTCTTTTATGACATGCAGCACATTTAGGCCCAGTTTTACAATCGTGGAATAAGGACGGAATAACTGTTCGCTGAATATCCTTTAATGTTCCTCCATATCTACGTCACACCTACGTCACGTTTATCTAAGAATAATGCTTATCCGACGATTGTAAAATTGGGCTTTAGTCTGATTGTCTTGGTATAACACGAGATGATCCATTGTATCATAACGGGAATGCCCTCTAAAGCCCTTTGGCTTTCGTGAAGGTCCATTTTTGTTTAAAACTTTGTTGGTTTCCAGCAATTCTGTAGGAACGGCTCTCCTGAATCTCAGTTGATCTAGTTTACCGTCACTGAGCTTATGCAAGTACCATGCATTTTGAACTGTCATGTCGATACAATGGGCGACCAAAGGAAAGTACCATTTCTTTCCGTGAATTGAAATGCGATATTGAGCGATGTTCTGATCACTGCGGTCAACGCCGCCCATGTTCACATTATACGCCTTTGTAGGCTTAGGCTGATCTACATGAATATGCTTCTGTTCAAGTTGGGAAAATCTTTTCGTTTCATTGAGTGGAAGTATGGAGGAAGCATTTGAAAGAACATCGGCACACTACCATTTCTTTATCAAATTCAAAGGCTCCTTTTTCTTTCTCTTTTTAAAAGCTTTTACACTAGTTAGAGGACACTTTTCGATTCTATTGTGCTAATCGCTTTTATTTTACGAAAAGTCAGTTCTTTTATTAGTGAAAAGGATGTAAAAAAATTGTCGAAGAAGATATGCAGATAGTGCATCTGTATATTTCAAAACAACTTTCGATCCAAGACCCAGATCCTTGTATATTTCGGCTAAATTAGTAGATGAGCCCCGATAAGGTTCAAAATAGACAATGTATCCTAATCGAGTGGCTCCAATCCAAAATTTATAACCCCATCTTATAGGTCTCTCTCTGCTTACAGCCATGTCGCACCGCCCAAAATAGGGCACCATGGCCTTATCAACAGAATGATCTTCCTCAACTGGAGCATAATCTAGGAACTTTTTATTTAGCGATTGAAATAATGGACATTGCAATTGAGGATGAAATGAGTTTATTGTTAGAGTCATTGGAATATTGTCAATACATTTTTTTCGGGAAACACAACAGTATCCGCTCAAAATTAGAACACCAATGAAGCAAAACATATCATCAGTTGTCGTATCATCAAGATGATTTTTTGGAGAGCATATAGGTTACTAAAGCGAACATGATTGCTGATAAGATCTGTATCAAAAAATAACTTGAAGGTAGTAGCTGGCGAATGTTTATTTTTTACTATGTGTGCTCGTTTCCACTCAGGAAATTCTGCTTCCAAGTCCATGCTAAATAAATAGTGAAAAATTCTCGTCTTTTTTAATTTTTTCTGGTGAAACGAAGATAGTGGCATTTCGTCTTCACTCTCCCAGTTCTCGTCATCTTCTTTCTTATTGGTGAAAATCTCAATGTCTGTGCGCAAATGAGACCCTGGCAAGTTGTTTAGTACAACATTGTTTTCTTCCCCGGAATCTTCGTCTGTGTTGTAATCATTGGCATTTTCTGGTGGAAAAAGTACAATTTCACCAGGAATATTTGAGACGTCATCTATGTTTTCCACTTCCTCAAGGAGCTCATTCAGCGTGAGTGGTCTTTTCCAATGACTAAAAATGAATTGTGGGAATATTTTAAAATGGGCAAGGAATGGCACACATTTCTCACAACCTTATGACTCGAATCTAAGAAAAATCTCACTCAAATTACGTAAATGAGAAATGGCCCTTGCAATCTACAAACATTTTTCTACAAATTGTAATCATGTTGCGCATATTTTCCTTAGACCAAATAATTTTGTTGCGCACGATCGATTTGAGAAAAAAGAAATGGCGTGGTAGAACTAATGCTACAGGTTTCTGATTATACATAACAATCTGCGATCTATGGTTGAGTAGCTACAAGCTTAAAAAATGAATTTAACTGTGGGGGTTGCAACCATCCATCCTTTTAAAAGAACCGTAGGTTCGAATGGGTTTTAAAGCCAACGCAAAACGCCGAGCAATGAAAGGTTGCTGATGCCGGTCATACGAATAATGCTATAACGGGGGCAGCATTGACATTTTGGGGCGGGGGGCGGAGGGGTTGCAAGTTTTTATCTTACAAAAATCTGTTCTAACACGCAAAAAGCTCACCGACTTTTGCAAACCCTAATTCAAAGTACCAAAAATGTTAGAGTGGCTTTATCCCTATTATGTCATACCATTTTCCTAACACTAATTTCAATTAATCCCCCCCCCAAAAAGAAAACAACAATATGGATCCAGCTTGAGTTTGTTAATTTCGGCTAAATTCACCTAAAATTTTGGTTCCCGTTGATAGTCATCGAATTTATTGGTGTATTTCTGAAAAGGCACACTGTTTATACAGCGTGTTACGGGACTACTGTCATCTGTATACCTTTTTCTTAATTACATTTACTTAAGAATTAATACTAATAACCAAAATCGTCATCTCGTAAATCTTGACACAACACATTACTCGCCTTGACCTTTATTGCATCTATCCCGTGCACGTGCTTGGATTAATGCGCTAGGAATATATTGTTTTATGGCACTTCCGAACTCCGACGACGTGACGCATTTGCCTAAACAGCGTATAACATTTCAGAGGTTTTAAAACGGTGGAACTTTTTGATCTTGCGCAGGTCAGTTTTTCAATTTTGAGCTAGACTATTGAGATTTGCAGGATTAATTCCTTTTATGGTGAAGAACGTACAGTATTAATAAATGCCAGTAGTCCCATGACACCCTGTATATTTGATATACGCAGGTGCATCTTCTTCACATTACTTTTAAAGTTAATTCACTCAATTGTTTGTTTCTATCACTTCTGACGGAGGTGTTTCACTTCTTGTGCGATTTCAGAACAAGAACGCCTTATTCGGTCGGTACATACGATTTTGGCCTGGTCACGCCTTCTACCTTCTCGATGATTCCAGTGAGTTTTGAGTCGAACGCCAGATGGTTCCAGACTTTTCTGGAAAATTCGAGAAGGAGAGGATCTCTACTATATGTACGAAACCGGCAAGCTCATTCCGTAATTTAAATTCGACACAAAACGTCGCCTACGCGACCGCGGAAGTCGTCCACCAAGTTATGTAAACAAACGACTTGTTTTTTCAAGGGTTTGCCGTTATGACTCAATAAATCTGCATCCTGAGAATATTAGCTGCATATTGCGTCACCAAACAGTTTCCCAGGTGCTTCATCAAAAAAGCCGGTATTATGAGTGAACGACGGCTCATCGGAATTTCCGGTATAAACCATATAAAAGACGACTGGTTTCATGCATAGGTATCACATAACTACAGTTTATTAAATGGATCTTTTTACGTACGTCTTTGATTTTATCCGTATGAAACACATCAGTACTTTCAAGTCAAGTAATAAATCGTGAGTTTTACTTTACAAACATTCGTATAAAGACGTTCCCTTCTCAATCTGAACGCGTGTTGTACCTAGATACGATTGCTACATATAAAAATTGGTTTCACTAGTGCGTAAAAAGATTAATTTAACAAACTGTACAAGTAGTGTGGTCGAGAAGATCACCCAGAGTCCGAGGCCGAACTAATAATCACCGAGTTTCAGGTAAAGTCCGTAAATCCGTCCGTCTCTCCGCGTCTAGTACCATGGTTTGGGTGAGAAAACATTAATTTATTTGCCAATAAGTTATGTTATTAGTAGCGAACGGAATTTGATATTTTGTTCGGTTTATTTCGAACAAGGCGGCAACGAGTGAGCGCACATTAACCCGTCGCTGTAGCGCTTCGTTTGCATTTAATCGAACAAAATATAAAATTCCATTCACTAGTTATTAGAAACTGCTTTAATTGATTTACAAAATGCTGTTTCTTCTCACTCTCGTTGTGACATCTTGAGGAGCACAGCGTCTTGACGAAGCCTTGTGAAAGTGATAAATTTGAAAGTAAAGGATAATTTTATTGTTTTCAACCACCCGTCCCTCACATATATAAGCGAGGATCCGCGCGCTATTTGAATCATTACTATTTCGAAAGCGATAAGTGTCAATCTCGCGATTAGTGGAAAGCTTAAGTTTGTTAGACAAGTGTAGCAGCTTGTGTTTTGTATTGTGCTAAGCGAGGGTAGACGTTAAAGCGTTTTGTATCCTACTTTTGAAATGATTGCGAGTCCCCCACATGACCACACGTATAACGCAATTACGTCCAACTATTTCTAAAAGAAAAAGTAATAACAACGCACGGCCACATGCCTTCCGTTGCAAATCCGAAACTAATAATTTTCTTACGAATAAAATGTGACCGAAACACCGCAGGCCATTTCATTTTGCCGCATTAACTATGCGCTACTTCACCTTTATTCCTGAAATCTTATAAAATCGTATTTACATGTCCAATTTAAGATATAAAGCGAAACGTAATATTCACAAAGCAATGACAGAATAAAAACGTCGCTAAAGGCTTTTAAGATTATGAATGTATTATGAAAGCAAAATAAATACCTACACTCGTGGCCAAGAAGGACGCGATAATATGAGGCCTGTTCGATAGCTTTGCACTTTTTGCACCAACCGCTCCTGAGAGAGTGTGATGTATATGACATAACATAAGTAGGAGTGAGAAAAATAGAGTAAAGGTGTTAAAAGTGTAGAAAGTGCAGAGCTATCGAACAGACCTATGATTGGAGAGACCACTGTACTTACAATGCCATTTCGTTGGTGAATCTTGGCCCCCTGCAGAAGAGGTACAGCTTCCTTTGTTCTTCATAACTGAGAAGGTTCGGTTTAACTTCCGAAGCGCACGCCCTATTCTTCCAACTATTTCTTACGATGCCCACTTCAATTGCTTGAGTAGCCTTCTTGCTGCTGGGGCTGACATACAGTTCCCAAGTCAACAGGGCCGCAATTGAATTAAACTCCTGCAAATTCGACTCCAATTGTTTGATCCACACCTCCACGTCACGTCGATATTTTTCTGAAAGCGAAAGGGCATTCTAAAAACGAGTGGTTTCTGAAATTTTTGTACTTAATCGATTCCTAATCGAAGTCTTTAGCTTTAGAAAAGTGGTAGGTCTTTCGTAATAATTGTAAAGAGATTTGTGCAAGATACAATAAATTATTTATTGATTTTATTGAGTTCGGTAAGTGCTTTATCATAAATCATAACGTAAATAGTATGCAATGTCGTGTATCTAATGTACAGGTTCATATACATAGATAAGCTTAATGGTCGGTGCCCACACTTTAATTGAAGCTGTCACCGTTCCGTTTAACATGTTTTTTCGGGCTACTTACGCGTTAATTAATAAAAGAGATAAATGTACACATTATATACAAGGTGTTTGAAATTTTGATGTTAAATTATATTCTAGTAAAATCATAATATCATCTGTAAAGAATTACCATAAAGTTTTAATTTTGTTAATTGAGAGAAGATTTCAATTAGCACATGAAATATCGTGAACTTGTCGACTTAATAAATACTATAGATTAACAGGTATAGCACACAAATCGCTGACACCATAATAAAGAAAACGAGAAACAAATCTGCAAACTCGACCTTTTATATTATAGACTGAATTAGTGCAAAGCAAATTTTCCATTGTTCTCTTTATGAAGTATGTGACTGTATTATCTGTTCACAAATTAAAAGACCACTGGCGATGTTGCCTTGTGAAAATTACAACCGGCAACATTGTCTTAGTTAGAAATTTGGTAACATTTGACGAGTGCTTCTTTCATTTTAGCATTTAAAATATTTTTCTGCTTTCGAGGCATTGAAATGGCTTGTTAGAATGAATATAAATGTAAACAATATAATAATAAAATTGATTTGACAAATTACTTTGACATGAAACTTCAAATACCTTGCCAACCTTGCTATTTTGATAATGTTTTATAGGGGACTTATGTTTTATTCCAATATAATGCAGCAGGTGGTGGTTTTTTAATTTGTGAACAACGTATACGTGTACATACATGCCTAAATAGCACGTGAAAAAATTTTACATACAAAGGCACCTGGAATATTGGCACATCCCGAACAAAAAAGAATTAATAAAGTGTTAGTGACTCAAGATTGTATACATATACGTATGACTCTACGATCATATTAATGAATGTCTAGTGGGAAGGTCCTGACAAGATCATACATGTTGTGAGTTTTTAAAATACAAAAATTTTAGTAAAAAGTAATGCATTATGTACGTAGGTACAAAGAAACAAATGAAAGCTCGATTTGCAACTCGATATGTAATCATTTGGGTTGTATAATGAAACTTATTATAACACTAGTTATATAATGAAAAAATTTATTAGTTATTACTGAGATTTTCTCTTACTGATGGCTTCCGACAATACTTTTTAAATTAATAAAAATAAAGACCATGTTGCAGGCGTAGATAAAACGTTATATATTACAAGTGGGATAGTGCATCATTATAATATTCGTGCTCTTATCCTGAACTCGGGCTGACGCCCTCGTTAGGATAACTCATGGCACTCATATTATAATGATGTCTCTATCCCACTTGTAATATAAATAACTATTATAGCGTAAAAACTTGGGCCATTTTTGGTGCGATGCATCTGGTGATATGGGGTGTAAAAGCATTGTGAAGGCATTATTCCAAAAACCAGACAAGTCCAAAATATCTAGTTTACAAGTTGTCGCTATTTTATATATTTTAAGTAATCGTCGCGTCCTGTATATAAGTAAAAAGTGAGCAAATAAAAATCAGATTAGAGTAGGCGGAGCAAAGAAAATGTATGTCTGTGATTAACTGAATTAATTAATGTAATACATTCATGGATTGTCAAATTTATTGACTTCTCATTTAATCACAGACATACATTTTCTTTGCACCGCCTGCCCTAATCTGATTTTTAGTTGCTCACAGGTTATAATACGTCAGAATCAGAGAAGAAAAATGATGTACGTCAAATAAGTGCGCCGCAGCACAACTATTTGCCGACCTATAAATTGTGTCGTGAAAGCAAATGGCCTCATCAGCAGAACAGTAGCTCGAGAACTCCATTGCAACCCCGACGACCAACAAGATATACGCAAGGTTAGCAAACATGTCAAATAAGTGCGCCGCAGCACAACTATTTGCCGACCGCCATCTCGTGCGTGTTAGCTCATGGGGCAACAGTATCGTTGCTATTTGCTTTCACGACACAATTTATAGGTCGGCAAATAGTTGTGCTGCGGCGCACTTATTTGACATGTTTGCTTTTACGCGCTAACCTTGCGTATATCTTGTTGGTCGTCGGGGTTGCAATGGAGTTCTCGAGCTACTGTTCTGCTGATGAGGCCCCGATTAGGGCCGAAATAGCTATACAGAATATGCTCAGGGGCCCCATTGCGATCCTGCCGACTTGCAACCAACAATTTTGCAAAAATGATGTACTTTTTAATGACTTAAAATACCTGACCCGCGGTTCATTACTACAAAATTTTTAACTTAAATTCGACCCATTGGTAAAAAAAAGGTTCGCCATCCCTGACCTAGGCAAAGGCCTGTAAAGCGCGGGTTCTGGCTCACGAAGTATATTTAGCTTTCCGATAGGAAACCTTTGAAAAATCAAATAAGTTAAGCTTTAATTTGTTTTCTTTTTGCGTTTCGTTAATTTTTTGTTTTTCTTTATTTGCAAAAAAAAAAACAAATGAAAAATAACAAATAAAGAATTGACGATTTTTGACCCGAAGCTTTAGAATTTTAGAAGTTAGGGTTTCCTTTCTTTCTTTTTGCGTTTCATTATAGTAGTATATAAAGCGCGAGTTCTGGCTCACAAAGCAGTTCACGGGTATATTTAGCTAAAAATCACTTGATTTTATACAATTTATCCAATTTTTAACAAAAAATCATAAAATTTACTATACAGGGTGAGTTATTAAGCGCCCCTTCTTCCATAGCTCATTTATAGAACGAGATAGAATTTTTTTCTTTTACAAGGACATGCTACCTATTGAGCACTATAACGTAAAATTATTTTGATACATACAGAGTGTTACATAAAATAATGGCAGCATGCAGCGGGATTTTTTTTAATGGAACACTCTGTGTATTTTCCTATAGAAAGATATAACACTCGATCCTCTAAACAGCAGCACATAAAATATTTATATTTATTTAACCAATCAAGAGTAAATTAATATTTTATCGAAAACGGTCTGATTTTCAACTTGTCAACAATGTCTTAAAATTGATGCGATGTGGTTTACAACAAAAGAAAACATCAGTGTTTACAAATAATTACCTTAATGTAAAAATTGTTGTACTTCAAAAAAAAAATATACAAATAATAAATTAATGATCTAACAAATAAATGAAAATCGGTGAATTTCTTTTGTTCAAGTATTCAGATTTTATTAAATCAAATGTTAATGAAGACAACTGAAGCTTAGGAACTACATCGAATCAATTTTAAAGGATTCTTAATTAAAACAAAGTAAAAGGACTGTATTACAATAAAAATACGATGATTTTAATGTAATAAGAGTCTGTAACCAATTGTAAACTTGATATTATCCATCTGTTTTATGAAATAGAGGGCGCTGTCTTAAAAAAATTAAAATACGGTACGTTAAATAACTTTTTAATATTGATTTTAGAGTAAAAACGTAAAAAGTTTATTATAGCAAAAAAACTGTAAGAATTATATGCAGAAAACCTATAACAGAATTGAAGAGGAACATGAACACTCTCTATTCGTGAAAAGAGATAAGGGGGGTTGCATTTAAAAAAATTGAATAACGGCAATTTGAAAATCTGACAATTACACAGGCTTGAACACTTGAAAAAACAAATGAAACTAAATGAATTTATATCTGGGTTATTCCCTATACTTTACTTTATAACACTACCTATTTTTATTCCCGTACGACAAACGATACGTTTACAGTTAGTATTTTAAGAGAAGTTGAAAATCAGACCGTTTTCGATAAAATATTAATTTACTCTTGATTGGTTAAATAAATATAAATATTTTATGTGCTGCTGTTTAGAGGATCGAGTGTTATATCTTTCTATAGGAAAATACACAGAGTGTTCCATTAAAAAAAATCCCCCTGCATGCTGCCATTATTTTATGTAACACTCTGTATGTATCAAAATAATTTTAGGTTATAGTGCTTAATAGGTAGAATGTCCTTGTAAAAGAAAAAAATTTTATCTCGTTCTATAAATGAGCTATGGAAGAAGGGGCGCTTAATAACTCACCCTGTATAAATGGATTCTACAAATAATAGTTACAATCTTGATGAATGGATAACTTATAGAAGAAGAATGAAGAGTCTTAAAAAACAAAATCCAAAAAATGATTTTGAAAAAATGGTATTTGATCTAATGAACATACATTTTGATAATATTGAAAATAATGTATTAACTATGGCAAAATTAGGATTGATTAAAATTCATAAAGATAATACAGAATAAATGACTTCCATTAATTTTAAATTTATATACCGCAACCTTGATAACATCCACAGCGCTCAGATTTTCAGTACAACATTCTCGCGATGTGTTCATAAAAAATATTGAAATGACACACATACACAATACACTTGATAACGGACTTAGTTAATACTTTATAATTATTGTATATGAAAATTAAGTACTAATCATAAAAATTATTTAGACAAATTCTGTATCATAAAATTAGTTCATATATTTTTTCTCTAATAAATGAATGTTGCTGAACTACGAAAATACTGTATTCAAAACAAACTACCATTTAAAAATTTACGCAAGCATGAGTTACAGGAAGTAATTAAAAATTATTTATTTAAAAAGAATTTTGCTGCTGAATTTAATTTTGATGATGATATATAATTCAGAAACCAAGAAAAAGAAAACCAGGAATAACTAATAAAGCTAAGGACTTTAATGAATTATCTAATGTAATAGAAGATGATAATAAAGATGTAAAAGTTGTTAGATCTAGAGGTGTATGGGGAGATATGCTAGTTAATTATATCTTTTATTGTAAAAGTTCAGAAAATGATTTATACACTTATTTACATAAAATATCCAGTCAAGTAATAGAAAAAGTTTAGAATGGATTCAAAAAAATGTCGAGTGTAAAAGTTCAATTAGTAGCGAATATTCAATATGAAATATTTGATATAAGTGGTAATGTTATTGATTTATGGACAAGATATTTTTCATCAAAAACACATGCTATTATGAGTAAAAATATAGTTAAAGAAGTTGTAACAGAAATGAAAAATAATATAATTAGAGAATTTGAATCATTTAATACTAAAAATACTAAACTTAGATTTGCACGTGTTTTAAATGTAGACCTACAATCAAATAAATTTACACCATTTCGTGGCGGTACTTATAAACAATTACCAACTTACGTAATTAATAAAAAATGTTGTATTAATGTAAAAAATATTAAAACTAATCGATTTAAATGTCTCAAAGAAAAGAATTATAGATGTTTTCAATATGCATTGGAGAGTATTTTAAATCCTGCCCAAGATAATGGTGATAGACCAGCAAAATATGATATATCTAAATATGAAATTCTTAAAATGGAATATCCTGTAGAATTAACAAATAATAATATTTCTAAATATGAAGAATTTTTAAATGTATCTATTAATGTATATCGTATTCATAATGATAATACAATAGAATTATTTATATTAAGTGGTAAAATTGAAAAAACAAAAACACATGTAAATATTTTAGAATATGATAAACATTATGTTGGAATAAAAAATTCGAGTGCATTATTAAATGGACAAATTTATAAAAGAAATATGCATATGGACATACCGGGTGGAAAGTTTCAAACCCGAACATAGGAAACTTGCATTGTATGGAGATTGCTGTTAGCCGTTTAAACGTACAAAAATGGTAATAGGCTTAAAAGAGAGAAAATTATGACCAATATTACCTTGCAAAAATTATTGCTAAATGTTAATAATTTCGTGAAAATTAAATTTTCAAATTTCATCTGAAAAATTTAGTTTCCTTGGTATGTCAGATTTGAAACCTTCAATTATTTTTTATTAATTGAAAATAATTTACACGTCACTCCGTCACTCAAAATGTATGATGAATAATTTACACATTGAAACTTTATTAAACGTTCTTAATACAATACATTTTACAGCAGGTATTCAAATAAGACACCGTTTTGCAATAAACAATATCCTAACCGATAGAGAAAACTTTTCATGTCTTGAATTTCACGGAAAATAAATTTCTCTATGCGAAGCCTAACACCACTGTAAAAGATTTCTAAAATAAAAGTCCTTCCTTCTGTGTAATTATTTATGATACATTTTGAGTGACCGAGAAATTATTTTCAATCAATAGAAAATAATTAAATCTTTCAAACATGACATACTGGTAACTAGATTTTTCAGATGAAATTTAAAAATTTTATTTTCACGAAATTATTAACATTTAGCAATAATCTTAGCATAGTAATTAATGGTCATAATTTTCTCTTTCCTTTAAGACCATAACCATTTTTGTATCTTTAAATGGCGAGCAGCAATCTCCATAAACGTACTTTTCAATGCAAGTTTCCTATGTTCGGGTTTGAAACTTTCCACCCGGTATGTTTAAAATGTCATAGTAAATTTGAAAATAAGGAAAAGTATGTGGAACATATCGAATCATGTATAAATAACAAAACTACTATTGAAATGCCTAATGACGCCAATTTAATTAGATCTTATAAATCTTGTGGAGTAGAATTATACCATCCATATACAATTACACTTGATTTTGAATGTACACTACAAAAAATTAATAAAGAAATTGGAAATAAATATGAATATATTCATGATCATATTCCTAATAGTTTCTGTTTTAATACAATTGATGGAACAAAATTAATAAGAAATGATAATGTAGAAGAATTAATGAAATCATTTACTGAATCACTTATTGAATACGGTAAAAGATATAATGAAATTAGGAAAATTAATAAAGAAATAATATGGACAACAGATACAATGTTAGAATTCCAATTAGCTAATAAATGTTATATATGTAATAAGAAGTTTACAGATACTCGTTATAAAGTTAGGGATCATAATCACATTACTGGAGAATACAGAGGTGCAGCATGTAATTCCTGTAATTTAAATTTAAAACTTCCATAATTCATACCAATAGAAATTCATAATTCAAGATATGATTCCATGATATTTTTGAGATGGATTTTAAAACTATCTGAAAATTATTCAGATATAATCATTATTCCAAATTCAAGAGAAAATTATATTCAGTTTTCAAAAAAGGTAATAGTTGATCAGTATAAACAATCTTGCGATATATCTAAATGTACAAAATGTAATAAGAAATACTATAATAAAATAATTGAAAAATGTGAAAGATGTAAAGACAAAACAAAAATTTTTAAGAAAGGTGATATGCAAAATGTTGTAATTGAATTTAGATTTATGGATACATTCAGTTTTATTAACACATCTCTTGATAAAGCTACAAAAAATTTAGCAGATGTAAATAATTGTTATTGTTCATATTGTAAATCTAAACAGGAAATTGAAAACGTAAAATTTTATCCTATTACAGATAACAATATTTTAAAAATATACGCAAATTGTAAAAACTGTAATAAAAGATTAACTAAACCAATCAATTATTATAAATTTGAAAATATATTAAAAGAATTTAAAAGGGCAGATTTACATTTAGTATTACAGAAAGGAATATATCCATATGAATGGGTTGATTCATATAAAAAATTTAACGATCAAACACCATTAGATAAAAAAGAATGGTATTCAATATTAGCAGATAAAAATATAAGTAATAATGATTTAAATTTAGTATTAAATTTAAATGTAAAAACTTTGGTGAATATCATGATATATATTTAAAATTAGATACTATTTTATTAAAAGATATATTTAATAATTTGGGAAAAACATGCTATTAAAAATTATAAATTAGATCCAATTTATTACATAAGTGTGCCAAATTTATCAGATGCAGCTTTATTAAAAATAACAGGCCAAAAATTGGAATTAATTTAATATCAAAAATTATATGAACTGTATGAAAACGGAAGAGGTGGTATATCGATGATACCACATAGATATGCTTTAGCTAATAATTGTTACTTTTATGATGAAAAATCAATGAAAATAGTTAGATTATCTAAAGGAAAAGCAATTGAGAAAGGAATTTATAATAGTGAAAAACATGTTAGTTATATTATGTATTTAGACTGTAATAATTTATATGGTTATGCCCTAAGTCAAGCTTTACCTATTGGTGATTTCAAAGAAGAAGATTCTAAACTTTTTACAGAAGATAAAATATTAAATTTGTCTTATGATGGAGATAGAGGATACACATTTGTAGTTGATTTAGATATTCCAAAAGAATTACATGAAAAATTTAAAGATTATCCGTTATTACCAGAACATTATTCTTCATCAATTAATGAACTATCCAATTATCAGAAAGAATTAATTGACAGAAAAATTGGAAGCATTAATAATGGAACAAAATTAATTAACACATTGAAATCAAAAACAGATTGTATTATTGATTATAGAATGTTAAAAGAAAGTATTCGTCAAGTATAATATTAAAAAAAGTTAAAATTGTTATATCATTTATACAAAAGAACTGATACCGATTCATTTATTATTTTTTGGTACACGCTCCGTAAAATAGTCGCTTAGGGGACTATTTTCAGAACGAAAAAGTATCTTAGCAACCTCAATCGTCAACACTTAGAATCCGCTAAAAATGTTTAGCGACCTAGTACTTAAAGCTGCCATGGCAACACTTTAGCGGATTATTTTTGAGCAAGTTTCAATGAAATAAATCAATAACTAATTGTAAGTATAAAATTCAATTCGTTGCTATGATTACCGATCATAGCCATGTCTGATGAGAGGGACAATTTAGACTTGCTAATTCAAAATTCGAGCAATTTAACATTGGTGATTTGGCGAGCGTGTACCAAAAAATATTGTATGTACCACGTACGCAAAATGGTTTTAGGGGACTCATCTCATTAAGGACTCGGCTCCTTCGTCGCCTCGTCCTTAATTACGATTCGTCCCCTAAAATCTTATTTTGCGTACTTGATACATAAACTACTGGATTGTAACTATTATTATTTATAGAATCCATTTATATAGTAATTTTTTTTTTCAATAAAGTCATCACATGACAAAGATTATCACAAATATACAAATCTTTTTTTAATTAAAAAACAACAACATTAATTTAGTAAATAGATTTAAATTTCATTTTCAATCTAATTTATATTTTTTCTAAATTATTTTTTATCATGGGTAGTACAGCTATACTCACCTGAATTATGGTTGAATCTTAAAATATAGAGTTTTCCGCAATGAACTGATGATTTTAGTGTGTTATTTTAGGCGTTCACGAGTAAAAATGGTCTTTTTTATGATTTCTTATTACAAATTGGATAAATTATGGATAAATTATATAAAATCGAATTTAAATTACTCTTTATTTTTTTATTATTATTTACAAAAATAAATTAAATTTTTTGCATATGGGTTTAATGCAAGTGAAATAAACATAAACGGCGAGGCACTCGTTCGTATTTACTCAGGTTCTTGAGTTCCTCCAACTTACCCACTACATTCCTTCGATTTTCCACCGCAGTATCACAACGGCAAACAAAGTTGAACGTGAAAATGATAAACAAACTCGCCATCGTACTCCACATATGGGCGGCGGACTGATTACATTGCACTTAATTTCGACCAGAAATGAATTGGCGACGCCGGAAAACTGAAATTCATTTTCGAATTTTCGCGTCTTATAGGGCGATCCACGGAAATACCATGCACTTGCGCATACAACATCCGTTATCACGTCCTATCTCGTCCTGAACAATACTTGCTTCGTGCCACATCAAAAATTAGTAAAAGAGAAATCGAAAATGTTCAGCATTTTTTTTTTTGGAACTAAAATTAGACTGCCTGCACCGAAATGACCTCAAGTACTGCAATAAATTTTAATCAAACTTTCCGAATATAATTTATATTCAATTCGAATGTGTGTGGAGGAGTAGGTATAAGTTTCATGAGCACCCCCCTGTGGACGTTTTGCTCCTTCGCACACATACATACGACATTTTCGTGATATGCAGGGTGTTTCAGTGACGATGCATCAAACTTACTTTTCTTACGAAATATCTTAGTACAACTTTGCAATCCGAGCAAGTCTGAAGTCATGTTTTTAGAAATACTGTTCAATCTCTGCGCGCTTTAAATTGTTTTATGAAAGGCACCCAGCTCCAAAAAGGCAAGCGAAACATTGACGCAGGTTGAGGACGCCGTTCGTCCTCATCTACTGTGCGTTTTAAAAATAAACGACTGTCCTTTCCCTTCGGTTTTCTCGAAACTCATTAATTAGAAAAACAATTATTTCTTTTCTCGATATCTACTGGCATAGGTACCGCGTTTGGTGCACCTTTATTGAAACAGCCTGTATTTTTCCACATAAGCTTTAAGGAAATGTTTAAATGGGCATACACACGGTCAAGTATGCCTTCGCGCCTAACTGAACGTTTTGAAGTTCAGAGGTAAGTGCGAATGTGTGTACGCTGAACTGATGGTGCGTTCCTGGCCTAAATGAATCTATCATACTTGCTCGCAGACTTGCCTCTCAAGCAAGCGCGAAGGCTTGCCTGACCGTGTGTATGCCCATTAAAAGGGGTTTGATTAAGTCAGGTCGTCAAGAGAACAAAAAACGAAACGAAAAATTATGCGACAAAAAGAAACAAAAGAAACATTGAATGCTTAGAAGGAAAAAAAAACTGGATTCGATTATCAAAAGCTCCGCGCCGGAAATCGCCTATTTTTCATTTATTCTTTTTTGCTTACAAGAAGAAACAAAAAATTACGAAATAAAAGAAACAATACCTTTAATTTTTATCTCACAAATCTTAAGCTATACCTATACTTATCGGCTAGAGTCTATCCATTGATGTCTTCTAGATTTTTCTGGAGTATTTACACTTCACTCACGCACTGTGCTCTGCTTTTGTACACAACACACTACACAAGATCTGCTGGCTTTCTCCTCTTCAATCTTCGGACATGGTGTTGGTTCTCCAGCAGTTGAAGAGCCTCTGCCTTAGCCTAGCTTCATGCTTTCCAGCAAACCTTTTGATTTCTTCCTTAACGGTTGGAATCAGGAGGTCTCTATGAAGATCGGAATTTCGAACATATCAGGGGGAATTTACTATGTCGCGTAACACTTTATTGCATGCTTGAGTAAACTTTGAATACAGTCCTAAAGCTGGATACCATAGAGCCATACTGGTTTCAAGATCTGATTGTAAATCAGTAGTTTATTGGATATTGTAAGTTTGGAGTTTCTTCCAATCAGCCAATAGGGTTGTATATATTTCAGGCCTAATTCCGCTCTTCTCTTCTTAACATGCTCTTTCCACCTAAGTTTGGCGTCCAGAGTCATGTCTTGGTACTTGGCATCGTTTTCATTTATATCTAAAGCCGGTGGGTCTTTTAATAATTTGTTTATAAAATTGATATGGATGGATTTCAGCTCGTTTAACTTTATCTTCCATTGTTTAGTCCAGTCAAGTATTGCATTGTTGGCTGTTTGTAGTTACCTAGTGGATGCATCTTGGTGTTTCTCTACTGTTAGTAGTGCGGTGTCATCTGCAATCGTAGCTACTGTAGTTTCCTCCAAGTCTGGTATATCACTAGTATATAGCAGATAGAGGATACGACCCAGCACCCTACCTTGCGGGACTCCCGCTCTTATCTCTTTTACCTCGGAATATTCATCTTTTTGTTTAATTCTGAAGAGTCTGTCCGAGATGTAATATGTTAATATCTTTACACATTGTTTTGGAAGCATTTTGTTTAATTTATGTATCAAGCCTTCGTGCCATACCTTGTCCTATGTCTAAGAAGACTGCAGAGCAGATTTGTTTTTCTTCCAAGGCACGTTCGATGATGTCGGTTATTCTATGCGCTTGGTCTATTGTTGAGTGCTTTTGCCTGAATCCAAATTGATAATCCGGGATTAAGTTATTATTTTTTATTATTGGCCGCAACCTTTTGAGTAGTAGTTTCTCAAGAAGTTTGGAGACTATTAGCAGAAGAGATTTGACAGCATTGGGTTGTTTCCCTTGTTTTGGCAACATTATTATTTCCGCAACTTTCCAGCAAGCAGGGACATGTTTCAATCTGAAAGCTGCATTGAATAGGTAGGTGAGCATTACTTTACCCGTTCTAGGCAGATGCTTTAAAATCTCTCCAGTGATTAAATCGAATCCTGGTGCTTCCTTTGGGTTCAGATTACTTCTTACCTCTTCAGCTACATATCTTGGCGTAACTGGTGTGATATTTTTGGATCTTTGGTTGTCAATAATATTATTTATAGGATGATTCGCTTGCCCTTGATTGGGAGTGAATACTTCAGTCAGGAATTGGGCAAACAGATCTGCCTTTTGCTTGTTCTCCCTGGCTCATAATCCATGGTTGCTTCTAATAGGAGGAATAGAGGTTACGGATCTCTTGATCTTCTTGGTTGCCTTCCAGAACGAGTAATCAGTTTCTTTATATGCGGATAACTCTTGTAGATAGGAGTTTACAGATTCTTCTTTGAGCTTTTGGATTTCTCTTCTAAATTTTGTTGTTAAGTATGGTTTGGTCTCGATCTTCTGCCATCTTCTTGTAGCTCTTCGTTTTTCCTTGACAAGTTTTCGGATCTCAGCTGGGTAGCTTACACCTTTGGTAATCTCTATGGTGTTATTGTATACCGTTGTTTGAACAAGCGTGGCGAAGCTTTTTCCGATTGCTCAGTCGTTCTAAGGCTGACGTTCAGATTGATGTTGTTTTGAAGGTCAATCTGGAAGCTTTCTCAGTCAGTGGTCTTGTTAGTTGTTAGTTTTTATTATCTTTTCACTCTCGTAGTGTTAATATGACGGCTGAGTGATTAGAATCCAAGTCAAAATTCTCTTCAATTTCTATGAAATTAGGAGATATTTTTTTCGTGATGAAGAAATCTACCAACATATACAACGTCAAGCGAATATAGTTTACCTTATTATTGGAGACAATTCTCTTGAGTTTTTGCACTACTCCATTAATCTTGAAGTTCCTTTCTTTTAATTCTTCGCCAATATCTTCTGCAATACTTGAAGGGTGCAGGTTCCTAACCATTACTTTAATTCCATGTTAATGTCGTTTATTAAATTTGTCGGGGTTCTGTACTTTTTATCGGAACTAACATTAACTTTCATTTGCTCGTTGCTCATCAAGCTAGTTTTGTACTCAACATTACCTTCATTTAATTTTTTTCTGACTTCAATGTTAACCAGGTGAAGATCATTTTGAAGGACATGGTTACAAATAATTAATTACAAGTGCGTTATATTTTGAAGAGTGTACAAGACTTTTTTAACGGCCCACGTGTGCAATGATGTTGTACAGGGCGTAGTATTTTATCAACTTTGCACTTTGCATAGAGGCCAGGATACATGAGGTTTATTAGAATAACAGGCAATCAATTAATAATCCGGTAAGGTTTACGTCGCCCTGCTCGCGGATACATGTTTCGGAATTTATAAACTGAAAATTTATGTCTTATTATGCGAAAATAAATTATCCCTTGATGTTAATTCTGGCAGTGATTAATTACATTAATTACAACTCGCGCATTATTACCAAACCAAGATTATTCTTAATTACATTCGCGTATTTTCACCCCAACATCTTCATCACACATATTAACCCTACGGGATTACACAACTGGAAATTTATTTTATTTTATTTTTTCTCAAGTAAAAAGAAAATGCAAAACAAAAATTAATTTGTCTTCTCCTCACAGCGTAATTGGAAAAGATTATCGCCGGCTTCTTCTTGATCTGGATTTCATTCGTCGCAGAGGCAGGTGCCCCTCAAAAGGATCACGAAAATTAACTTTTACTGCTCGCTCGTAGCCGGAGGATCACCGCTAATGAAAACAAAGGACTGAAACCAATAAAACTGTTTCTTCGTCGCTATTTTCAGATTGCCGCATTTGTACGCGGTAGTTGCGTAGGATCTCGAAACAAATGTAAACGACGAAAAACAAAAATCTCCTCGTTCATTTGTTCTCACAGAAAAGCTTCCTGTGTTCGTTAATAATTTCGTTAACGTGCTAGTAAAAATTTGTTTAGTTTTACTTGCGGTCGCAGTAAATGTCACTTATCTTTTCATTGCAAATTTATATTCTACTTCTAAAAGTAACCATCTTTGTAACAATTCGAATTTCGTAGACGTTTAACCTACTTTTGAAATGTACAGGGTGACTGTTAATTAACCAGAAAAGAAAATAGAAACTACGAAATATATTTCAACGTAAAGTAGAAGGCTGATTGGTTTAAAATAACGAAGTAAATAAAAAAGCATAATACTTTAGGTAGCGACATCCTGCGGCCGATTTTTGATTTAACATCGTGTGAGAAATTGACAAATAGCAATCAGTCATCTCACACAAGACGGCTATCAAAGCAGACTTGTCAGTTTATAAATTGTTGCAAGTCAAGATAACTAAGACAGGTCGGTTCGATTGCAGTGGAGTTCTCGAGCTACTCTTCTGCTGAAGAGGCCCCAAGTAGGGCCTTCACTGCAATCAAATTCGACTTGCAACAAATTTATGAAATGTGGTTAACGAATGCCAAGTAAATTGGGGCAAATAAAATCTGCCCAGAATTCGCCAAGTGCCTAACTTCAGGTTATACAGTTGATGTAACTTGAACCTAAATGTTGATATAATTTTTTCCCCAGACATTCTTTATTGATCGCGTCGTACTTTTGGGTAAATTCTTAATTAATCCTAAACAGTCCCACGGAATTTTTTAAACAATTTTTTCTGACATTCATAGTTTCTTGGCGGTGTAATTCTCAGTCACCCTGTATATTTTTAGTTCAATGTGCGAGAGAAGTGCGTCCATCTTAAAGTACCGAGTGATTTTTTAATTTTTTTATCAACTCTTGCCACGAAATCTGAACGGCATGTCTTAGCTTTGAAACGGTCGCGCAATTTTTTTTTTTTTTTTCAAAACAAAATCGGTTATTGCAATTTCAAATTTCAAATAACCAACACGTGTTCGGACGTTCGGGCCTCACAGCAGTAAAATTGCTGCCGTATACGATCCTCCATGGCGCCACGTCCCTCTCAAGAGACTATATACCACCTGGCGAGTCTTTAGAATTCTACAACTTCGGGAACCATTCAAATTGCACTACAGCTTTACAGACATCGTAAACCTGTCAGAGTAACCTTTTAGCTTTGTGTTCGTTTAGATTTTGTATGGAATTGGTCGCGCTAAATTGCAGATACATATCAGTTATGAGAAAGAGATCAAATTACGTTGCAAGTTAAAGTGTTTCGCTTTAGTCTGTTTTGTTTCAACAGGCACAGGATGTATTCAAATTTCAGCTGTGCACTCGTAGAGTCAAGCGGTTGCGGATGTTGAGAGACCACCGCGCTGCTGTGGGACAGCTAATTTGGGTTGCGTAATTTATGAATGTGTACAAGAAAATGCGTGCAGGGCGTGAGTTAGAATTAGAAGCAGCGATTATCATTGGCCGGAGGTTGTTCAAAATTTAGCTTGCGAAGTTCGAGGGGGTTGTGTTAATTTTTACTTGGAAGGACAGAAGCACGAAAACAAGCAGACAGGATTCGATCTCTCGAGCGAACGGTCGAATTCAAATTTAATTTTTGACTTAGCGGGTTTCTTTTATTGCTTGCAGTCATTCTCATTTTCTCATTTTTAGCTAAACCATTTATTTCGGTATGGTTAAATACAGTGTGTTAATAGAAAGGGCAATTAAACAAAACCACGAATACAGACGCGTTCGCGTCGCGAGTGTGTCTAAATCAAAGTGCGCGAAGTGCGTGTGTGCGGATCGCGGATACGCAGAGAGGTAATTTGCATTTATTTATATTTTCATAAAAATGATTTAATTTGCATTAATCAGTGGCTAAAGAGTCTGTAAAGTTCAGTATTACCATTGCGTTTAGATAATTTTAATTAAACTATTTTATTTACATTTGAATCGAGTATTAAAACTCCACTAGTGGCATTCACCTTAGTAAAATTTGTTGGTCATTTGTTTCATTAATTATTAGGCCAGTTGTGTGATTTAACCAACCGGCGTCAATTAACTGTTCCCTCAAATCTATTTGGAAATTCAAGTACAGTGTACTCTTAGGAAATAGTTCTATCTTGGGAGATATTCTCTGGCAAGTTGGAAACACGCTAACGGCTGTTTTCGATTTGTACAGGGAAGTCGCCAGTCTGAATCACTGGTCTGAGGCAAGTTATATCTGCCGCCGAAACCAAGTGTGCCAGCACAATCTAAAACCCAGAAATCAAGGCCAATTAACTGTTCGTTACGAATTTCGCAATTACGAGGCCGAACAATTTTAACCACCTATTCATAGCCATCTTCTTAACAAGGTTTCTCTCTCACCCTGTAGTGTGTGAACCGAGCTGTGGTCAAGATATTTGCAGGTTAATTAGAAGCGATTTGCCGAGAGACTGAAAGAGCCATAACCACCCATAGTGGAGTGCCGAAAACAGGCAATTTGGGTCCTTGCGCAATAAATTAGTTAGATAGGTTTAGCCGACGAAAAGGCGACGAAGAGGGATTAGAAAAAAGGAGTACATAATACCACCTTCTTAAGGCGATTGGACGAAGCGAGAGAAGATCTTACCCATTCGACCTCAATTAATTAGTTTAACTAGCGGTAGGGTTTCCCATCACCTCCAAAAGGAGTCCCTGAAAAACTGGCGGTTGCTACTGATTGTCTTGCAAATTGATCGCCGAGGGCGGCATTTTGTATCGCAGACTTCCCCAGAACGTCTGATTAATTAATTAATTACTTCCATTAATTAAGTACACTGTAGACCCACTGTGTCACACTGTGCGTTGGTTGATTGAGCAGAACTAGTCTTAGAGACGATCTGAAGTGACAAACACTAGTACCAAGACAATCTAAGTTGAATTTAAATTAATTGTTAATCTAATTAAGGAACAGAGCTCTCCGAGAACTATTTGTGTATGCACGAAACCACCAGCTGTGTGATTTGAATTGAGTTAGGTTGCTCCGATATTCAAAAGAAAAACCTGTTAAGCGAGTTCTACTGTACTTCCTGATAACCGTAATTTTGTTTCTGTGTATTGATTTCAACGCAGGGGTTTTTGCGCTCATTATATCAGACCCCTCAGTGGCTGATATAAGGAGTTTTTACCTTTTTTTTTGTAATAAATAATTAATTAAATCTAACTTTCGCCTTCTTATTTAACATAATTAGTTCTTTCGACCTCTCAAGTTATTTACCGACACACCAAAAGAACTGAGTTACCACAACGTAAGTCCAGATTTGCAGCGACGATACGAGCCGTATTAGAAATATTATTATTTATTGTGGATTCCTCGCAAGGGTCGTTCAACCGAAACACAATAAGTAGGTTAACAGAATAGTCCTAACGCCAGCCATAAATCTTAAGTAGCAGACCTAGCCGTAGTCAAGTAGGGAATGCATGACTAATTAAAATAATAAACAGTTTGTGTGACCCTTCTTGGGAATTCAGGTAAACGGCCGATTCCGTTTGGTCCAGTTATTTAATTTGGTAAGAAATTTAATTTGTTTTTGTTTGGACAGTTTTATTGGTTTTTTAGTTGCCCGTAAACGTCAACAAACAAGGTGATATGTCGGCGTGTTACAGCTTAGGTGAAAAGTAAATCATTGCGCTCCTTGAGTAAAGTGTAAAGCTAAGACGTAACGTCCAAATTTCACGGCAAGAGTTGATAAAATTTTTTAAAAATCACTCGGTAGAATCTACAAACAATTACGAACGATCCATGTATAGGGGACGTTCAATAAATAATGAAACATATTTCAGGAGCGGCTCCTTAAGCACAATTAGAATCTGTTGAGAAGTTACGACGCTTATATTTTCTTTTTATATAACTAGTACTAAAACAGGTTGTACATTTTGACATTAAGAAGTCACTCATTATTGGCCACCCTGTATAAATTGTACGAAGTAAAATTCCTTAATGAGTTAACAGAGTTAAGACACGTGACTTTTTTTGATTTGATTTTGGTATAACCCTTAGCTCTACGTCAAAATAAAATTCAGTCACTGTCAATGCACATATAGGGTGTTCACAATAGCGGATTCTTTTTATACTTGTAACGTTTCTACAATGTTTCCGTCGCTTTTTACGGTATCTCTTGTGTAATGTTCAAGTATCTAGCGACTATGTTCCGGGATTTTAACTCGCCGGTGTCCAGGTTCGTTAAATGAAAGACAGGTAGGTTTAACTTATATACAAATTTATTTACATTTATTTAAGTATATACATTTACTTACATACATTCTCAAATAAGAATCGACAAGACACTTGTCGTCGGATATACTCAAGACACTTGAGTATTGGAAAGAGTCGACAAAGACGCTTGTCGTCGGGTATACTCAAGACACTTGAGCTCGGGAAAGAGTCGACAAAGACGCTTGTCGTCGGGTCTGCCCAAGACACTTGCGCAGGAGGTTGAGACCTGTGTTGAGACCGTGAGACGCTCACGATCTATCCTCAAATCGAGCGAGCGGCCGTTTATATATGCTCTGGCTGCGTGGTGGGAGTTGCCCCACCTTAACTATCCCCACTAAAACAACCCCACTATAAATAAACTTTAATTCATAAAATAAATAAAACTTTCCGCTAATTTCATTTCATGGTATGTACAATTATATATACAGGGTGTCCCAACAGTGTGTTCTCGGGCCATATCTCCATAACTACTGAAGATACAAAAAATTTTCAACACAATTTCTTTTTTAATTTAAGAGATCTACAACACAAAATTATTTTCATCTATACAGAGTGAATCAAAACAGTGGTACCGGATACAACTTTTTTAGTTCAAATGGCATGCCTTATATATGAAACCAAATTTGGATTGCCCATAAAATTCTACACATTTTCTGTATACCATTGCCTATACCTAAACCTAATCGTTCTTGAGATATTTAACATTTTGTCTAAAAACTGCCATATGCAGCCACTACTTTATTTATTCATATTTTATTTATTTTTAACTCTAAGAAAAAGATTTTTGGTACAGATGTAGTTGATACATAAGCTTATCATAAGCCAGTATTAAATGTACTTTTATCGCTACAGGGTGGTCATGGTAATAAACAAAATCTCAGAAATTTCAAAATGACAAAACTCAATTTTCTTAAATAGCTTGCCCTATATTTTTCTATCCTAAATTCTTTGTTTAATAAAGTACTTTGATTTTTGTTAAGTATGTCTTATACCTACCTGAGATATTTTCTGAGATTTTTAGATTTATTTGAATTATTTCTTTTAAAACGAGTTATTGTCTAAGGTGACCGTGGAAAACGGCAAACAAAAGAAGCTGTTGACTTTAATAATTAATTTTCAAAGTGTTAGACTGTTAGGAACTTGTTAAGACATGAATTATTAGATTTATTGAATTATTTCTTTACTAAATGGTTGCATAGCCAAAGTTGGTTCGATCCGCTGGCAACGGGCTTGACGCTTGGTCGGGCAATTATAGGTGTGTGTTCGAATCCCCTCCTGGTACATGTGGGTCCTATGTGAGAAATGGAAAACTTATGTGTCGGATTGTGTTCAGGATTCATTTCGGCCCCTTCGAACTAGGTTTTCTGCGTTTTCCTGGTTTGTAAGACGAATGCCGATGGAAAACACCTAGTAGGTCGGTCGCAGCCGCAGCGGGCAATATTACAATAGACAGCTTAACGCATCCCTGACAAGCTCATAGAGAGCTTGGGGCAATGTATGACGTAAGTACAAAAAAATGTATAACCGTTTAAAGGAGTCACGTACTTGAACTAACTAATGCCTGTACATTATTGTCACTTGAAAATTAATTATTAAAGTCAACAGCTTCATTTGTTTGCCGTTTTCCACGGCTACCGTAGACAATAACTCGTTTTGAAAAGAAATAATTCAAAATAAATCTAAAATCTCAGAAAATATCTCTGATAGGTATAAGACATACTTAACAAAAATGAAAGTACTTTATTAAACGAAGAATTTAGGATAGAAAAATATAGGGCATGCTATTTAAGAAAATTGAGTTTTGTCATTTTGAAATTTCTGAGATTCTGTTTATTACCATGACCACCCTGTAGCGATAAAAGTACATTTAATAATGGCTTATGATAAGTTTATGTATCAACTACATCTGTACCAAAAATCTTTTTCTTAGAGTTAAAAATAAATAAAATATGAATAAATAAAGTAGTGGCTGCATATGGCAGTTTTTAGACAAAATGTTAAATATCTCAAGAACGATTAGGTTTAGGTATAAGCAATAGTATACAGAAAATGTGTAGAATTCTATGGGCAATCCAAATTTGGTCTCATATATAGGGCATGCTATTTGAACTAAAAAAGTTGTATCCAGCACCACTGTTTTGATTCACTCTGTATAGATGAAAATAATTTTGTGTTGTAGATCTCTTAAATTAAGAAAGAAATTGTGTTGAAAATTTTTTTGTATCTTCAGTAGTTATGGAGATATGGCCCGAGAACACACTGTTGGGACAGCCTGTATAATATAGTATATAATATATAATAACATTTTAATTGGCCGTTACATACTACAAGTTCTCCAAAGGGAAGTTAAATAAATTAGAATGAGTTTGATGTTTCATAGTTTTAAATAGAATTTATTAAATGAAATATTACTTTAAACAAATCTTTGATTGACTTTAAATTGCTTGATCATATACCACGTATGTATTGAAGTATCAACTGCAATCAGTAAATAAAATGCACGCGGTTAAAGGCTTCAGGAGTATGTTTGGACCGTTGGCGTCGTTTTGATTTCATCAGTGAGGCGTAACACCTGAAGCTGCACCTCGCTGACGAGAACCAGTAAACCTAGAAAATTTCATTCGCCTCCAAATTAGCCTACCACATGCAAATCATAAAATCCAACTTCTGGACCGTGCCTTCTTCAAAGCACTTAAGACTTCCTAAGTTGAAGTACGCTCCCAATCAGCAACCAGTTTCAGTTGGTTGATTTTTTTGGGGAAGCTTGCTTTCGAACTCCAAAGCTATGTCATGGTACAAAGTAAGCAAGGCCCAGCGACGTTTGAAGAAGAAGAAGAAGATTATTTCTCTACCGAACCGGAAGAGGTGGCAAACAAAGGACAAGAAAACATGTCCCTTTTCCTGTTTGATTTGGGCTCACCGCTCAAACGCCAAGGAAAGCAGAAGAGAAGAAGTAAGGTCAAGAGATCAATCATAAAATCCAACTTCTGGATCGCGCCTTCTTCAAAGCACTTAAGACTTCCTAAGTTGAAGTACGCTCCCAATCAGCAACCAGTTTCAGTTGGTTGAATTTTTTGGGAAAGCTTGCTTTCGAACTCCAAAGCTATGTCATGGTACAAAGTAAGCAAGGCCCAGCGACGTTTGAAGAAGAAGAAGAAGATTATTTCTCTACCGAACCGGAAGAGGTGGCAAACAAAGAACAAGAAAACATGCCCCTTTTCCTGTTTGATTTGGGCTCACCGCTCAAACGCCAAGGAAAGCAGAAGAGAAGAAGTAAGGTCAAGAGATCAATCATAAAATCCAACTTCTGGATCGCGCCTTCTTCAAAGCACTTAAGACTTCCTAAGTTGAAGTATGCTCCCAATCAGCAACCAGTTTCAGTTGGTTGAATTTTTTGGGAAAGCTTGCTTTCGAACTCTAAAGCTATGTCATGGTAAAAGTAAGCAAGGCCCAGCAGCGTTTAAAGAAGAAGAAGAAGAAGAAGAAGAAGAAGATTTTTTCCCTACCGAACCGGAAGAGGTGGCAAACAAAGGACAAGAGAACATCCCCATTTACCTGTTTGATTTGGGCTCACTGCTCAAACGCCAAGGAAAGCAGAAGGGAAGAAGTAAGGTCAAGATATCAATCTGAGGAGTCCTCCATTTAAACATAAACTGGAGAAGATCAAAACAATTTCGAAACAGGTCGACACAAGAAGGAAAAGGGAAGGCCTGGCTATAAGGTATGAGGAAGAGGTATCATTTGAGTGGCGACTCTCAAGCACAAAGACTCTTGGATTAATGAAATCTTGTTTTCCTGCTTTAGGGAATATATTCAGTCTACCCAATGACGTTTTTTTGGTAAATATCATTTAGATTGATGAATGATGATCTTCAGGACAAAAACGTCAAAATGACAAGGCGAGAGCGAGGAATCGAGTTAACTCCGAAAACAAAACACTTTTTTGCGCTTTTTTGACAGTTATAAATTTGATAGACATTTACACGACGACAAAAGTATACAAGTTTTTATTTTGGAGAACGTGAGAGTGTTTTATTCGCAAGCAGAAGGAAGCATTGTGTCTTAAAGGAGGATTTAACTGTAATGTAATTTAGGACCAATAATGAACATTACAGTGTTCGTCAAACATTCTGTCAAATGCGTTGGCATGTGATTTGGTGAGTGATCTAATTACGTAAACAGGTTCGAAACTTTCAATCACACTGAGCTTTGCAGTTATCTCTGGCTAATGCTGCTCATACATGCAAATTGTAACCAAACACTGAAAGCACCGGAGCTTAGGAGAAGCGTTAGGCTGGATGAAGTGTCCGACTTTGCGGACGTCATCGAACCACTCCAGAACCAAGCCGACTCGAGCAATGAGAAGGACGAGACGCTAGGACCCACGCGAAGGGATGTTAAGTCTTCGATTTTTAAACGCTACAGTTACTTCCAAAATGAATTCAAAGGCACGGATGATTATAATTACAACGCGGATAGCCTGGATCAAGCCAGGCAAGATCGGGCTAATGACTTTAACGCAGAAATTAATAACAAAAACGAGTTTGATACCAACAGGCACAACGTGCCCAAAAAGTATTCCAATTTGTTGGACCTGAAGTACTATTACGCCAGGGGTTTGCCCCTCAATAAGAAGTACTCTCGCTTGCGTAAAAGAAATATCGCCTCATCCTCGTACGACCAGAAGAAAGAGTCGAAAAGATCCGAGGTCAATATTTTGCCGGTAATGTCAGATCAAAACCCTTACATGAGCAAACTGGCGGACGCTACGAACGACGCTTACTTAAAAATGCGAAACTACGCCGCTACGCTAATGGTCATACTGACGACACCTAAACCCCCCAACGCACCACCAAGAAGGCTAGAAAGCGAACCCGCCGTTTACCCCACGCCCAACGCGAAATTTTTCATGGGAAACGAAAAGAAGAAGTTGAAGTTCAATCGCTTCAACTCATTCAATAATAACAACAGAACTCCGAGGCCCTTGGGGAGCAACTTCTTAAAAAGGAAAATGTATTCGAACCAAGAGTTCAAGAAAAAAAAATCCAAAACGAAAGTTGGTGAGTCCTACGACATGATTCCCAGTTCTGTGGACGATTTTTTGAAGTACGACAAATCGAAAAAGGACGTCCCTACGGACGCCGAAACTAACTATAAGTTCTATCGGCCTTTAATTACCCCCCCACAAATTGGCGAAGTCACGGATAAGTCGAGCATGAACTTGTACAAAATCACCGCCGATGCTGATTCTCCGTACTCTTGGGAAAACAACATCCTCGATGAGGTCAACGTCAAAGTCAAAAAGTCGGCGAGATTGCCCAAAGCTGCGAAAGGCGACGAGGAAGCCGTCCTGGAAAAAGAACCGAAAGGTGGTGGTCACATGAATGCCACCAACGCGGAGAAACAGTCTCCCACAGAGCTCGAGTCTAGGGTAATCACCGGACAGATGAGCAACGCTTCGGACACTACGAGTTGCACCATCAATAAGCTGCCCGAATCCGAAGAGGACAACTGCGAGGAATCCGAAGAAGAAGAGGACGAAGAGTGCGCGTCGAATCAACCGGCGAACAATGCCTGTTTGGACACGTTTCAGAAATTCAATCGGACAAAGCGACAGGTAATATATAAAAAAAGATATAATTTAACTGTTTCCACTCGCGCAAGCAAAGTATAACAATTAACAAACGAATTATAAAAAATTCACTGCGTATTAAAATATTTCACCATATAAAAATTAAATTGAATTAAAAGGATCATTTATTATTATTTATTTGAAATTCGCTGCACGAGGGCCGCTCGAAGCTGGGGTTGTGGGAGTGGGGGGGGGGGGTTCGCGGCCGCTAGAAGCTTGACCGAAGTGTGTTCTTCATTCTCTACTCGCAAAGCTCTTTCAGTTGAGTGGTCACGCGGCGTGCTTTTCTATTTGACCTTGAGTTGTATGGCACTTTTAACTTAAAATTTTTCTTTTATGAAACTTTCTGCTTTGGTTGGGTAGATTTAGGTTGGATTAACCTTGACCTTTAATTCCTTGGGCTTCGGTTTTTGAAGTTTTAATTTTTTGCTTGACTTGGGTCGGGTTGACTTTGAAGTTCCATTTAATATTGACCTTTACCATTTTTGAGTTGCATGCTCTGAGGGTCATTCGACTCGTGGGGGGGGGGCTCGCGGCCGCTAGAATCTTGACAGAACTGTGTCATTCGTTCTCTACTCGCGAAGCTCTTTTATTTGAGTGGTCACACGGCGTGCTTTCCTGCTTGACCTTGAATTGTACGAGACATTTGAGTTTCAATTTTAAATTTTTAAATTTTTGAAACATTCCGTTTGGATTGGGTAGAGTTTTGAAGTTTTATTTTTTTGTTTGACCTGGGTTGGTTTGACTTTGAAGTTCCATTTAATCCTTTACCATTTTTGAGTTGCATGCTATGAGGGCCGCCCTACGCTAGGGGGAGCTCGCGGCCGCTAGAATCTTGACAGAAGTGTGTTATTCGTTCTCTACTCGCGAGGCTCTCTCATTTGAGTGGTCACACGGCGTGCTTTTATCTTTGACCTTGAGTTGGATAAGACCTTTGAATTAAAATTTTTTATTTCTAATTTTTGAAACGTTCTGCTTGGGTTGGGCAGTTAGTTTGGATTGGATTGGCCTTGACCTTTAATTTTTTGAAAACAGTGTTCAGGCTTTCACGGTCGTCGTTGATGGCTGACGTATCGATCGTCTTATCGTGAACTTCTTCTGAAGAAGATTACGACAAGATGATCGAAACATCAAGTTCTACACGGCGGAGAACCCGAGAACCAAAGAGCAGCCTTCGTTTTTTGAAGTTTTAATTTTTTGCTTGACTTGGGTCGAGTTGACTCTGAAATTCCATTTGGTCTTGGCCTTTTTTGAGTTTCGTTCTTTGAGTTTTTAGTTTTTTTGGGGATTTATTTCTTTTAAGTTTTAACTTTTTTCAGTCTCAACTTTTTGCTTGAGTTGTATAGGTACATAGAGTAAAATTGAGTTGAGTTGACCTTGACCTGTAACTTGTTGAGCTTTTGCTTTTTGTAGTTTTAATTTTTTGAGTTTTAGTTCTTTTCCATTCTTAATTTTTTGATTGGCTTGGTTCGAGTTGATCTCGAAATTTATTTTGACCTGGACCTTGAACTTTTGAGTTTTGTTTTTTGAATATTCAAGTTTTATATCTTGGGTTTCATTTCTTCAAGTTTTAATTTTTATCAATCTTAATCTTGATGTTTTATTGTTTGGGTTTTATTTCTTGTTTTTATTCATTTAAATTTTTTGCTTGGGTAGACTTAAATTGAGTTGGATTGTCGTTGACCTTTAACCTTTTTGAGCTTTGCTTTTTGAAGTTTTAATTTTTAAAGTTTAATTTTTCTTCAATTTAATTGAAATTAACCTCCGCCCAGTACTGAAGATGGCAGCTTAGCTGCCGAAATACGTATCTACGGATATAAAATTATTGTGGGCGGAGGTTAATTTCAATTATTCCTTAAACCACAGTCTCCTTTACTAATTTTTAGTTTCTTCAATTTGTTTCTTGCTCAGATTGAGTCGAGTTGAGCTTTGTTTTTGAAGTTTTAATTTTTTTGTTTTAGTTTTTTTCATTCTTAATTTTTTAATTGGCTTGTGTCGAGTTGACCTTTAACTTCTTGTGTTTTGTTTTTTGAATATTCAAGTTTTATTTCTTGGGTTTCATTTCTTCAAGTTTTAATTTTTATCAATCTTAATCTTGACCTTCACCTTTTTGAGTTGTGTTTTTTGAATTTTTGGTCTTTTTTAAGTTGTCCTTTTACTTTCTTCAATGTTAATCTCTTGCTTAGATCGGGTAGAGTTAATTTGAGTTGGACTGTTTTGAAATTTCATATAACCTTGACCTTTAACTTTCCAGTTTCTTTTTTAAGTTTTACTTTTTGGATTTTATTTCTTTTAATTTTAATTTTTTCGTCGTCTTTTTCTTGAGTTGGGTAGAGTTAGGTTGAGTTGAGTTCATTTTGACCTTTAACATTTAAGTTTTGTTTTCTAAAGCTTAAATTTTTTGAACTAATTTTTTTTTAAGTATTAATTTCACTTAATCTTAATTTTTTGCTTGGGTTGGGTATAGTTAAATTGAGCTGAGTTGACCTTGACCTTTAACTTTTGAGCTTTGCTTTTTGAAGTTTTAACTATTTTGAGTTTTAATTTTGATTTTAAAATTACTTTTGACTTTGACCTTCAATCTTTTTCGAGTTTTAGCCTTTTAATAATAATAATAATAATAATAATAATAATAATAATAATAATAATAATAATAATAATAATAATAATAATAATCTTTATTAACCACATACCTAGGCACAATTACATAAAACATATTGTGTAAAATATATAATTACTTTCTGTGACTAGAGTGGTTAATGGAAAAGGGATCAACTACCCTCAAAATGGGTGCTGCTCTTCCTCCCTATTCCAAGTAACAAAAAAGAAAAATATTAGGTATAATAACGTGGCGCACAAGCAAACAAAGATATTAAGAATTAAGACAGTGATGAGTACAAGAAAGTAAGTGAAAGAAAAGAAAAAAGAAGTATACAATAAAAAAAGAAAAAAACAATATATTTATATTTTGCGAGAGCATGAACCAGCATATCATATAAGCAACATGCAATGACATTAAACCATATAACATTAAAACTCAGGTAATACTCGATTGCAAAAACATAGAAACTCGTATCCGACGTTTGAAAGCCTGTATGCTTAAGTATTTGGCTTCATCAGGAATGTTATTATAAATCTTAGCAATAGAATATGAAAAAGAACGCTGAAATAGAGCAGTGTGATGGAGGAGTAGTCAGCAAGCCTCTGCTTCTAATAATATTATGTACATCAGTACGAAAAGCTGATTCTATTATAAAGGTAGCAGGGTCTTTTTGTGATAATAAGTTTATGACAGTAAACCGACAAGTGAAAGTGTCGTCTTTGATTCATGTTTAGCCAAGTTGGCCCAAGCTAATGTGTTGCGAAATATGGTTTCTACGTTTTATACCGTATATGAACCGTAAGCATGCATTTTGAACACGCTGTATTCGAGACTTATCTACGCTGTCTAAACACAGTCCATACACGGTGTCACAGTAGTTGAAGTTGGAGAGAACTAAACTTTCACATAATGATTTACGAAGGCCTATATTTAAAGTGTCCTTACTGCCATATAAAACTTTTAATTTCCCAAAAGCCTTACCACGATATTAATTGTATGTTGTTTAAAACGTAATTTATTGTCTAAGTAGATTCCCAAGTTCTTGGCACATTCAACTATGCACAAGGGCGAACCGCCAATATTCAAAGAAGATTTGACTAGAGACAGTTGCTCTGTGTTTTCCTTACAAAAGTATTACTGAAGATTTGGAAGAATTGATTAACAAACCATGGTCAGTGATAGATTTTAATAATTTACTTAGGTCTAAATTCATAGATTCCACAGCCTTTTGTATATTACTTGGTGAAAACTATAAAAAGTTGTGTCATCAGCGTAGATATAATAAGAAAAACAAGTTAAGAAATTTAATAGATAAGAAGTATATATAGCATACAATAATGGACCAAGAATACTGCCCTGCAGCACTCAGACCTAAGCTCTAGAGCAGATGAGTAAGACTCATTCAATTTGACCACTTGTCTTCTCTCAGACAAATAATTTTTGAAAAATTCAATACTATTGTAATCAAGACCCATGTAATGGAGGATGGCCAGAAGCAACTTATAATTAATCATGTCAAATGCTTTAGAAAAGTCTAAGAGAACAAGTACAGCAAGGTTTCCCGTATCTAGAGCTTTGAGCGCATCGTCAGTCATAGCGGACAGTACCGCAGAGCAGCTATATCCTGGTCTAAAGCCCGATTGTACAGAAGGTAAAAGATCGAAGTTATTTAAGTGAGAACGCAATTGAGAATCGACAATTTTTCCAAGATTTTGGAGAGCACTGGGAGGATACTTATTGGACGCAAGTCTTTGTACGTGGAAGGATTATTGTTTTTCGGTAAAGGTATTACCATGGCTAACTTCTAAATCTTAGGGAAAACGCAGTGCGAGATACAGAAATTAATAATATACGTCAGTACAGGCAAAAGGAATGGGCAACACAAGGATATCATTCTTAAGCTTATGTTATCCAGTGAGCAGGAGTTACTTTTTAGACAGTTTAAAATTCGATAAGTTTCTTCCTCAGAGATACAGTCAAGTGAGAATAGTTTTCGTATTTTTGGGTCAATATTACAAGAGTAAAAGTGAAGCAAGTTATTACTAACGGCAGGGAGTGCGTTTGGCACAAAAGACGAATTTATAGCATTGGCATCAGAAATATGTGGAGGAATGGTGACTGATTTCTTTTTATTATATATGTTTAAGGCTCTGAGATCTTTCCAAACTGAACGAGAATCCTTGTTCTTGACACTGTGCTCTATATAAGCTTTTATCTCTCTTCGTATAGCTGCCGTTGTGAAGTTACGAAGCATTTTATAATAATTGATATGCCCTATAACAGATGTTTTCTTAGCTCTTTTTAACGCATTATCTCTGATTTGCATCATGTACCTGATATTATCAGTAATCCATGGTGCTTTGGGTTTGTTAAATAAGCCAACTTTATATGGAGCATGTATGTCAAAGATTGATGTTAAGCTACTGTTAAAAAAACTGATAATATCATCAATATTTTGTAATTCATAAATCGAGTCCCATTGCATAAGTTGAAGATCCCGATAAAAGCTTGCATAATCAAAATTATAAAAATTACGAAATCGACGCCTTGTCACTTTAGGAGAACTATTTCCAAAACAAAAAGAAGCATGGATAAGCAAGTGATCAGAAATATCAAGCATGTTCATCACGCCAGCGTCATGTACCATGACATCATTACCAACAATAATTAGATCTAGTAAAGACATTCTCGAGGTGACATTACTGATTCTAGTAGGTAAATCAATTACTTGTTTTAAACCAAACATATCAAAAACACCCTGCAATTGCTGCCTAGAGGAAGAACTGCCTAGCATGTCAATATTAAAATCACCGGTGCAAATTAAGTCTTTACACTTGACTACAATGTTAGATAACATATCTTCAAGTACTAAAATAAAGTTAGAGTTGTCAACATACGGCGGTTTGTAAATAACACCAATAGCTAAATCCAATTTATTACCCAAAATAACCCAAAGAGTTTCAAAATCGGAAACATAACACATCGGTATAGGCGTAAAAGAGATACCAACTTTAATGTAAATACCTACCCCACCACCTCTCCTGTCACCCTCTCTATCTCTCCTGATGAAATGATAACCTTCGATTAACAGATCTGCATTATCAATAACAGGTGTAAGCCATGTTTCTGTAATAGTAACAACATCGTAATCAATGGAAATGATATGCTGCTTCAAGACATCAAAACCATTCAGTAAGGAACGCGCGTTGAAATGAGCAATCTTAAACATAGAGATGTATCTTAGTTTAGCTCAACTTTATACATTATAGTAAGAAAAACGTAATAATAATAATTAAATTTACTTCCTGTAATCCAAATTAATATTTAATGCTGAGAAAATAAATTAGATCCAACATATTTAACGTAAAACATAGTACCCAATTCAAAGATATGACAGTGACTTTAATTATTTCACAAACTTCAACTAATTTAGTAATAATTCGATACAGAATGTGCACTAAAAATGAAATGATAATCAGAATCACGCTAGGTAAAAACTGAGAGAGAATAAAAATATATTAAAAAGAAAAAAAATTATCAACAGTATGACTTCTTTTCACCACTACAACAAAAAAAAAACGCAAAAATACACGCATTTTGCGATGGCAGCAGTACACAAAATAATAATTGTTGTAACCCTCAATATAACTAAAAGTAAAAGACATTATTAATATTACTTAAATAAATTGTTCATTCTTAATTTTTTCGTTTGCTTGGGTCGAGTTGATCTTTAAATTTATTTTGACCTTAACTTTTTGAGTTTTCTTTTTTGAATATTGAAGTTTTAGCTTTTGGTTTCCATTCTTTAAGTTTTAATTTTTATCAATCTGGTCGGGTCGGATAAGGTAGAATTGACCTGGACTTTCAACCTTTTTGAGCTTTATTTTTAAAGTTTTAATTTTTTTGACGTTTAGTTTTTTCAATCTTAATTTCTTGCGCGAATTGGGTCGAGTTGACCTTGAAATTTATTTTGACCTTGACCTTTAACTATCAGAGTTTCGTTTTTTGAATGTTCAAGTTTTATTTTTTGGGTTTTATTTCTTTAAGTTTTAACTTTTACCAACTTTAATCTTGACCTTGAACTTTTTTGTGTTCTGTTATTTGAATTTTTAGTTTATTTAAAGTTAGCCTCTTGGGCTATATTCTTTTTAAGTTTTAACTTTTTTCAATCTTAATTTTTTACTTGTGACCTTTAATCATTTTGAGCTTTTATTTTATAAATTTTTTTCAATCTTAATCTCTTGTTCGGATTGTGTGGAATTGACTTTACAATTTCTTATGACCTTGACCCTTAACTTTGAGTTCTTTTTTTAAGTATTAATTTTATTTTTTTTAGTTTTAATTTTTCATCTTAATCTTTTGCTTGATTTGAGTAAAGTTAGGTTGAGTTAAGTTGACCTTGACCTTGACCTTTACCTTTGTATTTTATTTTTTAAAGTTTTAATTTAATGTTTGGATTTATTTTAAGTATTAACTTCTTTCAATCTTAATTTTTTGCTTGAGTTGGATAGAGTTAAATTGAGTTGGGTTGACCTTCACTTTTAACTGACTTTGTTTTATGAAGTTTTAATGTTTTTGTGCTTAAATTCCAACTTCGAAATTCCTTTTGACTTTGACCTTTAACTTTTCGTGTTCTTTTTAAGTTTTAATTTTTTGGATTTTTTTAAATTCTAGTTTAAATTTTTTCAATCTCATATTTTTAGTTGAGTTGGGTAGAATTAGGTTGAGTTGAGTTGCCCTTGAACTTTAATTTTTTGGATTTCATTTTTTGCAGTTTTACTTTCTTTATATTAAATTTTTCAATCTTAATTTTTTGCATAAGTTGAGCAGAGTAAGGTGACCTTGAAATTTCATTTGATCTTAACCTTTAATTTTGAAGTTATTAAAACGTGTACGTTTTTCCATTTTTTCCTACTCGTATTCTATCTATAAAATAAATTTATAAAATAAATAAATTTCTTTCTTTCTTTTTAGATTGGGAAAGATGTAACAAATTCATCGCAGACCGTTGTAAAAGTGCAGGTAACAATTTTTTTAATTAAAGTTTATATTTAATTAGACGCTTCTGTTTCTATTTCTGAATTGTTTGACACTTTTAATACAGAGCGTTCATAAATGATTGAAATGCATTTAAATTTAGCGCGCAGTCGTGTTAGTAGGTAATTTTAAACTTACAACGTTGGTATTTCTGCCGCGCATCCGTCCATTAGTAGAGTTGGTAGTAACTTTCACTGAATTATTTTTATTCAAAATGCTCAGATATAACTTAACGTAAAAATTGCTCTAAACATCAATATAATTCATAAAGCACTTTTTTAATTGAAAAAATACACTTAGTACCAACTTTTAAAAATAAGTTACAGAGCCGGAAATTCAAATTCAAAACGCAGAAACGTTTTTCACTGATTGCTGCAATGCATAAAAATATAAAATCATGAAATGGTTCCTCGCCACGTGACTCTTGGTCTTATTTGAGGGCTCTGTACTGTCAATAACAGAATGAATTCGTTCCAGACGAGCGAAGATTCTTCCGCAAATCAAAACAAGAACGTAGACCCCGACACCGAATGCCCCAAATTCTTCACCATACCTAGCGAAACACTAAAGGACAACATGCACAAGGCGATCGAAAACGTCAACGTGCCCGAAACTAGACCGGAAGACTTCAAGAAGTTCAAGCCCAGCAAGTCCTCGAAGGAATACTCCGAAACCAGCGAGACTAGCGAAACAAAAGCGCCGCCGCAGACTTCCAAACAACCAGGACGCACCACCGAAGCTAAACTTCCTTCCACGAGCAAAGTCACAGCATCCAAAACGAAAGCGAGCAGCGCCAATTTAACCAACTTGAAAGCTGCGAGTAACACCAAGCTTACGCACAGTAAGACCGTGGTGAATTCGAAACCTGGAGCGGTGGAATTGAAAGAATCCAAACATTTGAAGGCGGCGGCGGCTTTTGGCGGCCAAAATCAACACAAAATTGCGCAGGCAAAAACGGGCAGCGCCTCAGCTGTCAAAGTTCCTCAAGCCCTCAACTCGGAATTAAAAACCCAACAAACACAAAACGTAAAAACTATGGAAACGGTCAAAACAGGCAACTCATCGACGGTTGGTAAAACTGGAGGTGAAAGTGACTCGTGCATTGAAGAATACATGACGGATTCGAACAGCACGAAGATGCAGGAGGTCAAGAAATTAACGGATCCATCCAATTATCCAGCGACTCATAAAAATCGAAAGGTGAAGAAAGATGTGTCGAGCGTCGAAGGTTCCAAGGATTTGGAAGATTCTAAGGATTTGGGAAAAGGAGTACTTGAGAGAGAAAATGATCGGTTGCGACGTCTCCAGAGAGACATGTACGTCATAAGTGAACTCCAAGAGTTATTAGATACCGTCAGAGAGGAAACCAAACAGAATTACGACTTTGACACGACAAGGAGAAAACGGCAAAGTGACGGAACGGAAAACGGGAAACACATTGGAAATTTTTATAATCATCAAAATTCTCAATATAACAAGCAACTACGGCATTATAATTTAGTTAATTCTAGAAGAGACGGCGATTTTAGTTTAAGAGCCGACGGCCAAAGCGAAGGCAAGGGCAAGGAAAAGAGGTTTTTGTTCACGAAGAAAAGGAAGAGGAAGAAGAAGAAAAGCCAGACGATTTGGAAGCATTTGTTTGGGGCGCACGACGACAACCGTTTTTTAAACCAGAACTTTCCAAATTCACAGTACGCGATTTATCCGAACTAGACAAGAGCAAGAGAAATTTTCGAAGCGTACCGAGCGACCAAAAACTGCACGACGACAGAGTGGCGAGGTTGCTCTTTCTTAACTTGGACGAGGAAGCCACGAATCCCGCCTTGGTTGATGAGGACGACGAAGGAAAAACCACGGACTTCATGTTCGTCAACATACCTAAATCGGCTGGCTTTAAAGAAAAATCGTTCGTTCGCCTCAAACTACCCAAAAAATTCCCCACCATCTCTTCCTCAACCGACTCGCCAACTACCTCAGACCTCCTCGTCAAATCAACAGCCAAAAAGTGGGTAATTCCTTTGAAATTGTCGAAAATAACCACGACCCCCGAAACCATGAATCTTGAAACCGCCGACCATATTGTCGATGACGTCGACGCGATCACAGAACTTACTTTGAACGAAGAAGAAACGACGTCTGAAGGCATGACCACACCAAACAAAACCACCACGTCCATTTACGAAGCTCTTTGGAAGCCCCCTGGTGAAATACCGTCTATATTACAGAACACCACTGATGATACCATAGATGAAGAAACGCCCGCAGCTCATAAGTACCTCACGGAAATAGACGAGGAGACACCCCTCTCCACCACAGAGCAAGACATCGACGACGAAAACGACGAGGGTGGAACAAGCACGTACATAATCGCCATGAAGCTTCAACCGACGAACGCCACGACGTTCGCACGTCCTCGGATTGAGACCACCAGCGAGTCTTCCCTCGCAACGGAAACCGTTCAAAACGAAATCAGCGCGATCTCGGAGCCGTTTTCCGAAGAGGAAACCACCGTCACGGCTTTGCCCAAAACGACCGGGACCACTTCGATTTACGAATCGCTCCTGCCGAAAACCTCGCCGACTACTCACAAGGGAAGGCCGAATACCACAGATGATACTTTCGATGAATCTTCCGAAACCGCGCCGCCGTGGACGCGCGTGACCTCGGAACTCGAAGAGCCCGAAACCATCGCGACGGATGAACACAATGAAGACCTGGACGAGGATTACAACACCGACCAGTTTTTGCAGGAAATTTCAAACGTGCCTTCTTCGGGGGGTGTTCCAGGAAGTACCGTAAATTTGGGGTTATCAAGTGCCATGAGTACAGAATCTGGGGAAGGAACTTCAACTGAGGAAGCTTCGAGGAGAAGCGAAATCAGCGAGACCACCCAGAAAGGAACAAGTACAAGTGAAGAAGAAGAAACCAAGCACACCAGCGAACACTCTGAAACAACGGAGGAGGTCGCGAGCACTGAACTTGCGGGGCACAAAGAAGAAAACACTTCCTGGGGGGTTACAAGTACCGAACGTGAAGTCACTACTAAAATAAAGGCAAGTGAAGAAGAAGGTTTTAAACTTTCAACCCAAATAGGCATAAGTAAAAGTGAAGAAAAAGAAGAAACCAAGCACGCCAGTGAACACTCTGAAACAACCGAGGAGGTCGCGAGCACTGAACGTGCGGGGCATAAATTAGAAAGCACTTCCTGGGGGGTTACAAGTACCGAACGTGAAGTCACTAACAAGACAGAAGCAAGTGAAGCAGAACTGTCTAGTACAAGTACCCAATCCTCAACAGAACTCGAAGCTACTGTAAGTAAAAATCTAATTGAAGCAGAAGGTTTTAAGCCAACAAATGAGCACGAAGCAGAACTGTCGAGTATGTCCCAAATCGAGACCCATTCAAGTACTCAAGCTCCAGAAAAGTCCTCAAGTGACGAAGCAACGCCGAACGAATTTGGTGAAGTTACAGGAACCAAAAACGCCAGTCGTCTTCTCGACGCCGAACAAGAGTCGGCGCTGGAAGTGATGCACGATATCGACAGATTGCTGCAGATATTCAGCACGTCGAAAAAGTACGACATAGATGATCTGGTGAAGAAAATAAATGAGCTACAAAATGCAACTGGCGGTGGTGGGAGCGTGACGCGTACGACTGAAGAAACCGAAGAGGCCGCGGAAAAAGATCAGGCGGCAGTCATTTCCAAAATACTCGCGTCCGAGCTGAGCGTGGGGGAATACCTCGAGGTATCTACAAGATTCGGAGCTAGGAAGACCACGAGGTTATTGTCTAACGAAACTCCTGAGCTTGGTGTCTTCAGAACAGAATCTCCTGGCGGTGGGGGTGGCGTGACGCGCACGACTGAAGAAACCGAAGAAGCTGCGGAGAAGGATGCGGCCGCAGTTATTTCCAAAATTCTTGCGTCCGAGCTGAGCGTGGGGGAATACCTCGAGGTATCTACAGGACACGAAACTAACAGGACCACGAGTTTATGGTCTACCGAAACTCCTGAGCTTGAGGTCTTCAAAACAGAATCTTCCTCACAAATTAAATTGAAGACTGAAACTCCTCAGGAGACTTTTGCTTTAACATCGGGGGAAATAACTTCTGAACTCCCAACTCATGCGTCTGGCGTTACTAAAACTTCCAGTGAAGCTTCTTCTTTCTCCACTGAGTCTTCCAGTGCTGCCAGTGAAGAAGGACTTAAAACGCAGAGCTTAGGATTGGAGACTCCTTCGTTCTCTACTGAGGTGTTCAGTGTCGGTATTAGTGAAGAACAATTAAGTGCACTTTCTACGACGAGTTCAAAAGCAGCTTCATCTTTCTCCACTGAGTCTTCCAATGCCGCCAGTGAAACGCATACCTCACGATTGGAGACTTCTTCTGTCTTCACTGACGCGTCCACTGAAGAAGAAAAAAAGTTTTCTACGGAAATTGAAACTTCTTCTGTGGTTGAAACCGAACTAATCACAAAAGCACATAGTACGCAAGCAAGTGTAAAGCCGATTGATTTGAAGACTACTGAGGTTACCAGTTTAAAGACGACCAAGTCTCTTGAAGAAACTTCCATCGTTACTGAAGTTCCCACCACTGGTTCGAAGGTAACGCCAACTGAGGCTGAAACTTCAAGCTCAGAAATTATTTCTACTAAGAAACCAAAGCAGGAAACAAGCACTAGAGCTTCCAGTGGAAGACATATTAGTACTCAACTAGAGGAAGCGACCAAAGCAGGAGAAAAATTTGGTGAGTTTAGAGACAAGCAGAAAGAAAAGTCAGAAGGTCGGTACGGACACACGGAAGGGCTTAAACCCTCCCCCACTGAAATCTCAGGCGGAGAACACCTACACCATTTCACGCATGAATTTGAAAAGACGCCGTGTGAAACATGCAACCAAACGGAGAAAGCTTCGTCGTCTCCAAGCAGCACGTTGGAGTCTTCCATTGCACCTCCAACTTCTTCTAAGCCTCCTAAATTTGAAAGCACTGTAAAACCAGTTACCAGTCCCAAGGTAACTCATGTGGAAGCTCCACATCCTTCACCACATGGCAAAATGACTGAGAAAAATAGTCACATCCAACACTTGCCTAATCCCTCGACGGAAATATCAAATGAAGAAAATTTCCTGCAACATTTTAAGCAAGAGACAGAGCAGACTCCTTGTGAGTTGTGTAAAGTAACTGGGAAAGGATCTTCCAGTACCTTACAAGAGACAACTCAAGAAATACAAAGTACCACACCAAGTGAAACTACCGAAAAGCAGACAACTACAACTACACCTTCTGCAAGAAGTACCACAATAACTGAAACAACTGAGACAGAAGTTCCATTACTCACAGAAACTACAACCACGTCATCTACAACTACACCTTTTGTGGTAAGCAGTACCACAATAACTGAAACAGAAGTTCCATTACTGACAGAAACCACCCGAGGAATTCAATATTCCACAATCGGGAAAGAACTGGAGATTGAAACCACAGAACCTACTACAACTGGAGGAATGATTGGGAAAGAATCTGAAATCATAGAATATATTTCGCTGAAAGAAACTCAACCTACTACAACCAGTGAGGTGGGAGGAAAAGAATCTGAATTCACTCAAAGTACGCAGATGTCAGAAGCACAAAAGGAAAAACTGAGACCAACGACGGTTGAAAGCACCGCGACGCAAAGCACAAAAGCCCAACATAATTTAACAACAACAGCTAAACAGGAAACCGAAAGCACCTCCAAAGAAGGGCACACCGTTCCGTATCCAGAAGCGTCGACGGCGGAAACCGACGAGTTCGGTGAAGTCGTCACAATCACCTTGTACCCCACTGAGAAAGAGAAGATCAAAGCACTTACAACTGAATCTGAAAAATGGTCGGATTCTTTTTTAGGTGAAAGCTCCGTGCCACTTGGTCACTCGACTGTGAAAGAAGTAGCAACTCCTCCAGAATCTAAAACTGAAAGTATACCAACATCGTCAGCACCCACAGAAGAAACCAGTGAGCACATCGAACACCATCCTGAGAAAAGTAGCACCACCAGTGAGCAACGACACCTGAAAGAAACGAGCACCACGCCTACTGAAACGTCCGAACCACTAAAAGAGTATATTACAACAAAGGGGGAAGACTTTGAGGCCAAACACTTGACGGTAACTACTAATGAAGGTTTCAGAAGTGAAAGTACCGAACCCACTGCTGCAAGTGGTATGAAAGAATTTCCATCATCATCGACGGAAAAATCATCTACTTCTGAAGGCCTTAGTATTCCATCAAGGGAAACCAAACCAAGTGAGGAGTTACAAGCTGAGAAAGTCGCGCATTCTACGCTCGAAGAAGCAACCACTGAACCTTTTGAAACTTCGTTTAAAACAAAAGGGGTTTCTGAATTCATCGGTAGTCAGGAACATGGGCAAACAGCAACTCGTGAAGAAAATGAAAGCGAAAGCACTGAATTGTTAGGCACCAGGTCTTCTGAACATACAAAACATACAGAAATCGAAGCCATTCAAACAAAGGAAGTCACAAAGATATCAGAAGGACAAACAACTTTTGAAATACCCGCGGGCACTGAAGGAGGGAAAGGGCTCACAGAAAGTAAGACGAGCGCACTTCAAAGTCACAGCGCAAGCAGCAGCACCAGCACTGAAGCATCAGCTACGGAACGAACAGTGGAATACTCAATCAGTTCTGAACATAAGCTTCTCACCGGCTTCTTACTAGAAGATCTTATTGAAGAACAAAAGAAAAATAAAGCAGGGCATTCAACTCAAATATTCATTAGCGCTGCGACGTTAACAAAAACAAGTACACCAATGGAAGAAAAGACTGGAGAGGAAACGGAAACTGTCGCTGAAGAACATATTACATACTCATCTGAACGAACAACAGTAAGCGAAATTAGCGGCAGTCATGAAAGCACTCTTGCTAACGAACATACAAGTGAAGGTGAAAGAGAACATTCGATGGGTGCTACTCACGAACATACAAGTGAAGGAGAAATAGAACATTCAACAGGTATTACTCACGAACATACAAGTGAAGGGGAAACAGAATATTCGACAGGTGCTACTCACGGACATACAAGTGAAGGAGAAACAGAACATTTGATAGGTGCCACTCACGAACATACAAGTGAAGGAGAAATAGAACATTCCACAGGTACTACTCACGAACATACAAGTGAAGGGGAAACAGAACATTCGATGGGTGCTACTCACGAACATACAAGTGAAGGAGAAATAGAACATTCAACAGGTATTACTCACGAACATACAAGTGAAGGGGAAACAGAACATTCGATAGGTGCTACTCACGAACATACAAGTGAAGGAGAAACAGAACATTTGATAGGTGCCACTCACGAACATACAAGTGAAGGGGAAACAGAATATTCGATCGGTGCTACTCACGCACATACAAGTGAAGGTGAAACAGAACATTCGATGGGTGCTACTCACGAACATACAAGTGAAGGAGAAATAGAACATTCAACAGGTATTACTCACGAACATACAAGTGAAGGGGAAACAGAATATTCGATAGGTGCTACTCACGAACATACAAGTGAAGGAGAAACAGAACATTTGATAGGTGCCACTCACGAACATACAAGTGAAGGAGAAATAGAACATTCCACAGGTACTACTCACGAACATACAAGTGAAGGGGAAACAGAACATTCGATGGGTGCTACTCACGAACATACAAGTGAAGGAGAAATAGAACATTCAACAGGTATTACTCACGAACATACAAGTGAAGGGGAAACAGAACATTCGATAGGTGCTACTCACGAACATACAAGTGAAGGAGAAACAGAACATTTGATAGGTGCCACTCACGAACATACAAGTGAAGGGGAAACAGAATATTCGATCGGTGCTACTCACGCACATACAAGTGAAGGTGAAACAGAACATTCGATGGGTGCTACTCACGAACATACAAGTGAAGGAGAAATAAAACATTCAACAGGTATTACTTACGAACATACAATTGAAGGGGAAACAGAACATTCGATGGGTGCCACTCACGAACATACAAGTGAAGGAGAAATAGAACATTCCACAGGTACTACTCACGAACATACAAGAGAAGGGAAAACAGAACATTCAATGGCTGCCACTCACGAACATACAAGTGAAGGAGAAATAGAACATTCTACAGGTATTACTCACGAACATACAAATGAAGGGGAAACAGAATATTCGATCGGTGCTACTCACGCACATACAAGTGAAGGTGAAACAGAACATTCGATGGGTGCTACTCACGAACATACAAGTGAAGGAGAAATAGAACACTCAACAGGTATTACTCACGAACATACAAGTGAAGGGGAAACAGAACATTCGATAGGTGCTACTCAAGAACATACAAGTGAAGGAGAAACAGAACATTTGATAGGTGCCACTCACGAACATACAAGTGAAGGGGAAATAGAACATTCTACAGGTATTACTCACGAACATACAAGTGAAGGGGAAACAGAACATTCGATGGGTGCTACTCACGCACATACAAGTGAAGGTGAAACAGAACATTCGATGGGTGCTACTCACGAACATACAAGTGAAGGAGAAATAGAACATTCAACAGGTAATACTCACGAACATACAAGTGAAGGAGAAATAGAACATTCAACAGGTAATACTCACGAACATACAAGTGAAGGGGAAACAGAATATTCGATAGGTGCTAATCACGAACATACAAGTGAAGGAGAAACAGAACATTTGATAGGTGCCACTCACGAACATACAAGTGAAGGAGAAATAGAACACTCAACAGGTATTACTCACGAACATACAAGTGAAGGGGAAACAGAACATTCGATAGGTGCTACTCAAGAACATACAAGTGAAGGAGAAACAGAACATTTGATAGGTGCCACTCACGAACATACAAGTGAAGGAGAAATAGAACATTCAACAGGTATTACTCACGAACATACAAGTGAAGGTGAAACAGTACATTCGATGGGTGCTACTCACGAACATACAAGTGAAGGAGAAATAGAACATTCAACAGGTAATACTCACGAACATACAAGTGAAGGGGAAACAGAATATTCGATAGGTGCTAATCACGAACATACAAGTGAAGGAGAAACAGAACATTTGATAGGTGCCACTCACGAACATACAAGTGAAGGAGAAATAGAACACTCAACAGGTATTACTCACGAACATACAAGTGAAGGGGAAACAGAACATTCGATAGGTGCTACTCAAGAACATACAAGTGAAGGAGAAACAGAACATTTGATAGGTGCCACTCACGAACATACAAGTGAAGGGGAAACAGAATATTCGATAGGTGCTAATCACGAACATACAAGTGAAGGTGAAACAGAACATTCGATGGGTGCTACTCACGAACATACAAGTGAAGGAGAAATAGAACATTCAACAGGTAATACTCACGAACATACAAGTGAAGGGGAAACAGAATATTTGATAGGTGCTAATCACGAACATACAAGTGAAGGAGAAACAGAACATTTGATAGGTGCCACTAACGAACATACAAGTGAAGGAGAAATAGAACATTCCACAGGTACTACTCACGAACATACAAGTGAAGGGAAAACAGAACATTCGATGGGTGCCACTCACGAACATACCAGTGAAGGAGAAATAGAACATTCCACAGGTACTACTCACGAACATACAAGTGAAGGGAAAACAGAACATTCGATGGGTGCCACTCACGAACATACCAGTGAAGGAGAAATAGAACATTCCACAGGTACTACTCACGAACATACAAGTGAAGGGGAAACAGAACATTCGATGGGTGCCACTCACGAACATACAAGTGAAGGAGAAATAGAACATTCCACAGGTACTACTCACGAACATACAAGTGAAGGGGAAACAGAACATTCGATGGGTGCTACTCACGCACATACAAGTGAAGGTGAAACAGAACATTCGATGGGTGCTACTCACGAACATACAAGTGAAGGAGAAATAGAACATTCAACAGGTAATACTCACGAACATACAAGTGAAGGGGAAACAGAATATTCGATAGGTGCTAATCACGAACATACAAGTGAAGGTGAAACAGAACATTCGATGGGTGCTACTCACGAACATACAAGTGAAGGAGAAATAGAACATTCAACAGGTAATACTCACGAACATACAAGTGAAGGGGAAACAGAATATTTGATAGGTGCTAATCACGAACATACAAGTGAAGGAGAAACAGAACATTTGATAGGTGCCACTAACGAACATACAAGTGAAGGAGAAATAGAACATTCCACAGGTACTACTCACGAACATACAAGTGAAGGGAAAACAGAACATTCGATGGGTGCCACTCACGAACATACCAGTGAAGGAGAAATAGAACATTCCACAGGTACTACTCACGAACATACAAGTGAAGGGGAAACAGAACATTCGATGGGTGCCACTCACGAACATACAAGTGAAGGAGAAATAGAACATTCCACAGGTACTACTCACGAACATACAAGTGAAGGGGAAACAGAACATTCGATGGGTGCTACTCACGCACATACAAGTGAAGGTGAAACAGAACATTCGATGGGTGCTACTCACGAACATACAAGTGAAGGAGAAATAGAACACTCAACAGGTATTACTCACGAACATACAAGTGAAGGGGAAACAGAATATTCGATAGGTGCTACTCACGAACATACAAGTGAAGGAGAAACAGAACATTTGATAGGTGCCACTCACGAACATACAAGTGAAGGAGAAATAGAACATTCAACAGGTATTACTCACGAACATACAAGTGAAGGGGAAACAGAACATTCCACAGGTATTACTCACGAACATACAAGTGAAGGTGAAACAGAACATTCGATGGGTGCTACTCACGAACATACAAGTGAAGGAGAAATAGAACATTCAACAGGTATTACTTACGAACATACAATTGAAGGGGAAACAGAACATTCGATGGGTGCCACTCACGAACATACAAGTGAATTAGAAATAGGACATTCCACAGGTACTACTCACGAACATACAAGTGAAGGGGAAACAGAACATTCGATGGGTGCCACTCACGAACATACAAGTGAAGGAGAAATAGAACATTCAACAGGTATTACTGACGAACATGCAAGTGAAGGGGAAACAGAACATTCCACAGGTATTACTCACGAACATACAAGTGAAGGTGAAACAGAACATTTGATAGGTGCCACTCACGAACATACAAGTGAAGGAGAAATAGAACATTCAACAGGTATTACTTACGAACATACAATTGAAGGGGAAACAGAACATTCGATGGGTGCCACTCACGAACATACAAGTGAATTAGAAATAGGACATTCCACAGGTACTACTCACGAACATACAAGTGAAGGGGAAACAGAACATTCGATGGGTGCCACTCACGAACATACAAGTGAAGAAGAAATAGGACATTCCACAGGTACTACTCACGAACATACAAGTGAAGAGGAAACAGAACATTCGATAGGTGCTACTCACGCACTTACAAGTGAAGGTGAAACAAAACATTCGATGGGTGCTACTCACGAACATACAAGTGAAGGAGAAATAGAACATTCAACAGGTATTACTCATGAACATACAAGTGAAGGGGAAACAGAACATTCGATGGGTGCTACTCACGAACATACAAGTGAAGGAGAAACAGAACATTTGATAGGTGCCACTCACGAACATACAAGTGAAGGTGAAACAGAACATTCGATGGGTGCTACTCACGAACATACAAGTGAAGGAGAAATAGAACATTCCACAGGTATTACTCACGAACATACAAGTGAAGGGGAAACAGAACATTCGATCGGTGCTACTCACGAACATACAAGTGAAGGAGAAATAGAACATTCGATAGGTGCTACTCACGAACATACAAGTGAAGGACAAACAGAACATTTGATAGGTGCCACTCACGAACATACAAGTGAAGGTGAAACAGAACATTCGATGGGTGCTACTCACGAACATACAAGTGAAGGAGAAATAAAACATTCAACAGGTATTACTCACGAACATGCAAGTGAAGGGGAAACAGAACATTCGATAGGTGCTACTCACGAACATACAAGTGAAGGAGAAACAGAACATTTGATAGGTGCCACTCACGAACATACAAGTGAAGGTGAAACAGAACATTCGATGGGTGTTACTCACGAACATACAAGTGAAGGAGAAATAGAACATTCCACAGGTATTACTCACGAACATACAAGTGAAGGGGAAACAGAACATTCGATCGGTGCTTCTCACGAACATACAAGTGAAGGAGAAATCGAACATTCAACAGGTATTACTCATGAACATACAAGTGAAGGGGAAACAGAACATTCGATGGGAGCCACTCACGAACATACAAGTGAAGGAGAAATAGAACATTCAACAGGTACTACTCACGAACATACAAGTGAAGGGGAAATAGAACATTCGATGGGTGCCACTCACGAACATACAAGTGAAGGAGAAATAGAACATTCCACAGGTACTACTCACGAACATACAAGTGAAGGGGAAACAGAACATTCAATGGGTGCCACTCACGAACATACAAGTGAAGGAGAAATAGAACATTCAACAGGTATTACTCACGAACATACAAGTGAAGGTGAAACAGAACATTCGATGGGTGCTATTCACGAACATACAAGTGAAGGAGAAATAGAACATTCAACAGGTATTACTCATGAACATACAAGTGAAGGGGAAACAGAACATTCGATGGGTGCCACTCACGAACATACAGGTGAAGTAGAAATAGAACACTCTACAGGTATTACTCACGAACATACAAGTGAAGGGGAAACAGAACATTCGATAGGTCCTACTCATGAACATACAAGTGAAGGTGAAACAGAACATTTGATAGGTGCCACTCACGAACATACAAGTGAAGGAGAAATAGAACATTCCACAGGTACTACTCACGAACATACAAGTGAAGGGGAAACAGAACATTCAATGGGTGCCACTCACGAACATACAAGAGAAGGAGAAATAGAACATTCAACAGGTATTACTCACGAACATACAAATGAAGGGGAAACAGAACATTCCACAGGTATTACTCACGAACATACAAGTGAAGTTGAAACAGAACATTCGATGGGTGCTACTCACGAACATACAAGTGAAGGAGAAATAGAACATTCAACAGGTATTACTCATGAACATACAAGTGAAGGGGAAACAGAACATTCGATGGGTGCCATTCACGAACATACAGGTGAAGTAGAAATAGAACACTCTACAGGTATTACTCACGAACATACAAGTGAAGGGGAAACAGAACATTCGATAGGTCCTACTCATGAACATACAAGTGAAGGTGAAACAGAACATTTGATAGGTGCCACTCACGAACATATAAGTGAAGGAGAAATAGAACATTCCACAGGTACTACTCACGAACATACAAGTGAAGGGGAAACAGAACATTCGATGGGTGCTACTCACGCACATACAAGTGAAGGTGAAACAGAACATTCGATGGGTGCTACTCACGAACATACAAGTGAAGGAGAAATAGAACACTCAACAGGTGTTACTCACGAACATACAAGTGAAGGGGAAACAGAACATTCAACAGGTACTACTCACGAACATACAAGTGAAGGGGAAACAGAACATTCGATGGGTGCTACTCACGAACATACAAGTGAAGGAGAAATAGAACATTCCACAGGTACTACTCACGAACATACAAGTGAAGGGGAAACAGAACATTCAATGGGTGCCACTCACGAACATACAAGTGAAGGAGAAATAGAACATTCAACAGGTATTACTCACGAACATACAAATGAAGGGGAAACAGAACATTCCACAGGTATTACTCACGAACATACAAGTGAAGTTGAAACAGAACATTCGATGGGTGCTACTCACGAACATACAAGTGAAGGAGAAATAGAACATTCAACAGGTATTACTCATGAACATACAAGTGAAGGGGAAACAGAACATTCGATGGGTGCCACTCATGAACATACAAGTGAAGGAGAAATAGAACACTCAACAGGTATTACTCACGAACATACAAGTGAAGGGGAAACAGAATATTCGATAGGTGCTACTCACGGACATACAAGTGAAGGAGAAACAGAACATTTGATAGGTGCCACTCACGAACATACAAGTGAAGGAGAAATAGAACATTCCACAGGTACTACTCACGAACATACAAGTGAAGGGGAAACAGAACATTCGATGGGTGCTACTCACGAACATACAAGTGAAGGAGAAATAGAACATTCAACAGGTATTACTCACGAACATACAAATGAAGGGGAAACAGAACATTCCACAGGTAATACTCACGAACATACAAGTGAAGGTGAAACAGAACATTCGATGGGTGCTACTCATGAACATACAAGTGAAGGAGAAACAGGACATTCCACAGGTATTACTCACGAACATACAAGTGAAGGTGAAACAGAACATTCGATGGGTGCTACTCACGAACATACAAGTGAAGGAGAAATAGAACATTCAACACGTATTACTCACGAAAATACAAGTGAAGGGGAAACAGAACATTCGATAGGTGCTACTCACGAACATACAAGTGAAGGAGAAATAGAACATTCAACAGGTATTACTCATGAACATACAAGTGAAGGGGAAACAGAACATTCGATAGGTGCTACTCACGAACATACAGATGAAGGGGAAACAGAACATTCCACAGGTATTACTCACGAACATACAAGTGAAGGGGAAACAGAACATTCGATAGGTGCTACTCACGAACATACAAGTGAAGGAGAAATAGAACATTCAACAGGTATTACTCATGAACATACAAGTGAAGGGGAAACAGAACATTCGATGGGTGCCACTCACGAACATACAAGTGAAGGAGAAATAGAACATTCAACAGGTATTACTCACGAACATACAAATGAAGGTGAAACAGAACATTCGATAGGTGCTACTCACGAACATACAAGTGAAGGAGAAATAGAACATTCAACAGGTATTACTCACGAACATACAAGTGAAGGAGAAATAGAACATTCCACAGGTACTACTCACGAACATACAAGTGAAGGGGAAACAGAACATTCAATGGGTGCCACTCACGAACATACAAGTGAAGGAGAAATAGAACATTCAACAGGTATTACTCACGAGCATACAAACGAAGGGGAAACAGAACATTCCAAAGGTATTACTCACGAACATACAAGTGAAGGTGAAACAGAACATTCGATGGGTGCTACTCACGAACATACAAGTGAAGGAGAAATAGAACATTCAACAGGTATTACTCACGAACATACAAGTGAAAGTGAAACAGAACATTCGATGGGTGCTACTCACGAACATACAAGTGAAGGAGAAGTAGAATATTCAACAGGTATTACTCATGAACATACAAATGAAGGGGAAACAGAACATTCGATGGGTGCCACTCACGAACATACAAGTGAAGGAGAAATAGAACATTCAACAGGTATTACTCACGAGCTTACAAATGAAGGGGAAACAGAACATTCCAAAGGTATTACTCGCGAACATACAAGTGAAGGTGAAACAGAACATTCGATGGGTGCTACTCACGAACATACAAGTGAAGGAGAAATAGAACATTCAACAGGTATTACTCACGAACACACAAGTGAAGGGGAAACAGAACATTCGATAGGCGCTGCTCACGAACATACAAGTGAAGGGGAATCAAGTACTTATGTGGAACTGACTGCATCTTCACATCATATAAAGAAACCCTCACCACATGGGAAAATTACTGTGAAAGGCAGTCATATCCAAAACTTGCCTTATCCCTTAACTGAAATTTCAAATGAAGAAATTCTCCTGCAACATTTTAAACAAGAGAAGGAACAGACTCCTTGTGAATTATGTAAAGTGACACGTTTATTATCTTCCAGTATATTACCTGCCACAACACAAGAGTCAAACAAAAAAATGCATAGTACCACACCAACTGAACACACTGAAAAACAGAACACTACGATCACGTCAACTGCAACTACACCATTTGTAGAAGGAAGTACAAAAATAACTGAAGAAACTGGAACAGAGGTTCCTCTATTGACAGAAATAAACAAGGGGATTCAATATTCTACAACTGTTAAAGAACTGGAGATTCAAACTACAGAACCTACTACAATTATAGTGGCAGGTGTCACTCACGAACACACAAGCGAAAGGGAAACTGAACATGCAATTGGTGTCACTCATGAGCATACAAGTGAAGGAGAAACGGAAATTCAATCGGGCGCCAATTTTGAATATACCAGCGAAGGGGAAACAAAGCATGCAATTGGTGTCACTCATGAACATACAAGTGAAGGAGAAACGGAAATTCAATCGGGAGCCACATTTGAACATACCAGCGAAGAGGAAACTGAACATGCAATTGGTGTCACTCATGAGCACACAAGTGAAGGAGAAACGGAAATTCAATCGGGGGCCACTTTTGAACATACCAGCGAAGGGGAAACTGAACATGCAATTGGTGTCACTCATGAACATACAAGTGAAGGAGAAACGGAAATTCAATCGGGGGGCACTTTTGAACATACCAGCGAAGGGGAAACGGAACATGCAATTGGTGCCACTCATGAACATACAAGTGAAGAAGAAACGGAAATTCAATCAGGGGCTACTTTTGAACATACCAGCGAAGGGGAAACTGAACATGCAGTTAGTGTCACTCATGAGCATACAAGTGAAGGAGAAACGGAAATTCAATCGGGGGCCACATTTGAACACACCAGCGAAGGGGAAACTGAACATGCAATTGGTGTCACTCATGAGCATACAAGTGAAGGAGAAACGGCAGTTCAATCGGGCGCCACTCTTGAACACACCAGCGAAGGGGAAACTGAACATACAATTGGTGTTACTCATGAGCATACAAGTGAAGGAGAAACGGAAATTCAATCGGGGGCCACTTTTGAACACACCAGCGAAGGGGAAACTGAACATGCAATTGGTGTCACTCATGAGCATACAAGTGAAGGAGAAACGGAAATTCAATCGGGGGCCACTTTTGAACACACCAGCGAAGGGGAAACTGAACATGCAATTGGTGTCACTCATGAGCACACAAGTGAAGGAGAAACGGAAATTCAATCGGGCGCCACTTTTGAATATACCAGCGAAGGGGAAACGAAGCATGCAATTGGTGTCACTCATGAACATACAAGTGAAGGAGAAACGGAAATTCAATCGGGGGCCACTTTTGAACACACCAGCGAAGGGGAAACTGAACATGCAATTGGTGTCACTCATGAGCACACAAGTGAAGGAGAAACCGAAATTCATTCAGGTGCCACGTTTGAACACACAAGCGAAGGGGAAACTGAACATGCAATTGGTGTCACTCATGAGCATACAAGTGAAGGAGAAGCGGAAATTCAATCGGGGGCCACTTTTGAACATACCGGTGAAGGGGAAACTGAACATGCAATTGGTGTCACTCATGAGCACACAAGTGAAGGAGAAACCGAAATTCATTCAGGTGCCACCTTTGAACACACAAGCGAAGGGGAAACTGAACATGCAATTGGTGTCACTCATGAGCATACAAGTGAAGGAGAAGCGGAAATTCAATCGGGGGCCACTTTTGAACATACCGGTGAAGGGGAAACTGAACATGCAATTGGTGTCACTCATGAGCACACAAGTGAAGGAGAAACCGAAATTCAATCAGGTGCCACCTTTGAACACACAAGCGAAGGGGAAACTGAACATGCAATTGGTGTCACTCATGAGCATACAAGTGAAGGAGAAACGGAAATTCCATCGGGGGCCACTTTTGAACACACCGTCGAAGGGGAAACTGAACATGCAATTGGTGTCACTCATGAGCACACAAGTGAAGGAGAAACCGAAATTCAATCAGGTGCCACCTTTGAGCACACAAGCGAAGGGGAAACTGAACATGCAGTTGGTGTCACTCATGAGCATACAAGTGAAGGAGAAACGGAAATTCAATCGGGGGCCACTTTTGAACATACCGGTGAAGGGGAAACTGAACATGCAATTGGTGTCACTCATGAGCATACAAGTGAAGGAGAAGCGGAAATTCAATCGGGGGCCACTTTTGAACATACCGGTGAAGGGGAAACTGAACATGCAATTGGTGTCACTCATGAGCACACAAGTGAAGGAGAAACCGAAATTCATTCAGGTGCCACCTTTGAACACACAAGCGAAGGGGAAACTGAACATGCAATTGGTGTCACTCATGAGCATACAAGTGAAGGAGAAGCGGAAATTCAATCGGGGGCCACTTTTGAACATACCGGTGAAGGGGAAACTGAACATGCAATTGGTGTCACTCATGAGCACACAAGTGAAGGAGAAACCGAAATTCAATCAGGTGCCACCTTTGAACATACAAGCGAAGGGGAAACTGAACATGCAATTGGTGTCACTCATGAGCATACAAGTGAAGGAGAAACGGAAATTCAATCGGGGGCCACTTTTGAACATACCGGTGAAGGGGAAACTGAACATGCAATTGGTGTCACTCATGAGCATACAAGTGAAGGAGAAGCGGAAATTCAATCGGGGGCCACTTTTGAACATACCGGTGAAGGGGAAACTGAACATGCAGTTGGTGTCACTCATGAGCATACAAGTGAAGGAGAAACGGAAATTCAATCGGGGGCCGCTTTTGAACACACCAGCGAAGGGGAAACTGAACATGCAATTGGTGTCACTCATGAGCATACAAGTGAAGGAGAAACCGAAATTCAATCAGGTGCCACCTATGAACACACAAGCGAAGGGGAAACTGAACATGCAATTGGTGTCACTCATGAGCATACAAGTGAAGGAGAAACGGAAATTCAATCGGGGGCCACTTTTGAACATACCGGTGAAGGGGAAACTGAACATGCAATTGGTGTCACTCATGAGCACACAAGTGAAGGAGAAACCGAAATTCATTCAGGTGCCACCTTTGAACACACAAGCGAAGGTGAAACTGAACATGCAGTTGGTGTCACTCATGAGCATACAAGTGAAGGAGAAGCGGAAATTCAATCGGGGGCCACTTTTGAACATACCGGTGAAGGGGAAACTGAACATGCAATTGGTGTCACTCATGAGCACACAAGTGAAGGAGAAACCGAAATTCAATCAGGTGCCACCTTTGAATACACAAGCGAAGGGGAAACTGAACATGCAATTGGTGTCACTCATGAGCATACAAGTGAAGGAGAAGCGAAAATTCAATCGGGGGCCACTTTGGAACATACCGGTGAAGGGGAAACTGAACATGCAGTTGGTGTCACTCATGAGCATACAAGTGAAGGAGAGACGGAAATTCAATCGGGGGCCTCTTTTGAACACACCAGCGAAGGGGAAACTGAACATGCAGTTGGTGTCACTCATGAGCATACAAGTGAAGGAGAAACGGAAATTCAATCGGGGGCCACTTTTGAACACACCGGTGAAGGGGAAACTGAACATGCAATTGGTGTCACTCATGAGCACACAAGTGAAGGAGAAACCGAGATTCAATCGGGTGCCACCTTTGAACACACCAGCGAAGGGGAAACTGAACATGCAGTTGGTGTCACTCATGAGCATACAAGTGAAGGAGAAACGGAAATTCAATCGGGCGCCACTTTTGAACACACCAGCGAAGGGGAAACTGAACATGCAATTGGTGTCACTCATGAGCACACAAGTGAAGGAGAAGCGGAAATTCAATCGGGGGCCACTTTTGAACATACCGGTGAAGGGGAAACTGAACATGCAATTGGTGTCACTCATGAGCACACAAGTGAAGGAGAAACCGAAATTCAATCAGGTGCCACCTTTGAATACACAAGCGAAGGGGAAACTGAACATGCAATTGGTGTCACTCATGAGCATACAAGTGAAGGAGAAACGGAAATTCCATCGGGGGCCACTTTTGAACACACCGTCGAAGGGGAAACTGAACATGCAATTGGTGTCACTCATGAGCACACAAGTGAAGGAGAAACCGAAATTCATTCAGGTGCCACCTTTGAACACACAAGCGAAGGGGAAACTGAACATGCAATTGGTGTCACTCATGAGCATACAAGTGAAGGAGAAACGGAAATTCAATCGGGGGCCACTTTTGAACATACCGGTGAAGGGGAAACTGAACATGCAATTGGTGTCACTCATGAGCACACAAGTGAAGGAGAAACCGAAATTCATTCAGGTGCCACCTTTGAACACACAAGCGAAGGGGAAACTGAACATGCAATTGGTGTCACTCATGAGCATACAAGTGAAGGAGAAGCGGAAATTCAATCGGGGGCCACTTTTGAACATACCGGTGAAGGGGAAACTGAACATGCAGTTGGTGTCACTCATGAGCATACAAGTGAAGGAGGAGAAACCGAAATTCATTCAGGTGCCACGTTTGAACACACAAGCGAAGGGGAAACTGAACATGCAATTGGTGTCACTCATGAGCATACAAGTGAAGGAGAAACGGAAATTCAATCGGGGGCCACTTTTGAACACACCAGCGAAGGGGAAACTGAACATGCAATTGGTGTCACTCATGAGCATACAAGTGAAGGAGAAACGGAAATTCAATCGGGGGCCACTTTTGAACATACCAGCGAAGGGGAAACTGAACATGCAATTGGTGTCACTCGTGAGCATACAAGTGAGGGAGAAACGGAAATTCAATCGGGGGCCACTTTTGAACACACAAGCGAAGGGGAAACTGAACATGCAATTGGTGTCACTCATGCGCATACAAGCGAAGGAGAAACCGAAGTTCAATCGGGTGTCACATTTGAACACACCAGCGAAGGGGAAACTGAACATGCAATTGGTGTCACTCATGAGCATACACGTGAAGGAGAAACGGAAATTCAATCGGGGGCCACTTTTGAACACACAAGCGAAGGGGAAACTGAACATGCAATTGGTGTCACTCATGCGCATACAAGCGAAGGAGAAACCGAAGTTCAATCGGGCGCCACTTTTGAACACACCAGCGAAGGCGAAACTGAACATGCAATTGGTGTCACTCATGAGCATATAAGTGAAGGAGAAACCGAAATTCAATCTGGCCCCACCTTTGAACACACAAGCGAAGGAGAAACTGAACATGCAATTGGTGTCACACATGAGCATACAAGCGAAGGAGAAACAAAGATTCAATCGAGCGCCACATTTGAACACACCAGCGAAGGGGAAACTGAACATGCAATTGGTGTCACTCATGAGCATATAAGTGAAGGAGAAACCGAAATTCAATCTGGCCCCACCTTTGAACACACAAGCGAAGGAGAAACTGAACATGCAATTGGTGTCACACATGAGCATACAAGCGAAGGAGAAACCGAAATTCATTCTGGTGTCACATTTGAACACACCAGCGAAGGGGAAACTGAGCATGGAATTGGTGTCACTCATGAGCAAACAAGTGAAGGAGAAACGGAAATTCAATCGGGGGCCACTTTTGAACACACCAGCGAAGGGGAAACTGAACATGCAATTGGTGTCACTCGTGAGCATACAAGTGAAGGTGAAACCGAAATTCAATCAGGCGCCACCTTTGAACACACCAGCGAAGGGGAAACTGAACATGCAATTGGTGTCACTCGTGAGCATACAAGTGAAGGTGAAACCGAAATTCAATCAGGCGCCACCTTTGAACACACAAGCGAAGGGGAAGCTGAACATTCAATTGGTGTCACTTATGAGCACACAAGTGAAGGAGAAACCGAAGTTCAATCGGGCACCACTTTGGAACACACAAGCGAAGGCGAAACTGAACATGCAATTGGTGTCACACATGAGCATACAAGCGAAGGAGAAACCGAAATTCAATCTGGTGTCACTCATGAGCACTCAAGTGAAGAAGAAACAGAAATTCAATCGGGTGCCACATTTGAACACACCAGCGAAGGGGAAACTGAGCATGCAATTGGTGTCACTCATGAGCATAAAAGTGAAGGAGAAACCGAAGTTCAATCGGGCACCACTTTGGAACACACAAGCGAAGGGGAAACTGAACATGCAATTGGTGTCACACATGAGCATACAAGCGAAGGAGAAACCGAAATTCATTCTGGTGTCACTCATGAGTACTCAAGTGAAGGAGAAACAAAAATTCAATCGGGCGCCACATTTGAATACACCAGCGAAGGGGAAACTGAACATGCAATTGGTGTCACACATGAGCATACAAGCGAAGGAGAAACCGAAATTCATTCTGGTGTCACTCATGAGCACTCAAGCGAAGGAGAAACCGAAATTCAATCTGGTGTCACTCATGAGTACTCAAGTGAAGAAGAAACAGAAATTCAATCGGGTGCCACATTTGAACACACCAGCGAAGGGGAAACTGAACATGCAATTGGTGTTACTCCTGAGCATACAAGTGAAGGTGAAACCGAAGTTCAATCGGGCGCCACTTTTGAACACACCAGCGAAGGCGAAATTGTACATCCAACTGGTGTCACATATGAGCATACAAGCGAAGGAGAAACGGCAATTCAATCTGGTGTCACTTTTGAACACACCAGCGAAGGGGAAACTGAACATTCAATTGGTGTCACTCATAAGCACACAAGTGAAGGAGAAACAGAAATTCAATCTGGTGTCACTTTTGAACACACCAGCGAAGGAGAAACTGAACATGCAATTGTTGCCACTCATGAGCAGCCAGGAACCACTTTTGAGGTGGAAACTGAACATGCCGGGGGTGCCACTGTTGAACACACTAGTGAAGGTGAAACAGGACTTTCAGTTGGTGTCACTAATGGATACACAAGTGAAAAAGAAACCAAAGTTCGGCCTAGTGAAGGAAAGACTGAACATTCAGTTTTTATGACTGTTGAACACACAGAGCATTCAAGTATAAAAGAAACCCAACATGGTGTCTCTCTTACCAGTGAGGCATTAACAGAACCGGAGGTTGGCATGACACATACAAGTGAAGGAAAATCGGAACATGAACTTGCAATCCCTCATGAACATACTGTACATACTACTAAGAAATCTGTTACAGAACGTATTAAACAGAGCACTCTGACAACAACAATGCGAGAAGAGTTGATCAAGCAGACGGAATTAGAAGCAGAAACAAAGTTTCATGAAGCGCACGAAACCGAGCGAGCACATGCCGAGGAGCAACTACTTTCCACCGAACATTTTGGTGTTACCAAGCACACTGAGAAAACGTCAGTTAAAGAGATAGAAGCAGTCGAAGGGGGTGAGGAAAATATGAACTTTTTCGGAAGCACTTCCACTTTATGCCAGACATGCAAAGTAACTAAAACTGTGCATGAAAATAGGACATCCACACCACCTCACACGATTTCCCCAAGTTTATCGGAGGAAGAAGTTTCAACATTAACCGAAGTCTCAAAGATTGAAAATGCTACAGAAATTGAAATGAGTACACCCACTAGTAAAAAACATACGACTGTTTCAAGATCTGAAAATATCATCGAAGTCGAAACAAAAAGTGAACACTATATAGGCACCACAGAAACCACGCACTCAAGTGAACAAATAGAATCAGAAAGTATTAGCAGTCTAACAACGGAACGTACTGGTTTTACAAGGGAAGAGATAGAAGCAGCATCTGAAATTAGTTCAGGAATAAAAGGAGAGGAACATACAAGCAAATACACTGGTCATGAAAATGTAACCGAATCAAGAACAGAAATTGAAGCTGGCGAAACTTCAGAAGTAAGTGAACAAGCTAGTGTAGAGACTGGTCATAAAGTTGGTACACCAATAAAACATACAAGTGAACATACGGGATTTGAAAATGAAACTAGCGTTGCATTAGAAGTAAATAAGCATACGACCGCAGAAATAAGTGAACAAGCAAGTTTAGAGGCCGGTCATAAAGTTGGTACACCAACAGAACATACAAGTGAACATACGGGATATGAAAACGAAACCGGTGTTCCGTCAGAGTTAGCGAGTGAGGAAACAAGCGAAATAGGTTTACAAGCAGGCCATAAAATTGGTACTGCAACAGAACAAACTGAACATACAAGTGAACACACGGGATTTGAAAATGAAACTAGCGTTGCGTCAGGAATGAGTAAGCATACGACTGAAGAAACTGGCGAAACTTCTGAAATTAGTGAACAGGCAAGTCTAGAGACTGGTCATAAAGTTGGTACACCATCAGAACATACAAGTGAACATACGGGATATAAAAATGAAACCGGTGTTTCGTTAGAGTTAGCGAGTGAGGAGACAAGCGAAATAGGTTTAGAAGCAGGTCATAAAGTTGGTACAGCAGCAGAACAAATTGAACATACAAGCGAACACACGGGATATGAAAACGAAACTAGCGTTGCGTCAGGAATGACTAAGCATACGACCGAAGAAACTGGCGAAACTTCTGAAATTAGTGAACATACAAGTCTAGAGACTGGTCATAAAGTTGGTGCACCAACAGAACATACAAGTAAACATACGGGATATGAAAACGAAACCGGTGTTCCGTCAGAGTTAGCGAGTGAGGAGATAAGCGAAAGTGGCCATAAAGTTGGTACAGCAACAGAACAAACTGAACATACAAGTGAACACGCGGGATTTGAAAATGAAACTAGCGTTGCGTCAGGAATGACTAAGCATACGACCGAAGAAACTGGCGAAATTTCTAAAATTAGTGAACATACAAGTCTAGAGACTGGTCATAAAGTTGGTGCACCAATAGAACATACAAGTAAACATACGGGATATGAAAACGAAACCAGTGTTCCGTCAGAGTTAGCGAGTGAGGAGATAAGCGAAGCTGGCCATAAAGTTGGTACAGCAACAGAACAAACTGAACATACAAGTGAACACACGGGATTTGAAAATGAAACTAGCGTTGCGTCAGGAATGACTAAGCATACGACCGAAGAAACTGGCGAAACTTCTGAAATTAATGAACAGGCAAGTCTAGAGACTGGTCATAAAGTTGGTACACCAACAGAACATACAAGTGAACATACGGGATATGAAAACGAAACCGGTGTTGCGTTAGAGTTAGCGAGTGAGGAAACAAGTAAAATAGGTTTAGACGCAGGCCATAAAGTTGGTACAGCAATAGAACAAATTGAACATACAAGCAAACACACGGGATATGAAAATGAAACTAGTGTCGCGTCAGGAATGACTAACCATACGACCGAAGCAACTGGCGAAACTTCTAAAATTAGTGAACATGCAAGTCTAGAGACTAGTCATAAAGTTGGTACACCAACAGAACATACAAGTAAACATACGGGATATGAAAACGAAACCGGTGTTCCGTTAGCGGGTGAGGAGACAAGCAAAACTGGCCATAAAGTTGGTACAGCAACAGAACAAACTGAACATACAAGTGAACACACGGGATACGAAAATGAAACTAGCGTTGCGTCAGCAATAACTAAGCATACGAGTGAAGTAACTGGCGAACAGATAAGTCTAGAAACCAGTCATAAAATTGGTGCAACAACGGAACAGTTTGAACATACAAGTGAACAGAGGGAGTACGAAAATGAAACTAGCTTTTCATCAAAAGTATCTGAGCATCTTGGAACTAGTGTAACAGTGAGTCTTAGTGAACATACAAGTCTAGAAACGGAACTCGCTGAACATACAAGTGAACATGCAGAATATGAGAACGAAACTATTGGAGTTGGTGTCGGCAAACATACGAGTTCGAAACAAATTAGTACGGCAACAAATCACACCACTGAATCAACTATTTCATCGGTGAACATCACTGAACACTTTGGAAATGTAAGTGGCCACGGTGATAATAATAGAACCACAACTTATAATCCAATCACAATAAACCTCCCGACGTTTTTTCCTAATTCCACCCTCATCGTCGAAGACTTTGAAAAATTCTACACCACACTAGCTCATTCGATCATTGTATACGACGACGAAGAATACGATACAACCCTGAACACGGCCGAATTCAGGCATATGAAGCTCAGCGATTTCGAAGCGATCACGGAATTTTCTCCGACCACGGAAATGAACGGGTCTCTGGCTCTTTTAAACAACACGTTTCATAACTTATCCATATCTGCCTCTCAAGCATTGAACAAATCCGTTTCGCAAATTGCACAGTTCATAACTGATCAGTTCTCCTCAACGACAGAAGCAAATGCCTCAGTTGCGAACTTATCAACTCATACTGAAGCCTCACAGCTTACAGGAAACCATACTACTCAAGTTTTTAATCAAAGTGTTGAAGTGGGACTTTCTAGTGAAGCACTCACCAGTGAGGGGCTTTCAAGCGAGGAACTTTCTAGTGAGGGGCTTTCTACTGAGGGACTTTCAAGTGAAGGACTTTCTAGTGTAGAACTTTCTAGCGAAGGACTTTCAAGTGAAGGACTAGAGAATGAAACTTCAACAATATCCAGTGGTTTAGAAACGCAAAATTTTTCTCTTTCGCCCACTTCCGAATTAACCGGCCTCCCCACTTCACCACCTTCAAATGAAACCAACGAGGAATGCACCTTCGCCGAATTCGAAGCGAAGAATCACTGCCTGTGTTCCATCGACAGCCTAGTGCAGGACCTAAGGTTGAAGTCGAGCGAGAAGGACTTCCACAAGGTCTTGGACAGTTATCTCTGCCCCAAATTTAAGCAAGCGAAAAACGGCATCCTCATCAACAGAAGGGCGAAACGAGTGAAGCGGTCGCTCGACGTGGATTTGTTCGACAGGGAAGCATCGAGCCTTTCGGCGAGCAATAGTTTCTTCAAAGGAGACGTCGAGTTGAAAAATACAGGTAGGTAAAACTATGACCTTCTCCCCCTCCCCCCCGCCCGCTCCAGTTTCCAAAAAATGACGTTGGTTTGCAGATTATCAATTATTTGTGACGCCAGGATCGAAAGTGAACATGCGTTGCATAGGTGGCACCAACAATAACAACACCGATGAAATAGCGAACTTCCTTTGGACTTACAGCGACGGGAAAAAGTTAACAGGTAAGCAGGAGAGTTGCTTTACCTTTCCTTCTAATCGCGGTGTATCTAGAGGGCAAGGTTCAAGAGAAAGATGGCTCTTTAACAATCGAAAATGTAATACCCCAGGACAGTGGAAACTACACTTGCAAGAACGGCGGCTTTAAGTACCCCCATCAAATATGCGTCGTCACTTTAGCTTCGTACACAGTGAGCGTGTACATCCTGTACGAATTCCCCGAAAGATGCACGAAAGAGTACGTCGATTCAATGTCGAGGGCTTTCCCCGTGAAATTCGAGGGCATGCTCTGCGGGGAAACCCACAAGCTCTGTTACGTGAACATGACGATCGCTTGCATCGAAAAAGTGAGTGATCTGGAGCTTTCGAATCCAACGATCTTTAAGAGACTGCTTTTAGGAAAAAAATTATGCCACGGTGAACATTACAGTTGTCCTTGAACCGATGAACGTAATCCTTCCGACCCTCGACACGGAAACCTGCAAGATCTCCTGCCAGCAGAAGATCTATTCGAAGATAGTGTCGATCCTTATGAACAACTTGGAGGTCTTCGAGACGCTTCCGGGTGAGTGACGATGACGAGGTTACGCGTTGGCGACGACTATTGACGAATTGATTTCAGTTTTTTTCAAAATCAACCTCAAGAAGTTCGAGTTGAAACCCACTCCGATGGTCCAGGCGAAAAATTCGACCAAAATTGGGACGACGTCGCCCAGTCTGAGCATCGCGTGTTTTCCTGGCTTTGGGTTGATGAATAAGAGCCATGTTTGCAGTAAGTTATTAAATCATTTAACAGTCATTGAAATAGCAGAAATACCCCCTGCGACAACAACCCCCTACAACCTCTCGAACTATTACTTTTACCACCTTTTAAACAAACGCGCTCAACTTGCTTCACGGGCGAGTTCTTTAAACGTATGACTCGTAAACGCTGGGTCCCGACTTCGAATCTCCGCAAAATTATCGCTAAACGAAAAAAAAAATGTAAAAATGAGTCTCGAAGTCCCTGCAACCTTGCACTTAGGCAACTTTGTCATCCCAGATCGCGCGTTGTCTTACAACACGTCACTGCCAACGCTTAACAAAAATCACGATAGGCAACCATACATGCGAGTTTGAAACATCTGTTGCATCTTGATATTTTGTCATGGAGGTGGGTGAACCATGGAGTGTGGTACCTATATAAAATAGCATCTGAAAAGGTAGAAGTTAAGAAGCTGACGTCTACGCTGCTCCGGGGAGATGTTCCGACCACGTCATGGCAAAAAACGATAGAACTTCTTTTGGAAAAATCAGTCCCGATGGATGACCCAATGGCTGAAATTGATACATAAAGTAATATTCGTATTGAAAACGCATTATACTTATCTGATCCCACTACTGAAGCCGACTTCACGGTCGAAGAGGTCGGGGCCGTCGCAAGACATATTAAGCCCGGGAAACCACCTGATAGAGATGGTCTTCCAAATGGTGTAGTTAAGAGAATCGCAAGTACCCAACCAGAACTACTGCTGACAATTGCCAACCTATGTCTAAAAACAGGGTCTTTCCCCAAGCCGTGGGAGCAGGCGCGACTGAACATATTGTTGAAATTTGCCGAAAAGCCAGTTGACCAGGTTAGTTCCTATCTGCCTATCTGCTTGCCGCCGGCAATGGGTGAATTCATAGAGAGACTTATGGCGCTCCGCTTGCGGACACATTTTGGAAATGCTGGAGATCTTTCAGACAATCAGTTCGGCTTCAGGGAAGGGAGAAGCACGGTGGATGCTCTAGAATTAGTAGTTGAGCGAGTTCGATCTTCAAAGGCGAAATATGTGGCCGGAGTTTTCACAGACACTGCCGGGGCGTTTGACAATCTGCGGTGGCCATCAATATTTCGACGTCTGCGTGAGATAGGGACCCCAGGAAACTTTTATCGCCTTTTTGACTCCTACTTCCGGGAGCGCCAAATGGAGGGTGAATCAAGTATGCAGTAGATAGATGAGCAAGGGATGCCCGCAGGGTTCAGTTCTCGGCCCCCTACTCTGGAACCTCGTTTTCAACGAGATAGTGACACCTCAGGAAGCCGACACCGGCTGTAAGGTTGCGTACGCTGATGATCTTGTGGTCCTGGTATAGTAGATCTGAAATAGAGCAAAAAATAACCAAAATGATGAGTAGCATACTTACTTGGCTTTCTGAAAACAAGCTGAGCATCTCTATCGGCAAAACGAACGGAGTGTTCCTGAAGGGCTGACTGAACATCGGCAGGCCGCCAATGGTACGACTTGGGGAACGCGCGCTAAAATGGACCAATCAGATAAAATACTTGGGCTTGATCCTGACCTTTCTGCCCCACGCAAAATACCTGCAGGACAAACTGAAAAAGGTGGCTGGAAAATTAAGACGAATTACGATAGGTGAATGGGGCCTGAGAGGCAACATATTAAAAGTTATATACAATGGAATAGGGAAGAGTATCCTGTGCTATGCGGCAACGGTATGGTATGAATAGGGTTGCCAGGGCTCATATATTTAATATGAATTTGGTGACCAGACGTCCCAAATTTCCAGGAATTGTCTCTATTTCTGGTTAGATATCCCGGTGTCCCACACATATCTAACATAAAATATAGTCAAATCCCGAAAACTCTGGAGATCTGGTCACTCTACTCATATTAAATATATGAGATCTGGCAACCCTACGTATGAACGAGTTGATCACTCGCACATCTGTAGAGCGCTTGTATCGAGTCAGAGGCCCTTCCTGCTAGCCATAACAAGAGCGTGCAGAATGACGCCCTGCAAGTACTTGGCGGTTGCCCCCACCCCCCGGACCTTGAAATTAAACTAAGCGCAGTTAACACCTTAATAAAAAAAGGTAAGAGTACTAAGCGCAGTTAACACCTTAATAAAAAGAGGTAAGAGTACTCGCCTGTTCGACGTTGAGATTAAACCTGCCAGCAAAGATGAAGCCAAAGTTCGCGCGAGAGAGACGATACTCCACCAATGGCAATCACGATGGGAAACCTCCACCAAGGGAAGAGTTACCCATGCCTGGATACCTGAAATTGAAAATTGGCTAACAGCAAAATTTTTAAATTTTAATTACGAACTTACCACATTCCTGACTGGCCACGGAACGTTTGCTGGGAAACTCCGATCCTTGGGACTGCTGGACACGGATACCTGTACCTGTGGGGAATATGAAGACTGGGAGCACGCCTTGCTGCACTGTCCAATGTATAACGAAGAGAGGGCTTCCTTGTTTCCCAATGGACTGAACATTTCCATTGAAACGTTGTTGTCCCAGACTGAGTCCATCATCCAACTGGCCAAGGATATCTATAACAAAAAAAGGGAATTAAGACAATGAAGAAAAACACAAGTACAGAAGCAAAGCTGGAGGGAGACATGAAGAAGAAGGGAAGAATCAGTTTCAGGAAAGAAGAAGAAAGCATGATGAAGAAGCGAAGAGATAGGTATAGGATTTAGAAGAAGAAAGCGTGCTAGAGACAGTAAGAAAATAGAAGAGGACAGGAGAATCCTGAAAGTAGAAGTAAGGAGAAAGTAGAGACCTGGAAAAAAAGAGGTAGGCTGGGAGAGGATAGGGGACGCGAACAACGACGCTGTGCTAAAAAGATCAGGTCTCAGAAATAAATAGGGTTCACAGCGGGTACCTGGAAGCATATTCTAGAGAGTATCACGAAACGGTTGTTCGAAGAAAGCTAAGGTCCGGTTTATCAATCACTAGTTAACTCTAACCTTCAGTTAATTGTCATAACAACATGTATCTTCCCAGTTGTTACTATGGGAACAAACTGAAAGTTAAAGTTAACTTCTTTTTGATAAATCGGGCCTAAGAAAGCAAAAGGAGGAACTATAAAGAGTCAATGTAAAATACGAAAGAAACAATGGAAAAGCGAAACAAACGACATGGAAGTACGAAGAGCAATGTGAACCAAAAACAAAAGAAGATCGCAATTCTTCAACCAAGTGTAAGGCTCTTGTTCGTGCGACATTCGATGTCTTTAATGTAGCTGGCGTCGATGGTTGAAGGTTTCCACGGGGCCTGGTACATGACTGGTACCCTTGCTTCGTAGACCATAGTTTCCGGCAGTGGTTTGCAATGAATTCCAGCGGTAATTTCCACGATTGCTCCAATGGGAAAAGTCCATATTAAGAAAAAAATTCGAAAATATGGGACGGAGTCGCTTTTTCGTCACTTTTCGGGCCCTAACTCAAATCCAGGACCGGACTCGGGGCCGTGCCTCCGGAATTATAAACACCTATCGGTCTTACGTCTACGTTCCGAGTTTGGTTCGATTCTGTTAGTAAATAAGGGACGTGGAATTTTTTGAAGCATCAAAAAGGGCATCCTGCGGAATCCCCCATATAAAATCTTTTCCCCCCGCGTCCGATCGCAAAATCGATCCCGCCGTCGGTTTCTCGGATCTTTTCTGCCATACGTTGCCTAAAAGCTCGTCTCGATTCGATCATGTTTAAGGGTCGAAAAAAATTCCCGAAAAGTTCTCTGCACAATGACATTAGCTGAACGTTTCGCCTCCTGGCCCCCCACAGCGACGAGCGGTCGCGAAGCGACCTCCACCAAAAATCGTCCAAAGGATCATTCTAGAAGGAGTATATACGGATTTCTATAGAAAAATTTCTTTCGGCCGCAATATCAACAAAACACGAAAAAACCGGGAAATAATGAGTTTTTCGGGGTGCATTCGAAAACGGGGGGGAAATTTAAAAATCCATTTCCCAGGAAAGTTTCAAATCAAAATTCATAGTCGAATTTACTCGAATCATTTTTCGATATTCCTGCTAATAACGTCTGGAAAATTCGGCAAAGATACTTTTCCATATCAATTCACGTCATTTACTTTTCTCAGGATAGTGTATGGTCCATGCCATTGAAGTAATAATTTCTCACTTCATCCGACTCTCCGTGGTGATGTGAAGATCTTCACTTTGTCTCCAGCTCGGAGGTCGACGTGTTGATGCGTCTGGTCATATCTTGTTTTGTCCTTTTCTTGTTTATTGTGAATTTTTTCTGCGGCGTTTGCTCGAACTACTAGGGCTCTCCATCGGATCTCCGTCACTGTTGAGTCTGTTGTTGATTCTATTAGGTTGGCCTCAGTGGGTAGTATGGGCTCTCTTCCGTATACCAAAAGGAATGGAGATGTCTGGATTGTTTCTTGACACGAGGTGTTGTAGGCAAAGACGATATGGTTGATGTATTAGCACTAATCCGTTTGTTCAGTGTTGGTATACTTTTTTTTAACGGTAGGAGGGGAAAATCTTCGAAAGACACCGCAACATCCGTGTGTCTTGGTAGTGCTGGATTCTTACCGGCTAAAAGAAAAACCCTTTAGCACCAACCCAAACCTACTCCCAGCAAGTCCTGGAACTACTCGAATGTATATCATCAGGATTTAGGGGTCTCGCGTTGACCAGTCTCCTGTGGTCGATTGCTCTTCCGCTCTCTTCATGTCCTTGCTAGGCTCCTTATCCTTACCCTTAAATGGGTACCAGTATTTAACTATACCCTGTGGTCTCTTTCTCTTCACGCTCCCTTGTCTTCATTATCTCATTTACTAGTCCCTTAATCGCTTCCCATTTTTCTGTCGATTCTAACATTTTTTCAACTATATTCTGAGGAGTCAACCTACATCCAACTAGTGACTCCAGTTGCAACATTTCCTCTATCCATCTGTTGCACACCAATACCGCGTGCTCTGCATCATCGGGATCGATCCCGCAATAAACACACTGTGGGTCTTCCACTTTCCTTATGGCGCTAAGATAATTTCTAAAACAGCCAGGTCCACTGAGAAATTGGGTTAGGTAATAATCTATCTCGCCGCGGTCTCGCTCGCACCGCCTCCTCACATCGGGGATCAGCATCCTGGTCCACATACCCTTATCCGTCGTATTACATGTCCCTTGCCACCTCAGCCAAGTTTCCTCTCTCCCGTGCTTATCTTCCAATCGGGTGATTTGTTGTGGTATTTCCATTTCCTCTCCTCAACCTGCTCCTTGATTGGAATCATGCCTGCAATTACTAAAACTGCTTCCTTGGACACTGTGCGATAAGCACTGGACACGCGAATGGCCATTTTCCTTTGGACTTTCTCCAATCCCGCCCGGTAGCTTCGGGTTTCTAACGCCCCCGCCCACGCCAGTGCCGCATACAACATTATGGAGTTTATCACACTGGCCAAAACTCTCCTCTTGCTCGCTCTTGGTCCTCCGACGCTTGGCATTATCCTCGAGAGAGCTGCTGCTGCTTTCTCGGCTTTTTCCGCGGTCCTCTGTATGTGGTGTCCAAAAGATAGACTACGGTCAAACCAGACCCCCAAGTATTTGACCGCATTCCCGGGTTCTACCGCCACCTTCCCTAACCGAACGTTCATCTGTCGCAATTTTCTTTTCCCCGTCAGTAGAATGGCTTCTGTTTTGTCAGCCACCAAGCTAAACCCCTTATTCTTCATCCACTCCATTATGTTTGCGATAGCTCTATTTACTGTGTCCTCTAAGGTGTCGATAGTCTTCGCCACTCCAATCACCGCCAAGTCATCCGCGAAACCCACCGCGGTAATCCCTTCCGGCTGGGCTAGGTCCAGAGCCCCATCGTACACCAGATTCCACAATAGCGGCCCCAGAACCGAACCCTGTGGGACACCCCTAGTGACCTTTCTAATTTCCCGTTTCTCTCCATCGTCCAAGATAATATTTCTGTCTTTAAAATAGCTCCCAATGATGTTGTACAGGTAGCCATCGATCTTTCTTCTCTCTAGCTCCTCCATGATACTACTCCATCTTATGCTGTTAAAAGTATTCCTGACATCGATCGTTACCAGGGCACCCACTCTTCGTGTTCGCCAGGTCCACTTCCTGGCCTCCGAGGCAATCCCAATAACTTAGCATATAGCAACTGTCGTGCTTCTGCCCTCCCGGAAACAAAATTGGTGGTCCGACAGTGTCGTGGCGTCTTTCAATCTACTCGCTATAAAATATTCGACCAGCTTACCCCATGAATCTAGGAGACATATTGGTCTATATTTTTTCTCCTTATTCTTGGACGGTTTTCTCAATAACACCAATTTTGACGTTTTCCAGCTTATCGGGAACTTTCCTGACAGTAAAATATTGTTTACAATCCTCGTTCCAACCCACAGACAGACTTCCATCAGAGCCCGTACTATTTCGCTACACATGCCATCTGGCCCCGGTGATCGTCCTTTGTTTAGCTTAGATGCTGCCTTAATTGCTTCCTCAACCGTGACGAGAGGAACCACTCCCATCGACTGCTTCCTCCAGACATGTATAGCATCTTCGGGGAACAAATCCTGGGCCACCTCCTTCATCCTTTCTAGGCTCATCCTCGCTGGACCCATCAACTCAAGTCCTTTTACGGCAATCTTATAACCCTCGCCCCATAGGTCATTGTCAATGTTGTCACACAACTCTTTCCATCTACTCTCTTTCGCTTTCTTAATAGCCAGTTTTAGGCACCTTGAGCTACTTTGTATTCCTTTTCTGTTAGCTCTCGTATATTTTCTCCTGAATTTCACGCATGTTTTCCGTTTCTCTGCAATCTCCTCATTCCACCAGTAGACCTCTCTTCTCCGCGGTCCTTTTTTAACACAAACCGTTTTACATGTTTCCTGTAATCTCCTCATCACATCCTCCGCCACAATCTCCTCCTCAGGGTTTTGAAATAGTTTTCCGATCTTTGCCTTGAACTTCTTTTCGGCGTTTGGGTTCCGGACCCCGACTTGTTGTATCCTCTCATGTTTCGTTTGCGATTCTCTAACTATCTGATATTGTATGTATTTGTGACAGCTGAGCGTTTCCTGTTCCAGGACTCCCCACCCCTGTAATCTCCTACACATGTCCTCGTTGATCAAGGTTAAGTCCAGGTGGGATACACTTCCTCTTCTCTCGAATGTTCGTGCTCCGCCTACGTTTGCCAAGATGAGGCCGTGGGAAGCCATCCATTTTGTGATCGTCTCCCCTCTTGTATCGGTTCCCTATGAGCCCCACCAAGGGGATTTGGCATTAAAGTCTCCCGCTATTAGGATAGAACAGCTAATGCCCCTGATATAATTTGTAATTTCGTTAATCCTCTCATTAGTTTCTGATCTACTTTCGTTCGTGTTGGTATACTTGAACGCTTCAACCACACCATAGTCGACATGCTCACTATGGTGTGGTTGAAGCGTTCCGTTAGACCGTTACACATGGGGTGGTAACTTGTTGTGAATGAACTTTCTATTCACATGCACTTCAATAGTTCTTGAACCAAATCGGATCGAAATACGGTTCCTCGATCACTCAAGATGATCCTCGGAGCTCCATGTCTCGAATTAATTTTGTCCATTAAGAATTCCGCAAAGGCCTTGCTTTGCCGTTAGGAAAAACTTTTGCCTCAACCCAACGGGTTGCATAGTCAGTTACTACCACCATGGTGGTTTTGCCGTGCTGATAGCTCGATATAAATTGAATTTGGTTACTGAATCTTTTTAAAACATTTTGAAACTGAGCAAATGAAAAATTCTCAAACTGAACAGACAGATTCATCTTGAGGAGTACTTTAAAAAATCTACATGGAATTTTGCTGTAAAATAATTAGGGAAGCCAATATTTGAACACATACCATATAAATTAACATGGGATTTCCTATGTTGCGTTCATCAATGCAGCACCCGGTATATAAATATCTTGCAACGGAAAATCAATAGAAAATGCGGTTAAAGGAACTAGGATCAGCTTCCCACAAAAAGGGTGTTGCTCTTCCTCCATATCCCATAACATAATGAAAAAATTAGTGACAAAACAATACGGAGCACAAACCAGAGTACGTTATGATAAAGGGTATAATCAGTCACCAAATGACTAGTAACAATACTGAGATAAACCGATTTTTAAATCAGTAATAACGTTAAGCAGAGGTTAATATAAAACATGAAACATGAAACAGCATATCACGTGATATGAAACAATATAAATTATGCCTAATATTAGCTTTGTTCCTACATAGTTCTAAATAAGTTGGGAACTGTACTGCTCATGCGCTCTTGCTAAATACACAGCATTTTTAGTAAGAGCGCATGACCTGTAGCAAGAGCGCATGAGCAGTACTCTGATTTAGACTGATTTAGAACTGTGTAGGAACAAAGCTATTGTAATGATTGCAGAGAAGTTCGTAACCGACGCTTAACTGCTTGTACACTCAAAATTCTTAACTCATCAGGAACTTTAATTTTTCAATTTATACGCACTTGACAGAATCTCCTTACTTGTATTTATTTTCTCGCGATATTTCGATGTTCGATGCTTTTCATTTTCATTTCAATTTCGCACAGCCCTAATACAAAACACATACGTAGGTGTATGTACAGTCGTGGACAGTTAAAAAAGAACGAAACGCAGTAAAATTATACCAAATTATTATACATTAGTGCTAAGCTAATTTCCGTGCGTTCTCTTTTAACTGTCCACGACTGTACATATTATTAGGTAATTTTACTGAACTAATGTTTTTTTTTTCGCGTTTTTGTCGCGTTAAAAGAAATTTACGGAAAATTTTACGAATATGTTACGGCAATGTCCTTAATTTAATTTTATTTAAATCTATCTAAACTTAATTACTTAACTTTACTTATTTTAACTTTAATTACTTAACATTACTTAGGGGACGGTCTGGTCACTCGCTTGGCTTTTCCTACGCACTTCTAATTTACTAATCACTATCCGATACTTACTCACTCATTATCCGACAATTACTACTCTCAATTACACTGCTACATTTTTACTGCTTTTAATTACTTGATTACCTGACTATCACTGCTACATTTTTACTGCTTTACTATCTATCTCCTTGACTATCTATTGTACTTGCACTGCTTAACTATCACTCGACTATTTTCTTACTACTACCTGCGGGTTGGTCTCTTATCTTTTATACATTTCTAAATCTACGTCACGATCGGTTTTTTTGTCCTGGTGGCTGGGGTTCGGTCCAAAGTACAAAGTTCTAAAGGTGTCAGCATCAAATTTGTTTCTTACAAACGTTCTAATTGCCTCAATATTAATTGGTACATGTAAACATACACGCTTGCATTTCGCAAAGCTTGCGTAATGAAATGCGAGCATGTGTAACGCGGCTGTCCTACTAATTGTCAATGGGTGCTGATCCTGCATAATTTCGAAATGCACGCAATTGCAATAATTACGAAACGAATTTTAATTTACTTATTTTCCCAGATAATGACATCGTGACAGTATGTATCTGCACTGGGAAAGTGCAAGTGCCAAAAATTACAAAAAAATTGTTGCTTATTTCTTATTGGCCCTATGGTTGTGAGCCCACTGTCACTTTTAGCACCTATTATGAAATATACCTACCAAATTACTTTCTTTTTTTTTACAGGAGCCTGCGACCACAACACGTACAGTGCAGGAACCAATCCCGTTTGTATTAAATGCCCACGGGGACAGTTCCAACCCATGGGTGGATCAAAGTCTTGTCTGCCCTGCACGACTTTTTTAGAAGACCCAGCTTGCCTGCCATTACCCGTAAGCTAATTTTCATCAGAACTTATTGCTGTGACAGTTCAAAAAAAGAGAAAGGAAAGCTCTTTTTTAACTGCCCATGACAGTACGTAAAATCTGTTAACTATTCTGTCTTTCTTTCAGGAAATGGACATACAAAAGTTTAAAATACTGGTGGCGTCTTTATTCGGAGCGGCGCTTTTAATAGTAACCCTCTGCGTCTGTTTCGTGTGTTCAGGAAAGAAGAACGGCCGCGACGTCTCCGACGTCGACGACGACGCGTTGAAGGAGCGCCGGCGAAGAAGACAAAGAGAACAAGACGTCGAAAGGCAAGTGGAAGTCATGCCGCTCTTCGAGAGGCCCAGGCGAAATCGGAGATTCGGCGAAGCCCCCAGCCCACCACCCCCCGATTTCGACTAGCTTTAAGACACTTTATTTTCTATTTATTTATATTAGCGTAACAACTGTAAATACGTATTTTGTGTTTTGTATACTAACGTACATAACTATAAGTTTATTTTGTTTAAAGAAACACCGTTTTAATTTAATTTAATTTAGGACGGAGATAACCACCTCTTAATAAATTATCTAATAGTTATTAGACGAATAACTACCATGGAAACAATTCATAGGCTGGATTTCTCAGTCCTAGTTTAACTTTAAACTCCTGTTTATTCCCATGGTAGCAATTATAAAAACAATTATTCCTGTGGAAATAAACAGGAGTTTAAAGTTAAACTAGGACTGAGAAACCCAGCCATAAAAAATCAATCAACAGTTCAGAAAAATTTAGTTATTTATCGAATAACTTTAATAGGAGATGGATATCTCGACCCTTAATTTATCCAAGGTAGATGGTCTTTCTTCTCTTGAATCCCAGGTACGATTTTATTCTTCTGCGTGAAGAACGCGTTCGTTTTTTTCTCTTTGGTTTTCTTCTCTGTCTTTGGGTTGCTCTTACTTTTGGGAAACAGATTTCGGGCGGCGTTGATGCCGAAATTCCTGTTCCTCGTCACGTCCAGCAGGATTTTGGATAGTTTATGGTGGCGCTTGTTCCTTAGGTTCTTCAGAACCGCCAGGTTTACGTTGTGCCCGGGGTTAAGGCCGATGTCGATTAGGTCTTCCACGCTCGTCACATCCATGCAAGGTCTCAAAGCCGACAGAGCCCTTGATACGCCGACCTAAAAGCAAGAGGGTGACGTGATTTGGGTTTAAAAAGTCTTGGCCTAGTTACTCTGCCGTGCTTGATGCGATGTTCCGTTAAATCAGCACCCAGGAGTTCCACGTGGACTTCCATTCGGATTAGGACGATTTTGTTTATCAACCAAAGCAGGAGCATGCAGGTTAACATCCCCCAAGCTATCAGGCATACACAACAGAGGGACTGGATTCCAAGCAAGTATCCTCCTCCTCCTGAAAGACTTCACATGAATAGGGTTTCGGTTTCCACCGGGGTTTGGGGGGAACTTTATTATCAAACAGTTTTAATACCATTGACAAGTCCGACGCGACCGTTCGTCGTCTTTAAAGGGTAAGGGTCATCGGCGAATATGCCGACGGCTAAAACACCTGAAACACGTCCGGATTATATCGAGCCAATCAAAATGGTGGTGACGAACCCCATATGCCACCAACTCCGTGCACGGCGCTTGCCCCAACGGGATCATCGACACCAATCTGCAAATCATTTCTAAATGTCATCAATTCTTACTACTTAATTAATCAATCAAGCGCTGCGCGCTTTTTACTATAGTTTACTATTCGAGAGAGTCAGCGAATACCCTAGGAGAAATTGTTTTAGTCTGGTGGAACTTACCCAATCAAACATGGGCATCGAAGAGCAAACCAAAATTGCACCGATGGCCCCAATCAGCAGTGCTTCCCATGCTAGGAATATTAATAATAAATTGTTCTATAAAGCCAAGTTACACGCTACAATTATGTTTGTTTTTTTTTAATGAAAAAGAAACAGTTTGGTGTGTAACTTAAAAAACAAACACCATGTAGAGTTGAAAATAAATTGAAAAGGTGCAGAATGTGAACCTGCACAACTTTTGTTAATAAAGTTCTTTGATGCATTGTACAAAAAGAGCTATGTTTGCATTTTCTTGCAACTATGGTACACCCTGTACATGGACATTTAATTAGTGGCATTCGCATGTTTTTCTTTTTATAAATTTTATTATATTATAGAAAGTCGATGTATTTAAACAAATTAAATGAAAGAAAGGTCTTGTTTACCTTTGTACAGGAAGCACCCTGCTGTTATGGAAACTAAAGATCCGAGAATTCCGTTTATGATGTAAATCACGTCCGTTGTATTCTTGTTCTTAATCAAAGAATACAGTATGCTCACAACGCCGCCCCCGAATGAAGACATCATCGTCATCACCGCCGCCCTGGCTGCGAATTTCCATTTCTCGCCGCTTAACTGAAGACAAAAAAAATATATTTTATTGTTTAAATAAAAATTTTCGAAATTACTTACTACAATTTTTATTCACATTCCAAGAAAGTTGCTGTATTGTTAAAGACGACTTATACAATTATAATTACCAAAAAAGAATAATAATGCACACATAAATAAAAGGCATTCAGTGTTAAGATAAAAATTAATTTAAAAAAAAAATAGTAAAATGAAACGAAGCTAAATAGGAAATACTGTGCGATCGAAAATAAAATCAATCAGAGTAGGTTATGAATACTGAAAATTAAATAGTAATACTGTCTGTCGAATTTAATAGCACCCTGTAGTCACTCTCAGCCAAAGGATAAAATAAGGACCGCCGCTTCCTTTTGTGCGATGTGTGTGGTACACACAAGCGGTCCAACAAAGGGGCGACCGCCCGTAAGCAGAAAAATGTAACATAGAAACAAATACACAAAATACAAAATATAACAAGATTTTATATCAGCAGCGGTATATACTTAGAATTATCAAACTTAGGAACCTTCTCCTGCATCTAGGATTTTTTTTATATTTGTGGTTTTTATGTATACCTACCGGCTGTCTCACTTTAATTTGTACCTACTAACTTTCTACTGTGATTATATCTTATTCTGAAACATGCAAAACACACATATCCATTTGTTGCTAGAGTAACGTAATAATTAAATGACAGCAATGTATTAAAGCGTGTATTTTATTTTGAAACATAGGTTGTCAAAACAATTATTAACTTCAGCTTGTTTAAATTTTGAAAGAATGGGCGGGAGAAAGATATTTACAATTGCAGAGTTCTGCCAGCCCTCAACGCCTTAAATTAAATATTGAGTGAGGTTTGGTACCAGCATGATGATGCGCCGGCGCACAATTCTCAGACAGTCCGAACCTTTCTAAATCAAATCTTTGGTTGGATAGGACGTGGAGGAGCAGTAGATTCGTCCGCAAGATCACCCGACCAAACGATTTCTTTCTTTGGGCATGTATCAAAAATAAGTTTTAAATGGAGAACCTATAAACAATATCGTTTAAAAAATAAAATACGAGTGGCTGCAAGAGATATACCTCCTGAGCATATACGAAATACGATAAATTGAATTACTGTTTGGCCGTCAACGGCGGCATTTTTGAAAATTTGTTAAATTAGTTTTTGATTTTGTTCCATTACCTTAAATGTATTTTTTCTATGTATGCAATTAATTCCTTAACTTTTGTTTCATTACATTAAATTAATTTTTTCTATGTACTTAATTAATTTTTTTAAATTTTGTTCCGTTACTTTATTTCTCCTATGGGCAAGTTCGCGTTTACGCTCGGAGTACGCTCTGATCAAAAGTGTGAGGGAGAGCGACTGCGTTTCACTGCATGTAAGGTGAGAGTGAGAAAAAGAACTCCGATTGATCCGAGCGTAAACGCTAACTCACCCTATGTTTCAAAATAAAATACACGCTTTAATACATTGCTGTCATTTAATAATTACGTTACTCTAGCAACAAACGTATGTGTGTGTTTTATATGTTTCAGAATAAGATACATTCACGGTATAGTATTTTTCTTGTCATGCATATTTTCAAATATTTGTATAAAACTGTTACTCCTGCATTGGAATTAAAAAGATAATGTAATCTGATTTTGTTGGTGTTAAAAGAATCATGTATATTACTTTTGAGTAAGTATAACATCTTGCTTTATTTAACAATAATAAAAACTGTAATACAAATTAAGAATTTGGGATTTGTCTTAGGTTACTAAAAGCAAAAAGCTAAGACAAATCCCAAAATCTGAATTTGTATTACGTATTGGTTACTAACATCTTATGGAGATTCTTACCAAAAATAAAAACTGTTTCATAAATGGCGACAAAGAATGAAAGGGGTCATTGGAAATGGAATTTTAAACAATTCTTTTCATATGAACTTAGGTCTAATTATATCTCCTTTACTAGTTAATAACGCTTGAAGTTCTCAGGTGGCGATGACTTAATTGCATCACGTAAATATCTGTTTGACAGTAATTTATTACTCCTATTATTTTATTGTTTAATGTTAGGTAGTTTGCATTAGTCAACAATAAATAATAAACAAGTTCATTCTTCTGAGTATGCAGTTATTGTTTTTGTAGGAAGGGTCTAGGGTAAAAATTGAAGACTTTCTCCGTAATTAACCCTTCTTACTTTGGTAGCGTAATTTTAGCAAGAAATTTAACTAAGCATATTAACCAAAATAAAATTGTGAAAATTTAGAAAAAACTACAGTAACGGAGTTCGCTGCCACCACCGGAGTTTAAGGGAATTCCGGACCCTATAATGCTTAATTAAATCACATGGCCGATTAATAACCCTTCAGAAGTAGGTTTTTTCGGGCTGGAAATGTGTAAGGGCGCATTATATCCGCAGTCTACTCTACCCCTAGTAGCAATAAAAGTCATGAATTGCCTTAAGGCAGAGTATATTAACGATCTTTAGATTACCCTGGAGGGGTGCATCTACATAATATGTACACAAACAAAGGCGAGAAATATATACATATATAAACTGACAAGGGTGGTGTGGAGGTAGAATTCAGCAGAAGAGGACCTTTTGTTTGTCTCCCTTTTCTGGGATGGAGCTCGCTAATCCCTCTTGGAGAAGACTCGGGGTGAAGTTCTTTCTTTTGGCACCCACACTTACACTGACACCGGATTTAAATTTAGATATTCACTGAGTGGGTCGCGAATTTAATTCAAACAGATCAATCGGAACAGTAGCAACGAATGTATCATTCAAAGATTTATTTTTGGTAAAAAGAACGGGGACGTTCGTTTAAGACGATCGTTAGGCGAACATTCTTATACCGAACATTAATTAATTTTTTGAAACTTCCCTCCTCTTCCCTGGGCCATTGTTTACAAATTCAAAATCTTCCCCCTCTTTAATAATTCTTTCGCGAGCTAGTCGTTCAACTTTTCGAAATAAAGTCATTTAGTTCACCGAAGTGACCAAAATTGCATACCTTTAAGGCACCAGTCGGTCCAATTTCGACCCATTTCCTCCGCGCGCGTGGGTGTAAGTTCTTATTTCTCACGACCTAAGATTTGCTGATGATAGATTTATTTATTTTAGCGTATCTTAATTACCATTGAGGTACCCTTACGAAGATTGTTTGGGTTAACTCGCTTGGGAACTGTTTACATTAGAATCGAGTTCGAAATTCCTTCGTTACCTTTGAAGCGACAAAAATTTTACTTTAATTAATTTAAAATTTTCGGCTGTTTACATTTTGCGATGAAAATGCGGAGGCATACAGAGATTTCCTAATAGACGACAACCTTCCAATAAAGTTTTCAGTAGAACTTTTCAAAGATTGCCAGAAACCGAAAGCACCAAGGTCTTCCGACTTAGTACCCTTGGATTTCCATTTCTGGGGAGCATTGAAGGAAATAGTTTCTGCTGTCGGAATTCATACAGAAGAACAGCTTTTGGAAAGAATTAATTTAGCTTTCGCTGAAATCCAAAATGGGAATTAGTTCGTCGTGTCAATCAAGCTTGTCTTGCAGCTGGAGGAGATGTTTTTGGACATTTCCTTTAAACAACCCAAAAGGATCACAATCAAGCATAGCGACCTACGTTAATAAAATTTACGTGTAACAAAATTTAAGCCCCCGTATCTAATACATGCGCAGAAATCGAACACGTGTTTATATAAGAAAAAAATGTTTGAAATTCCATTCTTTACAATCCCTGTCATTTTTCGTCGCCACTTTTGAAACACCCTGTATAATGCAGTTAGAGAAAGTGTATTTGATTGTTGACATTAGATGGATTCAACTTCTCATATTTTAGTTACACAAGAACATTTAGTTCTGCTTTACCATATGGTAACGCTAGGATTTCAAGTCATACTTCTTCCTTTTTGGCTCCCTTTTTATGTAGTGGTATAATTAAGACTTTGTTCCATTTTTTGGACATTTTTTAAGTTCTCAAATTGTTATCAACTCACAGGTCCTTGAGATTACTATTTCACCGCCGCTGTTATATTGTTTCTCCCCTCGCTTTTATAGTTCTTAAGTTGCTTCCTATTCTTTTGTCGAAGTTTCCTCGGTTATACTATCTTCCACATTTTCTTGTTCCTCCTCTGATTCGTGTCCTTGCTCATCCGCTGTTCCTTAATCTTCATTTAGCTGCCTCTCAAAATACTGGGCAAATCTGTTGAATTTCCTTCTTTATCTCTCACTAAAATCCCTTCTTCATTCCTCAAATAGTAGGACTTTGAGCTGTGCCCTTTATTTCCTCATAGAAGTTTCCTTGCCTTTATACAGACTCTATTTCGTCCTGTTTTTGCACTTTTAAACTTTCTTTTCAAATATCTTTTAAAACAATGATTTTATTACATTTTTTCTTCTATGTAACATTTTATTTCTTTTCTATCAGTTTTTAACTTTGGAAGATGAATTATTTCGAATTGAATGTCTTCTGGAAGTCGTCGTCGTTGGGGTAAATAGTCACAAAGTTTCTATAATAGATAAACGTAAGAATTTTTGACTTCTGACGAAGCTGTCGAACGACGGTGAAACGTTAAGTGTATTGTGCGCGATTTAGTGTCCGGTTAAAAGATTTTGTGATACAAATTCCATCGGACAAGAACCAACTATAAAGTAAGAATTAAAGATGAAACCATAATTTTTAGTCTATTTACTTTGTTCATTTCATGGTTATGGTTGTTTTCACTGCTGATAATTTGTAATTTATTCCCACACTGCGAAGCTCTCAAAGCAATATTAGCGTTGCAACCGTCTTTATGTGCTGAAAATATTTTCTATAAATATGTACTTACTTATAATAAAAAAATAGACAGTCTGAATCAAAAGATAGATGATTTGATTCATCGACTCCATGTATAAATAAATTTTAAAAAATCGAAAATTTACTTAGAATAAAGGAAATTGACAATACAGTGTGTACAGCGTTGTACAGCATGTTATTTCAGAAATGGTGAAAAAGTGGATCATGGCCTACTCTGAACCATTTCATTTTCGATCGCACGGTATATCAGAGCGTTTCATTTTGAGTCACATTTATTAATTTTTCTATTTCGTTCATTGTAGGCCTACTAATACTAACCCCATACGTGCTTCCGGAATTAAACGCTAACCATCCCCACCAAAGAACGAAGAGGCCCATGACTGCATTGACGGGGCTGCCGAGTGGTAAGGGCTCGCGCCCATTATCGTAACGTCCCAGTCTAGGCCCCAACATTATCGCAGCTGCCAAAGCCGCACTTCCTCCTATAAAACATTTTCAGATAAATAAATACTTATATATGAAATTAATTTCTTCTCACCAATGAGATGCACAGGTCCCGAACCAGCAATGTCTACGGCGCCCAACCTTTTCAGGAAACCGTGCTCCCCCCACACCCATCCGGCAGGTACGCAATAAATAATCGTATTCAGAAAACTGAAGATGCAATACGCTTTAAAATTACACCTGGAAATAAATAAACACTAGTTAGTTGAAAGAAGTCAACTTTTTTTCTTTAAAATCCATTGAAGAGTTAACTTCCTTCGTTATTAAATTAAAATTAAAATCTCCGTAGACGTATTCACAAAAGTATTCTAACGTAAGCGTTCTCATATGATAAGGGGCCCGAGCGGAAAGCCCCTAGTCAAAATACTGACTCTCCTTCAGATAACTGATCGTTAAGATACGTTAAAGTAAATAAGTTACTTTCATTTATTTTTCTGTTTGTTAAATCCCACCGCTGTCACCATTTAATGTACTTAGGTGGTCTATTCTTGAATGAGAATTTTTTGCCTATTTATTGCAGGAAGGGTCGTGGGGGTGAAAGATGAAGTATTTCCCTGCAATTAACCTGTAACAGAGCTCCCTTTGTTTTGTAAATATGTAAATAGATATTAGATTTAAGAACCTGTAAATATGTAAAGAGCATGAGAATTTATTTGCTTTGCGCCGAATCAAATTTAAGTAGGCATTTTTTAAGTGGGGTTCTCCCCTAGATCAACAACTACATAAGAGCAAACGTACTCGCCATTTAGTTCAGTTCCGCGTGTCGCGCAATATCGGCCGGTCTTAGTGCTCTAACCAAAAGTTGCCAGTTCCTGACCAACATCCTCGTGCCTTCACTCCCTAGGACAAGCGTCTTGTCCACTTTACCTCGCACGGGCGTCTCGTGCCCCCTTTTCCTGGGACAAGCGTCTTGACTACTCTACCCCGCACGGGCGTTTCCTGCCTCCTGTTCCTGGGACAAGCGTCTTGTCTACTCTACCCCGCACGGGCGTCTCGTGCCCCCTGTTCCTGTGACAAGCGCCTTGTCCACTCTACCCCGCACGGGCGTCTCGTGCCCCCTGTTCCTGGGACAAGTGTCTTGTCTACTCTGGCCAGGGTTTGTTTCCGCGCACCGCTTTACCGATTTCCGGATAGACGTCCTATCCGTACTTTTTCCATAAAAGTTTTATCATCGCGAAACGGGTTTTTGCCGTGCTCAGCCTGTACCCGAAGCAAGATTTTCGCTCAACGTTGCACGATATCCTGTCCGGAGCAAATATTAGTTTTTCTCGTAACCGCCCGTTCCGAAGCAGTCGCTCTATTACAGTTGTTGTGTAACTAAACAATGATAGTAAATAAAGTTCAGTTGTGGCAACCAGTCTTTTATTTATGAACCTGGACATCGGCGAGCTGAATCCTGGACACCAGACCTAACGTCGCGTCGCGTCCGCTTGTGTCATACACAACAGAGAGAGAGCCACCCCGTTACAAACCTTTCTTACCTACTTACTTTCTTTTCTTTCATCCGGGTAACCGGATGTCACTTTTGGCAGAAGTGACGGCAGCTCAGTCGCTTGAGGTGTCGGGCCCATAGCACGGGGCACTAGTACCCGAGATGAGTTGTAGGTAGCCATCGTTTGAGGTGTCGGACCCCGTTGTGTTGAAGCCTAGGATCGGAGACGAGAACCGATGCAGACCACACGCCTGTTACCCTTAAAACTAACCTGTCTAGCTGTCCTATCCCATACGTGTATGGCTAATGGATGCTGGGGTTAGTATGAGATGTGTGGTAGAAATTCGCGTAAGCGTTCTCGACGGTTACTCATCAAACGTAGCTGATATGAGTGCTAGGGTCCCCCTCATAAGCGTTGGCCTCCTAGTGGCAGTGTCATAGCTGGTGGACAGCGGGAGCACCGTGCCGGACAGCGTCCCGCTGGCCAATTCTCAATGGGAGATGGGCTGACGCCTGGGTGCCCTTGGTGTCGAAGACACCAGAGAGAAATTGGTTGTGAGGGGGGGTTCCCGGCAGGAGGGTTACCCTGCTAACTAAAGCGTGGATCCAACGGCTTCGGCCGTAGGTGACCATTGTGGACGTTTGATAGAGTTCCTATGGGTGTGACGAGCCCACCGTCCCGAGTTGGCGTACCAGTGCCTGGGTTGCACGAAACCTAATCTGTAGGACGCGGCCGACTTGTTCGGTCGTGGCCGAACTTCCAACCAGTGAAGCAAACTGGTACCGTGGGGACCGGTTAGCCCGGAGGATACCCTCCCCTCCTCTGGAGTGGAGCGAGCAGAGGGGACCTCCGCCGGTCGACTGGGTTGGACTCACGGGGGCAGTGGTTGCTGGCCCGCATGCTAGGGCTAGGGATGATGTCCACCCCAACCCAACGTGTGAACTGCGGATCTCAGTTCCGGCACTAGCCTGGATAGCTAGTAGAGATTAGATAGGTCTCCCTTGACCAGAAGGGGCGAGGGGCGTGCAACCCCGAACCAGTCTGGTAGCAGGACGACACTTTATAGTGTCAGTCACCGAAGGTGGGCTGCCCTGCGCGTTGATTGGGCGTATCTCAATCCGATGGCTCTGGTCGGGGCCCGAGCGAAGAAGGGCTAACTCGCTCAGGTGCCGCTCGTAGCGTTTTAGGATATGATTAGGGAGCTGGTCTGTCTGTCTGTCTGTCTGTCTGTCTGTGAGGGGGGTACCGGGTAACCGGATGTCGCTTTTGGCAGAAGTTGATGGCGGTTCAGTCGCTTGAGGTGTCGGGCCGATAGCACGGGACACTAGTATCCGAGATGAGTTGTAGGTAGCCATCGTTTGAGGTGTCGGACCCCGTTGTGTTGAAGCCTAGTATCCGAGACGAGGACCGATGCAGACCACACGCCTGTTACCCTTAAAACTAACCTGCCTAGCTGCCCTATCCCATATACGTTGGTATGCTGGGGTTAGTATGAGATGTGTGGTAGAGATTCGCGTAAGCGTTCTCGACGGTTACTCATCAAACGTAGCTAAGGAAACCTTGCTGACATGAGTGCTAGGGGGAGGGGGAGCCCACCGGTCCCGGCTGCCAGTCCCCCTCATTGGCGTTGGCCTCCTAGTGTCTCCAGTGTCATAGCTGGCGGACAGTGGGAAGACTGTGCCGGACGGGATCCCCGCTGCCATTTTCTCACGGGAGATGGGCTAACGCCTGGGTGCCCTTGGTGTCTCAGTACACCAGAGAGAAATTGGTTGTGAGGGGAGGTACTTTGCTGACTAAAGCGTGGATCCAATGGCCTCGGCCGTAGGTGACCATTGTGGACGTTTGATAGAGTCCCTATGGGTGTGACGAGCCCACCGTCCCGAGTTGGCGTACCAGCGCCTGGTTTGCATGAAACCTAATCCGCAGGGTGCGTCTTACGACATGCCTGAATTTCCAACCAGTGAAGTTAACTGGTACCGGTTAGCCCGGAGGATACCCTCCCCTCCTCTGGAGTGGAGTGTGTAGAGGGAAACCTCCGCCGGTCGACTAGGTTGGACTCACAGGGGCAGTGGTTGTAAGCCCGCATGCTTGGGCTAGGGATGAGGTCCATCCATTCCGACGAGTGAACTGCGGATCTCAGTTCCGGCACTAGCCTGGTTAGCTAGTAGAGATTAGATAGGTCTCCCTTGACCAGAAGGGGCGAGGGACGTGCACCCTGAACCACTCTGGTAGCAGTGTGTTGGAAGTCACTTTAAAGTGCCAGCCACCGAAAGGTGGGCCCGCCTCTGCGCGCTGATTGGGCGTATCTCAATCCGATGGCCCTGATCGGAGCCCAAGCGGCTAATTCGCCTAGGTACCGCTTGATGAGCGTATGGGGTGCTTAGGGGATCTGGTCTGGTCTGTGGTAGCGTAATTTAGAAAGGAATTTAATTAAGCACATTAACGAATAATAAAATAAAGAGAGAGTCATTTAAGGGCCGCTAATCGGCTTACGTTTCGTAGGAAAACAAAACAACTTGCTCAAAACACAAAGGTCACCTATCGGATAGGGGAGACCAAGGGCAATTCAGCAGCAGAGGACCTCCCTACAGCTTCCTTAGAGGGGCTTCGTCGGCTTCTCTGAGGAACTTCTACACCCACACCAGGAGTTTAAATTGGCACTCGCGAAGCAAAAGGGGGGACGCAAAATAGATTCTTAATTTTTTCTTTAAATCAAGTAGTTACTAAAAAGACACTAATTAAGAACGGTTAAACAATTACATTAATTTTTTTTTAAATTTAGGATTTAGAGACGTTTGTTTGAAACGAGGGCTAGGCAAACATTAATTAATTTTTTTTTATCTCCTGGAACCACGAACGCCCCTTGTTTACATTTAAACGAAAAGAGGCCACTCCCGCACCGTATCGTGGCGCGTTCTTTAGCGGGAAGCTCCTAAAGTTGCCTACCTTTAAGGCACAAGATGGTCTAATTGTGACCGATCGTTTCTTCGTACGTTCCCGCGCACTCAGGTTTTTATTATCGCCAATTTGTTTATTTTAACATATCTGAACGGCTCTGATCTGGAAGGGGTCTCTTATGTTTAGACTGATCTACTTTCAGGGCCTGAGAATGTGTATATTAAAGATTAATTTTGAAATTCCTTTGGTACGCTTGTAGCAAAGTAATTTTGTTAATCTCTTTTGTATTATGTTTAAGTTTGTGTATATTGTAATTATGAGCACAATAAAGTTTTAGTTCGGGTAGGGATCACAAGCATGTTAGGTTTAAGAGGGAGTTATATGTAGAGTGGGGCTCCTTTCCACTCCTGTGGCTATATAAGCGAGTTCCGCGCAGAGCTCAAGCAGTTCATGGTTTAATAGCGCTCGTGACTAGTGCAGTATTCCGCCTCCGCTTTTTACCTGTAAATCGTTAGGAGATTACACAAGCCCGACGCAAGCGTCTAGTGTACCCCGTCCGACCCTCACCCACGAGCGTCTCGTAGTCTCCGTCTCACTCTTACCCGACACGAGTATCTCGTGCATTCCGTCCCCGCTCTTACCGGCCCGACACGAGTGCCTCGTGTACTCCGTCCTTAGTCCTTAGAATGAGTGTCTCACTCTTACCCGATACGAGTATCTCGTGCATTTGGTCCTTTGAGTGTGCGTCTCACTCTTACCAGCCCGATACGAGTGTCTCGTGTACTCCATCCTTTAACTGAGCGTCTCACTTTTACTTGACACGAGTGTCTCGTGTACTCCGTCCCTGGGCAGGTGCCCAGGCAGGAGCCTGACACAAGCACCGCGTTTCATTTTGATCCAACGTCTAGTTGTTTAACCTATTTTCCCGTTGCGAATACTCGAATACTGTAGTGTAAATATTTTGACAGAATCTTAAATAAAGTTTAGTTGAGTTATGTCATGTCCTATTTTGTGAACTTGGACACCGGCGATTTTACACCTGGACATTTTTCCGTTCGTGGCTGAGCAAACGAAGGACGTGACCGGAGAAAGGCAATACGTTACACGCTTTTAAAGGAACACTGAGTCTGAGTTTCATTTAATAATTTTAGGTTTAAGATTTTCGCCCGTTATTAAATCCCACCCCTGCCACCATTCAGTTTATTCTTGAATGGGAATTTTAACTATTTTTCTTTTTGTTTATTATTAAATCCCACTGAATTTATGTAAGGGTTCGTTAGTCGAAATCTACCATTTGTTAGGTTAACTCCCAACTTAGAAACGTTTTTAATAAATAAAAAATTAAAATAATTTTGCTTTAAGCATCATCAAATTAAATTTGAAAGTTTGAGGTGAAATTGTAAGGCAATAAAGACACGCATGGTGACCCTGAATTTGACATGACGACTTTTAAACACTCAATACCATTTTAATTTAAAAAAGGATTAAAATGTTCATTACTAATGACGCATGAGTCGGAGTGATGAGTCATGACCTAAAAATGTACTTAAATCCGTGCTCTGTTTATTACCTTTCGGCCATTGCACCGCTGACTATAGTGGTGGCAGTTGTGGCAAACGACAGCTGGAAAATGAAAGCGGCGTATACAGCTCCTTTGTTGGGATCATCCAGCGATGGATCCAGAAAGAAGTCGCCGTAAGTTATAAAATCATTCCACGGGTTTCGGCCAAACTGGACGGCGTATCCAAATATCCAATAAGTCAAACCTAACAAAAAGTTTAGCGATAAATCAGTGGTTTCAAGAAAAAGAATCAAGATATGTGAAGGGGAAGCCGAATTAAGTTTGCATGAGTGGGTTCAGCTCACACGTCGCATATCTCCACACTTTATTATTTGAATCTTTGCCTTTACCATGTTTATTCCAATGTAATTTCTTCCTTGTATTGACTGTTACGCGGATTATCTGTGACTTGTCTTGGCTTTCAAATTATATATAGAAAAATATTTCCATATTCAACATATTGTAACAAAATTATTTTGTTACTTAGAGTTTTATTATTTCTGGTTACGAGTTTAGTTAATTTTTGTACATATTTAATTAGGGTGTTTAATATACATAGTAGTTTAGTAAGTTTATTATCATGCGCAGAATAAAGTTATATTTTGGGTGGGAGTTCCAGCAGAGTGGGACTCCTTTCCACTCGGAAGCCTTTACAAACGGGCCGAGAGCGCGTATTAAGACAGTCATTCGTCGCGTCATTCGCAGAGTCATTCACCTAGCCATCCGCCCGTCGTTGCATGACTCTAAGAGGGTCATTCTAAAGTAACAACTTGGTATGATCCTACTTCCGAGCATTATCGAGACTGTACAACGTTGTATCCTGTTACAACCGAACATTGCCGAGATTGCAGCTTCTTACCAGTTGCTAAGGAGGTACCACCGTTGCTAGGTTGCAAATCCGATTAGAATGACCCCATAACGCTCTAAGCCACCCAGCTCTAGTCCCTTACCTACCAGATACGAGTGGCTCGTATATACCGTCCCTTTGAGTGGGTGTCTCGCTCATACCTACCGGATATGTGTGTCTCGTAGATACCGTCCCTTTGAGTGGGTGTCTCGCTCTTACCTACCAGATACGGGTGTCTCGTATATACCGTGCGATTCCTGGAGCCCGAACCGTACCGTTAAATACCGAGTTTTAGTCATATTTAAATCGACTGCGATTTATATACACTGTGAACGTTTAGAGTGGAATAATCCATGTAAATGAGTGCCAGATCATCTGCGACCAAAATCCTCGGACAGGTAAACCTATTTTCTTTAGCGCGAATATTTTTTTGAAGTCATCTTTTCTTTGCACCCCCACCCCTTTCCGCAATGACGTCATCGTCATTTTTTTTTAATGGCACGCCCCCAATTTTCTAGCAGTTTTGGATAGATTTGAGAATTCTGATTTCATCAATATGCATATTTTGACATTCGCACTGACAGTACCCGAGATATTAATTACGTTCACAGTGTATATTTTCCAAGTTGTTAATATAAGGTCTGCACTTTTCTACACTTTTTGCTCCCATCGCTCCTAAGAGAGTGAGATGTATGTAATATAATGTAAGTAGGAGTGAGAAAAATCGAGTTAAGGAGTCAAAGTGTAAAACAAACGAACAAACGTATAAACTTTACTGTGAGTTTATACGTTTATATGTGTGTTGTTAAGCGATCGACGTGTTTTTATTTACGCTGAACCTGGATGCCGGCGAGCAAACCCGAACCGCCAGACCGACGTCTAGCAGAGCAACGGAAACAACACCAGAGGAAGAGAGAGAGACAACCCGTTACAATATTGATACATTTTGTGTCGATATAATATATCAAAAAAAATTTGCATAACTTTACCTCCTAGCACTATGTCGACAACATTTTTCATCATTATGTTCACTTCGTTTTTTATCGACACGCAGCCTGATTCTAACATTCCAAACCCTGCAAAAATTCATAGTTAATTATAATACACCTTTTCTTTTCTTAATTTTTTAAAAAAGAAAACAAAACAGTAGAAACAATTCTAATGACGACTGTATGGAATTTTAATCTGTATCACTTTAATGGAGCTGGTAACCATAAAAGTGCATTGCCGCTGTATTTAGAAAACGAGGTGTTTGTATTTCTTAGGAAGTGCCTCAGCATATCTTTAACCTTTAATCCTGGTGTGCACCGAAAAAATAAACTCAGCTTAAATTTAAGCATCACTTAGAATGTCGTGGAACCTGAAATATCACATTATAAACACCACTTAAATTTAAGCTCAGTTTAAGTGTTTGTTGCAAGTGGTCATAAGAGTAACAAATTTTGCTTAAAACTGTGACGTAAATTCTCTTATCGTAAAAATTAAGAATCAGCCTGTATATACGATTACGTACTTACCAGTTTGCATTGTAAATATCATAAACGTGCTAGTAATGATCCAGTTTGTGTCTTCTATGGTCATGTCGTAATACCAAGGGATGTAAGTCGAATTGCTGACGTCCTCGGCGTCCATCGCATCCTGCTGGGAGGTGTTCATGTTCGTAGGTTTACTTCTTGAATGCAAAGAAACAAATTTGCGTGTGAATCCCGGCAAGTAAACACGTTAATATTTAAATAAAAACTCCGGGCTTCGGTATCAACATGCAAGAGTACTTAGGTAAACCTTGACCAAAGAAAGGACCCAATTTTCATCACGCACTAAATTCCTCAGCTATTTTTTGATAAATTCGAAAATTTTTCACTATAAGTACCTACACTGTTTAGCTACTTGCGAAAGGCAAGTAAAAAGTGTTTGTTTTAGTTGCCTTAAAAGTATCGATTCAGTCATTCATAAATAATTAATTTGGTTTAACTTTATGGTCGTAAACGCCATGTTTAATGTGATAATAAAAAATCTCCGATTCTGATCTACGTTTTAAAAAACTGACTCAGTACCTATGTATGTATTCGAAACAAGTTGTTATCGCAAATCCTTTTTTAAAAAAATTTGTAGTTCGCGTCTATCGCTGTAGATTCATAAATTTGATAAGTTTGGTATTTGTTATTAAAAACCAATCGGAATATTTTAATTAACCCACTTGTATCTGAAGAATAAAATACTATTGTACACGTGTGGTATGAGTTCATACGTTTCCGATTCATAATAATAAGAGCTTCAAAAATGCCCCTGTAACCGTTTTTTAATTGGAAGCTTTAAATTGTAGGTATATCGTGCGAAAATAGAATCTCCAAGCTCTCCAATCACGTATTGATTATTTTTTTAAACACCAAACACCCACAGGTTTATTTATTTATGTTTTGATATTCTTTATATTTATTAATTCTTCTGGCAGTTTGTTGTAGTGTAGTGCTTTATGGCATTCCTGATACTTCTACCATTCTTTTGGGTTCTAGATCCAATCTCATGCAATTTAGAATTTAGTAGTTCCTCTTGTGTAATAACCATTGTATTTCGTAATTGTGTGACAAGAATGTGTTGCTTTTTATGAATCCATGGTGTATTTTGTGGATTAGTTTGATGCTTTCTATTTTGGCTAATTGTTCTATGTTTAAATTTCTAGTTTTTTATATACTTCTACTGTTGGGGTACTGCAGTGCATTTACTGAATATGTTTGTTTATTATTCTTCCAACTGCTTGCCTTAGAAATTTGGAGCATTGGGTCCTGGTTACTATGTTATACCTTATATGAGGTAATATGAATGCGTGGTAAATCATGTTGGCCAATCTAGATTCAAATCTTGCACATCTACTCAACGCTCCCACTAAGAGGATTACCTATTTTCTTTTTATATTCGCCACATGCTTGTCCCATTCTAGATTCTCATCTACTAGTGCTCCTAAATATTTTGTGCATTGAGTTCTTTTTATTTGTGTACCTTCTATTGCAGCTTGCAGGTTTATATCTTTTGTATTTTTTACTTTAAATAATATGAATTCAGTTTTTTGTTTGTTAATTGTTAATTTATTTCCATGTAACCATATTCTTAGTTTATTCAAATCTTCGTTGACTTCTCGTTCCAATTGTGTGTTACTGTTTGCCGCATGCATAAATAATCATCATGTCATCGGCAAATGCGGCGTACGTTCCTTTCAGATTAATTTCCTATATGCTTTGGATATATATCAAATAAAGCAAGGGACCAAGAACTGTTCCTTGCGGTACTCCTACCTTCATTATCACTTCGTCGCTAACCTGTTGCACGTGTCCGTTTTTTGTTCTGATTGCTCTGTTTGTTAAATAACTTCTAATTAATTTATTTGTTACTCCTCTAATTCCTAGTTCTTCCATATTGTTGAGCAGTATTTCATGATCAACTGTGTCAAAGGCTTTCTGTAGATCTATAAATACTGCAGCCACGTAATTACCCTTATCTAGTTGCTTGTTTATTTTGTCTATTAACGCAGACTCTGTACCACTTCCTTCTTGAAATCCATATTACCTAGTTATCAAATCCTCCTGTTTTCAAAATAAAATTGACTATTCTAGTTTTAATTACTTTTTCAAAGATTTTACTTGTGCTATTGGTCTATAATTTGCAGGGTCTAATTTATTTCCTGCTTTATGTATTTGTGTGATGATTGTTTCTTTCAGTAAGTGTCTGGAAATATTCCTTTTTCCATATTATCGTTTATCATTATAGCCAATTTGGGGCAGATAACTTCTTCTAGTTCAAGTAACTCTGATATACAATCTGGTCCAGGTGCTGTACTTGGTTTCAGTGTTTTTATGATTTTTCGTATTTCTTCCTCATCTGTAGGCACTAAAAACCTAGATTATGTTCTTCTCTTGTTTTTTGTTGTTACAATATCTAAGTCTTTCCTTTTCTCTATTATTTTATCAACTAACTTACATCCTATACTATTAAAGTATTCATTCATTCTATTAGCTACGCTTCTTGGCTCTTCCAATATTTCTGCTATTTCAGTGGCTATTTTAATGTGTTCCTTATTGTACATTGTCTCATTGATGATGTTCCACAAGTGTTTAGCGTCGCCGTTAGCTTCTGTAATTCTCCTGTTAAAGCTTCTTTTCCTTTTCTTGCTTGACCATTGATTTACTTTATTTCTTTGTTCTTTGCATATTCCTGTACTTGCGGATTGGTTTTGAACTTTGTGTATAATTTATTTCTTAGTTTCATTTCATGAATTAATACGTGTTTTATCCACCTATTACACCAGTTTCTTATTTTTTTAATAAATGTACATTCCTTCTTTGCTTTAATGATTTTGATTATGGTTATGAGGTTCTCCACTGTCGGTTTTTCATACTTTACTATTTCATTTTGCACTATATTCCTTTCTGTTGATAATTTTTATGTTAATATTTTCCATCATTTTTAATTCAAATTTTACAGTAATAAATATCATTTTATGATCTATGTTGTCTTTGTCTACCATTTTTAATTCTATTTCGGACTTATCGTTATTATAATTAGATATCACGTGATCTATTATTGTTGTTGTTTATAATATGTATAATGTCGTATATCACTTGAAGACTGCTACACCCTGTACATTTATTTTGCTGGATCTACATATTAATTACGTGCAAATCAAGCAAGCTTTAAAAAATATCTTTGTTCTTCATAGGCGTAGGCGTGCTGCAATGGATTTATTTGAGAATAAATTGAAAAAAATCATTCTTAATTTGTTTGGGCTTTAGGATTAGGAGATGCAAGTAGCTCCTTAATTAATAGTGATAAGAAATTGCTTGAATATTGAATATTGAATTTTACCGACATCTATCCTCCGCGTCCGTTATTATTAGCAGAATTTCTACGGCATTTGTACGTGGGACTGGAATCGGCGTTTCAATGCAGCTCTGCACTCATAGAGGGCACCCATGTGCATTCTTGTAGTTTTTAAGCTTAAATAACGGTGAAAATATCAATGTTAACAATTTCAAAGTTTTAAGTCGTACTGGATGGACTGTGAGTCCATTATATAGTATAATTCAGAAACTAAGGAACAATGTAAGGGCTGGAGTGCATAAAATATAGAGTGCAAGAGAATGCGGGATAGATCCTTGCGTTAATTTTGTCTTTTTTTTAATAAGAAAATTTCGCAGTTAATTCCTTTACTTTTTTCACCCTTTTCATTAAATAACCAAATACTCCGAGTACCCTAATAGCAGCCTTTTTTCCCTTCACTTTTAGTTTATTTACTTAAGGTCTTTCTCATTATTCTTTGAACTTCTTTGATATTTGCCAATTGCTTTCAGTATTGTTCAAAGTCGCCATATACCTACTCTATTTTGTTTTCGTTAATCTCTAATCACACTAGTTTTCTTTTTCTAGTTTCAAATTGATTTCTTTAGTTCTTGTTTTCTTAAGACGACTACTTCTAAGGCCCAATTTTACAATCGTGGAATAAGGACGGAATAACTGTTCGCCGAATATCCTTTGATGTTCCTCCATATCTACGTCACACCTACGTCACGTTATTCTAAGAATAATGCTTATCCGATGATTGTAAAGTCGGGCCTTAAGCTAGATTCATTGCTAGGCGTTTTTGCGTTGGCTTTAAAAATTCTACATGATTCTATTGGCTCACCCGCATTAACGCTTGAAATTGAGCCAACAGAATCGTGTAGAATATTTAAAGCCAACGCAAAACGCCTAGCAATGAATATAGCTTAAAACTACATTAAACCACAGATAATAGGCTTGCTCGGGTTCCCGTGAGGACAGGTCCAGAACCGTTAGGAGCATGCGCATATCAAAAAAATTGCACGTCTTTTTTGTTGTGCACATGCTCCTGGACATTCTAGGACGGTTCTAGAACTGTCCTGGCGAGAAGCGAGAACCCGAACAAGCCTAATGTACATCTTTCCAGATAACCAACGAGATAGGAACGAATGGGCGCTCTACAAATAGTATGTTAAGCACTCAATAGATGTCACTTGTATGCACAAATTCAAAAACTGAACGTTTGTCACAAACAAGGATGGAAAAGTAACGTGAATTCGGTTCCTTGGACCGGTTCTCTTCCGCTTTAGATGCACAAATACCGTTGAACGGTTACGGTTACATTTTCCATCCCTAGTCACAAACTATTTGCTAATTCCGAAGCTCAATTGGCTCATTTACCGCCAGTTGTCGCTTTTAAGTAACAGAGAAATAAGTTTAAAGTGGGGCCAGGACACGATAATGTGACGTACGATTAATTCATATTTTAAATTTTGCATCACACCTCTTAGTTATAGAATTTGTATAAACGTTACTTATATTTGCAGGTTTCGGTTTTCAACTCTGCTATTGTAACAGTAGCGCCACCTCATATTTGGTGAGCTGTCTTCAAACTAAACCGAGTTTGCCTCTAAATTGGGGCGTCAAATTTAGAACATTTCATGAGCCATGTGTCCAGTTGTATTATCTATAATTAAACAGAGAATTAGACAGGGAATTCCCTTGGCTAAGGCCTATCTTTTTTCTTTGACTGCTGTCATTTACCGATAACTTTCAGTATTGTTGAGGACCGTCTTTACCACTGCTGGAAGTTTTTGGGCACTTGCATTGCTACACCAAAATCTGCATGAAAAAGTTAGGGTTGCCATTAAAAAAAAATAATGATGACGTCACAGTGGAAAAACAAATGAGGAGCGGAATTTCAAAACGCATTTTGTTCAAATCTACAAATTTTCATTTTTAACTCCTTTTTCTATACTTCAATAAAAGGTGGAGTTTAAATACGTTTAAATTTTGGACAAAAGGCGTTATGGAAGTCTGCTCCTCGAATACCAGTTGAGATAAGATTTTTGCACTAAAATGTGTCCTTTCAGGATTTTGCAAGAAAACATGAACTAAACAAATTATGAGTTTGGTGCCGCACATTATCGCCACTCTGTATACATATTTACACAATTGCTATATTGTACAGAGCGTTCATAAATGATAGGAAGGCGTTTGAATATGAAAAGGAGAGGGAATTTGTTCTTGATTGCATATAAGAAAAGTTGTAATTCGCGAAATCTTGCGGCCGATTTTTGACCTAAAATTGTCTGACACAAGGCCGCCTGGATTAATTAATAAAGCACCAGGACGCCGTTCGCCTTTGAAAAAAGTGTTACAGTAATAACAGTAAAATTTTCATTACACGTCAGATTACTACTGACACTTTGTACAGGAAAATGATGAATTTCTTCAACCCACGTGACCAATTTGATTAGGTTTTGTTTTCTAGAAGTGGCAACATTGAAAAAAGTGAGGTTACTGTTTCAAATTAGCGTGGATTTGTCATTGACTTTCGTTGCTGTAGGTGTTCTGTTTTATTTAACCACTTTAACCAAGCATTCTCAGATGGTGATGTAAATTACGATGCCTTCGCATTACATTCTCGAACGACTTAACATACATCCCAAGCAGCAAAGTGTCGTTATATTCACGTCATTTTTTGGTCCCAGGAGGTCGGCGACGTCATGTCACCAAAAAATGACGTCATATTTTGGATAACTTTAAACGACATTTTATAGACCTAATAATAGACGTCGTTATATCGTGAGAATTTGACCATTTTCGGACGAAAAATGATTTTTAGTGCATTTTATATAATCAATTATTTTAAATATATTATTACATTGTTGAAGATTTTTTTACCAGTAATTAATTATTTTTTTATTGTAACATGCAATCACAGATCGAATTTATTGCTGAAACAGCATGTGCTCGTGCAGTGTCGTGTATCATCGCCACACGTGATTACGACGAGAAGACGACACATCATTCTCGTCATCTGATTCTCGCCAATCTCGATGTCTGCCTTGTTCCGCTGTATGCGTAACATATAATGGCGTAGTTTGCAAAGTGTATTTGATACAAGGTACTGCAACACGTGAAGCTTTTTTTACACTTGTGTGGTTGCGACACGAGCCGTAGACGCAAACTCCACACTTGTGTAAAAAACGTAGCTTCACACAGTTGTTACACAATATTTTGCATCCCATTTTCGTCATGTAGGAACGGTACAAGCGACGTTATTATTCGACGTCATTATAACGTTTCAGAATGACGTCTTTAGAGTGTGACATTAGGCCGTCTATTTAACGTCAAAATGGCCGTCAAACTTACGCTAAAATGACTCCAAAATGACTGAAAAATGACGTGAAATTAACGACAGTCTGCAGCCTGGGATTCTACTGTATTATTACCAACAGAGTACAATGTGTTGCCTATATCAATCATTTGTGATTTCCCTGTATATGTACTAAATGTCAATTATATTAAACATTTACATTGTTGAACTAACGTGTCCGTGTCTCTGTACGTGTCACCGTACAGTGCCGACGATAATTTTGGCACAATCATTATTTGAACGCCAATCTCCGCCAATCTCTGACCAGATTTTAAATTTATCGCCAATTGTGACATTTGTCAACGTCAACAGTATCAACACACAACAAGACAACAGGTGGTTTATATTTATTTATCAAAAATATACCTCTCAAATAGCTAAAGCTTGAAAAAAATATAATTGACGTCTTCGTTAGGCTCAAAAATAACTTTTGTTACAATTTCAATAGAGTTGGTAAAAAAAGTTCCTAATCGTTGGTACTAAATTTCGACGCCCTTTACGTTGAGAGCCGAAATAAATTAAATAGTTGGTAGTATCAATTTTAGTGGTAAAGCCTTGAATAACATCGAAAACACAAAGAATTATTGGAACACCATTGACAACTTGTAAATAATTAATTGTCGCATGTTACTTTAACCTGCAAACACTTCAAAATGAAAAAGACACTAAAAAAAGTGCTACCAACTATTTTATTCACTTTGGCTCTCAGCGTAGCAACAAGTGTTCAAGTGCCTGTCAGCATGTCAGGGTTGCCAGATCTATCTATTCGTCTATCGTTTAGCAGTTCCAAGACTGAACAGTTTTTTTTTGTTTTTTAATAAAAATAATTTCAATCAGTTTTATTACTTTACAAATTTTAATGATTCTTAAATCACTAGCGCAGATTTTCTATAGGCGGCTAGCAAACGGCGTCACGAGCGCCACTAGCTGTAAGTTTATGTAGGAAAAGGTAGGGAAAACGGTCGTATCAGGGTTGGCAACACTGCTGTCAGCTGACTCTCAGTACTATCACTGGAGTTACGAGGACGATCTTTACCTTCCATACTTTAAAACAAATCGAGAAAATACTAGCAAGCACATTCAAATCTTCTTCGAAATGATATAAATGGATATAACGTTTCAAATCGCGTCCTACAATTTATGTCGCAACCTCCACCAGGCGGCGCCACCAGGTAGCTTGCTAGGGGCCTATAACCAAAATATTACAGGCTCCTAATTCTATGTGCTGTCCTCTCTTAGCGTACTGCAAAAGTACTTAAGAAGATCTGTGATGAAGTTAAACGCTCATTGCCGGAAATTTCTACTCGATAGGTTCATTAATTCCATTCGTCAGGATTTCGAGTCTGAACCGTTCAAAATCGTACTGAGCATGAGCAGTGCACAAAATTGGATATAAATTTTATACTGCGCATGATTTGAACGATTCAGAACTTGAAATTCTGTCAAATGGAACGGACCTCTTGTCGGGGATTTTTTGGAAATGTTTAGAAGATTTTTTTTAATAGGTGCTTTCCTTTTACCACAAATCTCACCTCAGATCACTTAAACGTCATTTTCGTTAGCACGAACACTTAAGCTTGGACGGATATTTCAATCTAGCAACAAATGAGAATGCTCTAGCGGCAAGGTGGGAAGTCAAAATGTCAATTCAAACTTACTTGTTCGTGCTAACGGATATGACGTTTAAGTGATCTGAGGTGAGATTTGTGGTAAAAGGAAAGCACCTAATATTTCAATCGGATACAGGGTTGTCAGTAATAACGGAAGTACAGGACACAATAATTCCCGGTCTTCCTTACATTTGACATTGCCTTTAGATAAATAAGAATTTATTTTTTATCACGTAAAAAAAGAAAATTTGTATGACGGAACTACTTTTAAGACAAAATAATTTTGCAGCGCGAATTTTCGACTTTCGGTTATAGGCCTTGAACAACTTATCAAAAAAATTAACTCCCCTCATTCAAAAAGCCCTTTTTTGTACAATAGTATGTTTAAATGTATGATTTTGAAAAGTTGCTGAATCTATCACCATCTACAGCAATTTTACGTAAAGTTCTCCCGCCACAACAAATGTTCTTTTGGCAACACTGCCTGTCAGTCATTTTTGAACGCTCTGTACATTTGTAAATTACTCTAGAGGCTTTTTCGCATTTCTACATAGTTCTTGTGGATTTGTATATAATTGATTTCGCTCTACTCTCTTGCCTTTTTTGGTTCAATTTCTTGCCTTGGTAAAGTTACAATCTTCGGCTTATCACTAACAAAAAATTAAACCAACTTGGAGGAAAGTGCTTTCTTTGGTTTAGTGCCAGCTGCGTTAGTTAATTCTTTATTTAATGTAACTTGCGCAGGTGTTTGTGTTGTTTTGTAAAGAAAAAAACCACTTAGATTTGATAATGACGTGATTTAAAAAAAAACACTTGTTGAATATTATTTATAATCAATAATTGTTTATCATTAAATACTGTAATAAAACGAATTTTAATTGTTTTATTAGTATTAGATTATTGTGTCGACGAATATATTATTTTCTGTGTGAAGATCGCGTGTAACGGTTCCCGATTTTAAATTTCCCGCATTTTTTTGACAACTTTATAACAGTCTGCCCGTGTCGTTGATGTCAGTAGTGAATCAAGATGGCCGCTAGCGATGATGAGCCTATGCATCATTTATACGAAGTTTTTACAACTTGTTTTAATAAAATCGCAAATAAAGCACCGGGTAAGTCTCTCTTAATTGTTCTTCGCCAGATGCGCATAATTTTGTACGTGTTTTCGTGTCGCCGTCGTCCGATTTACGCGTCCGAACGAAACATTACAACGCGCGTGCGACCCAAAACATTATAACAGCTTGCGTTAAACTCGTAATTTTCGGCGAGAAGGACCTCGCCGCTAGTCGAATTAAGCGTGCACTTCGATTTTGTAACGTCGGACCGACCTGATGCGTTAAACTGAAAGTTTGGTTGTGTTTTTTAGTGCAGTTTCAAACAGGTTCTCCTGTTCTGTCACTCGTACAGGCTATTGTCATCCCATTGTGTTCCTTCTAATGTTTATTTACATTAAGTTACCCCTGAACCTAAATTTACAAGAAAATCCAACGTAACGGACAATATTTTGACCGCGGTAAATAAGAACACGATCTCGCCGTTTGACGTTCACAATACAGAATCTCAGTTGCGTTAAGTAAAATATTTAAATTAAACAAAATGTGCTTTTGTAGACATAACCCGCAACGTGCGTGCTTTATTAAAAAAAAAAGAATTTGGTTTAACGGTGCGATTAAAAAAGAAATTTCCATCATAATGAGCGATCTTCTCATGCTGTGCGCAAGAAGAAACAAAATACATATCCTAAACGTGGTTTCGATTTAAACTTTTTAAATGTTACAGCTTCATGCTCACTTTCATTTTTTACCCACTTTATATTTATTATCGTCCATATTTAGAATAAATCTCTTTAATAAGCCGTCGTTATTCTTTCCCGAACGAAAACACGTCGAGTCAATGGCCCTAACAATCAAAAAAAAAACCAAAAAGTTTTTTGATCGCCCCATATTTATCATCGTTCGTTTGATTAGTTAGGTTATTCCATTAAGAAATGTCATAAATTTGTGATGACCTTGAAACACTTGCAATTGTAATTATTATTAAATTAAGGATGACATGTCATGGCATGGGTTTTGGTACTGCGAGTGGTAACTTTGAATATTCGGAGCAAAAAGTAGATAAAAAAGTGAAAAAAAAAAGAAACGGTGAAAAAGTAACGGGTGTTCAAATGAAAAATGAATCGAGTTGGCTGAGTTTTTTTTTCTTCAGAACAATTTGACGTGTGTCTTGAATTGATTGACTTTGACATTTAACCTACAAATTCGAATTTATTCTCGATGTAATACAAAATGACACAGTGACTAAAATGAACATGATTTAGCTTTGGGAAAAATCGTATGTCGTAGCTTGCACGGTCAATTTTTTATGTCAAAAATAGATAAACTTTCGATTAACCTCAAAAAGTTCGTATGTGGACAACATCTAGTTTTTAATGGTTAATTTCAGTTGTTGGACAACACATGCTTGTTGGTGGAAGTGGCCAATTCAATAAGATGTTTTAAAAGTAATTTTATTGTTCTTAAAAGAATATATCGAAATAAATTGTCTGACTTCACTTCGGTGAAAATGTAACGGATGTTCAAATGCAAAATGAATCAAGTTGGCTGTATTTTTTTTTAGAACAATTTGACGTGTATCTTGAATGAAATGTTTTTGACGTTTAACCTACAAATTCGAATTTATTCTCGATGTAACAAAATTATACAGTGACCAAAATGTACATGATTTACGGCCGGTATTATCAACGTTTTAAGGAGACCTTAAATTTAAGTCGTGTTTAGATTCTGACATTTCTGCTTGGTTTGTATATAATCAATCACATTCTAAACACGAATTAAATTTGACGTCTCCTTAAAACGTTGGTAATACCGGCCGTTAGCCTTGGGAAAAAAGTGGTGTGTCATAGTTTGCACGGTAAATTTTTTATGTGTGTCAAAAATAGATAAACATTCGATTAACCTCAAACTGCTAGTATGTGGACAAGATCTAGCTTTTAATGGTTAATTTCTGCCACATTTGTTGGTGTAAGTGGCCTAGGTAATAAAATATCTTGAAAGTAATTTTATTGTTCTTAAAAGAATATATCAAAATAAATTGTCTGACTTCAGTTCCTTCGCATAACCTAAATTTTATATTTTGACAGTTCTTGCGATACTCACAGCACGTGTGTAGTTCAATCTACGATGCACACTTTTGTTTCCGAGGCTAACTTGTTGAAGACTCGATACATACAGCGCCTTTCATAAAGTCTGTAACGTATGGAAATTTACAATATTTTTGAAAGATATTTATTATGTTGTAAGTTGTAAGGCATGTTTTTGGATATAGAAAGCATCTTTACTGATTCATTTTCTTATTGCGTTGAGAATAAACGAAAATAAATTTTGTTTACTTATTAAAAGCGATGTAATGACCAGACTTCGGACATTTCGGAGCGTTGCCATGGTTACGCAGTACGAGGACCAGTGAAAAGTGCCCATTCATTGCGTAGCCATGGCAACGCTCCGGAATGTCGGAAGTCTGGTAATGAAACCTAATGCAATGTAATAAATTCTATTTTCTCTAAAGAACATTGTATTTAACGTAATAAAATGATATCGGTTCTGTTTTTCTTAATAAATGCTATTCAAAGAAATGTACGTATTTGGTTTTTAAGGATTTGTTGGTGGTTTTGAAACCACATAAGAAAAAATCGGTTTTCGGTCATAGTTTTTATGAGATATTGTTTTTAGACACTGTAGGTTTTCCTCGCACTTAATTTTGACCAATTGCTTCAATTCCACCAGAAAAAGTTGAATCGTTTTCGGACTACTGCGATTTTTGGTTTTGAAAAATTTCGATTTTTCGAATTTCCCGCCAAATTTGATTAGATCAACGAAACGTCATCTTTTTATTAAATGTCGATCAATCGATTGTTAATTTTAAGAACTCTTATATAGCCTATCTCCTTTTATCTTTCGTGACGCAGCTTTGCCCCCTTGCAGTCGGAAGTCACGTTGTGTTCTTAGCTCAGATTGATGAGATCGGCATATAAAAAAAAAGAACGACGTATAGATGTGGTTGTGTTGTTTTTTTTTTATTTTGATTGTTACACGAACTGTTACTAGTAATTTTTCCCAAGAGGCAATAAGTAATAAAAAAATTTCACTAGGTATCTACGAATTTTATGAATGGCACTGTATAATGATATAATACAAAATAAGTGGCAAAATTAGAAATCTAAGAAATATAAAATAATAACAATAATAAATTGATACAGAAAATTAATAAATAGCGTGCGTTATCGAGAAGGCTTTTATTTTATGAACTTGCTTTTATTTTATGACGGCACGTCGCGTCGTAGCTTAGTACGTATGTTGCAAGCTTGAATAACTGCGAGCTGTCAATGTCAACATCAACTGTCACAGGCTTTGTTTACATCTTCGCGGTATTTGTAATATTTCATTAATTGCGTTTTTATTATCCATTTTGTAGAAACTCGTAATGAAATGGATTAGGTTATGTTTAAAATAATCAGAAAATCTTTTAAGCGGACACTAAATCGCGCACTATACACTTAACGTTTCGCAGTCGTTCGAAAGCTGTCGAACGACTGCGAAACGTTAAGTGTATAGTGCGCGATTTAGTGTCCGCTTAAAAGATTTTGTGATACAAATTTCATCGGACAAGAACCAACTGTAAATTTAAAATAATCGTATGATTGCGACGTGACTTTGCAAAATTTGCGTTCGACATAAGCCTACTCTTGATAACGGTTTTTTTTTGGAACGCACTTTATTATGTAGTAATGAGAGAAACAAATAAACTGATAGTAAAAATAAATTAACGAAGAACTATGCCATAACACAAGTTATTACAAAAACAAGCGAAGAGAAAAATAAAAATTGTGTTACATTTACTAAATTGGATTAAAGACAAACTTTAAATTATAAGGACACAAGTGAAAAAGAATTGCAATCGATAGCATTCGATTCTTATTCTATTATGGAAGAAACTTTCATTTTTCGATCTGATTCGATAATAAAAATTACATAAACATAGTAAAGTTTGTAATTATTAAAAGCTCGAAAATACATACATAAAATACCGAGCGATTTTATTTAATTTCATGTCTAGAATGCCGTGAAATTTTTGTCAACAATGGACGTATGGCGTATAGATCGAAAGCGTGTCACATTCCTTGACAGTTTCAAGTTCAACATAACCTTGCTTTTGCCGCCTGTTGCCCTACTGTTTTTTTTTAACTTCGCTTCGCCAATTATTTTCTCAGGTTTTGGTTCTGCAAGTCGTATCCAGTGACGTAACTTTGAATATTCAAAGCAAAAGTGAAAAAAAAAAATTTAGCGGGTGCTCAAATGATATATTAATCAAGTTGACTGTGTTTTTTTTTCTCTCAAAACCATTGGACGTGTGTCTTTAATCGATTGATTTGATTGACATTTACACTACAAATAATAAAAAATACATTTGTTAACTGAGTAACTGACATTTGATTTTATTTAGGTTTACCATTCGTACTCTTTAAAGACTACATGGGCCCTATTCTCAACCCATTCGAAATCATTCGTATGTGAAAATGACGTCAAAATGACGTAATTTCCGAACGATTTGTATAGTTTTGTACGATAGTCTACGTCATTTTCGCATACGAATCTTTTCGAACGGGTTGAGAATAGGGCCCCAGGTACTCTTTTTGAGTAACAAAAATTCTTAAAACCTACACAAACGTACTTTTTCTTTAAAGTAAAGTAGTAGTACCGACAAAAATGACATTTAACTCAAAGGCATCATTATTAATGACCTCACTTCATCATGGTTATTTTTATTTACATTTGACAGTGACAAATGTAACGTACAAAAGCGCCATCTAACAGAAGAGTACTCAAACTACTAGCAGTAGTTACTGCCGGCAAAATATGTTTTTTTTTTTAATGATATACCTACCACAGAAAAGGACAAACAACAAATCAATAAATAAATAAATTTTAATGCCACCATTTGACGGCGACTCGTTGTCAGAAAGTAACTGTAACTTCTATATGATGGCCGTCAGATGGCGCCACTACAATTCGAATTTTTACTTTCCATTTAACTGTTCAGGCCCTGATAACTGCTTAACATAATATTACACGTAACGTAGTATGTCGGTTTGCATTATAACGAGTGTTTTTTTTTTAATTTGGTATCGAAGTTTGCCGTGACAAGGTACTTATTGTGAACGTACCACAATTTTGATTATTTGTAGTGAAACTTATTTTCTTATTGTCTGTTTTCATTGTACAACAGATCTCATTCTTATTGTCTTCTTTCGTTTATTACGATAGTTACATTCTTGTGTCGTCCTATCGTACTGTTGAGTTCGAAACCTCGAAAGCAAGGTTAGAAATTGCAAGTTCAAACGTCAAATTAACAACTGTCATGACGGTGATAGTTCACAACGAAATTTTAATGGCCAACTTCGATGACAGATTTAAAAAAAAAACACTCTTTATAAAGATGTACTCTTTTGGCTTTGGTAACCCTAATTTTATTCTATTATGGAACTGATTGTGAGTAGATAATGAAAATTACATGAATGTAGTAGAGGAGTTTGTAATTATTAAAAGCTCGACAGTACATAAAATACCGAGTGATTTTATAAATTCCACATCCAGAGTGCTGTGTGGAAATTTTGTCAACAACCTATGAAGTAGATTGAACGCGCGTTACATTTTTTGACAGGTTCGACATAACTTTGTTTGTGCCGCCTGTTGTCTTGTTGGTTTTTAACCTCGCTTCGCTAAATATTTTCTCAGGTTTTGGTCCTACAAATCGTATCCAGTGGCGTTATTTGAATATTCAAGACAAAAAGTAAAAAAAAAGCCGCGAAAATGTAACGGGTGGGCAAATGAAAAATTAATCGCTTCGACTGTGTGTTTTCTTTCTCAGAACAATTTGACGAACATTTTTCGAACTGATTTGATAATGAAAATTGCGAGCAGGCGTTTGTAATTAAAAGTTCGAAAGTACATAAAATACCCAGTGATTTTTTTTTAAATTTCACATCTAGACTGCGGTGAAATTTTGTCAATGGTAGATGTATGCCGTAAAATGAACGCGTGTTACATTTGACAGTTTCAATGTCAACATAACCTTGCTTTTGCCGCCTGTATGTTATCATCAAAAATTGGTCGAAATCTTTCAAGCCTAAAATTAAGTTTGCGATTTAAATCAAACTTTCCTCCTGAAAGCTGCCTTTAACTTGATTTTCGATTAAATAAAATGTACCAAAAAATAAACATCTTTATCTGTAATAAGCTACGTCCTACGTTTTCCTTGAATTTGTCTTGTCGAAAAGTCAGCGTGGACTAGATGTTAATCACTCGGTTTAATTAACTGCATAATAGTACCTACCGTCTGTCTTATGAAAAACGCACGACACTATAACTCCGTTATTAATGATCCGATTTCAATAATTCAAAAAGCACATAAGACTAGTTTAAAAATAGTACAAAAGGATAGCATTTTAGATTTTTTTAAATATGAAATTTTTGTCAGACGATAGTCAACTTTTTTTTTTCAAATGGCGGCAGATATTTTTTTTTATTCAGTTTGATAGAGATTTATTTTCTGAATTCAATTATTTAAAAGTCGATTTCGAAATATCAAATTTTGGGGGGGGGGATAATCGAAAAACTTTCGGAAAAGTAAAACTCACCGTGCGGGTACTCAAATTAAAGGTCTCAAAGAGGAAAATCAGATAATCGAAAGTGTGCAATTTCCCGAGTTGAAGTTCTTGAATTTTCTTGAACACTAAGAAAGACATCTAACTCTACATTTTCACGAAATTGACGTTGCTGTTTCTTGGGTTTCTTAAAAGCTTCGTGATTTCTTAAATTTTTTTCAAGTCTTCTAAATTTCTGACGGTTAGGAACTTCTCTATTAGGAGAGCGAGCTGCGTAAAGGCGCTCTGCTTGACTAGAATTTTTGTGGCACTCGAAAAACACTAGCACCATATCAGTTAATTGATTGTTATCCATAATGAAATCATAATGGTATAATAAAATAATAACAAGACGGTAACAAATAATACAAACAAGAATAAATGAAAATAAGTTGATAGATAAATACTTAAATCGTAAAAGATAGTTACTGTTTTGTGCAATTTGGTAGGAATCCAAAGCATACTTGAAAATTTCATTAAAAAAACAACTTCCATTTCTCAAAAACATTCTACAAAAAATATCAAGTTGAAATAAATCGTTGAATTCCGAAAATAAATCTCTATCAAACTGAGTAAAAAAAAATATCTGTCGCCATTTGAAAAAAAAAAGTTGACTATCGCCTGACAAAAATGTCATATTTAAAAAAATCTAAAATGCTATCCTTTTGTAGTATTTTTAAACTAGTCTTATGTGCTTTTTGAATTATTGAAATCGGATCATTAATAACAGAGTTATAACGTCGTGCGTTTTTCATAAGACAGACGGTATATCCAAATTGTGAAAAATAAATGTGTGCTAATAACACTATTATTATTAAAATTATGGAACGAAATTGATAAAATTGTAAAGTTATTTTAAATGTGTGCTTTTAATTTATTAACACTAAACATTTTTATGAAGAAAAAGGAAGAAGAAATTGATGTTACGCTTGTTTTCTGCCGTTACTTCTTGTGTATTGCTTTCCTTCAATTACTGTTAATATTATTAAAGTGTTATGCATTTAAATTAAATATAAGTACATAATTGTAATGCTTCTTCAATCGTGTGCATCCAGTCCATATGCTTGATTGAATTTCGAAAAAAATTGTACAGTCAGGTGTTATTCGGAGCAAAATTATTCTCAGTTTTAATTTAATTTTGTTTATTGTGTTTTGAATTGTCAGTGACTTCCGTTTACCTTTAAAAAATGTGGATCGCTTGCTTTATTTATTTATAACGAAATGCTTTCTTTATTGTTTCTTAAAATCTGTATAAATGCAAGTACATATCATGTTCGGATTTTTTCTTTTTTGAAAATGCATTCTTTAACATAGAAAATATGTTTTAAAGAACCGAAATAACGCCGGCTTTCAAAGAAGTTTTCAAAATATGAAAGTCTGAAGAAATACTGCGCGTAGACAACAATCGTTTTCTGTTTGCTATTGCATTTCTTTGATAAAAAAAAGTATTTGATATGATTTTTTTTGTGGAAAGAAAATACTCAATAATAAAAAATTGAAATCGTTGAGAAAGAATCCAAAAATTCAAAGAAAAAAAACTATAGAATCTACGTCTGTGAAAAACAAACAAAAAGGAAGACGGTGATCTGAAAAAATGATTTTAGACTAAAAAAAAATATTAAAACACTAATTTTTTCATACTGTATAGTTTTCTAAAAAAATTTTCAAGTCATAGATATACAGGGTGTTAATAAAAAAACTGTACAACGCTTGGCAGGTGATAGTAGAGGTCAAAACAAGAAAAAAATTCTAATAAACCCATATCCAATTCTCAATACGGGGTGTCCACGCCATGTGTTCACTCTTCTAGAATTTTTATTTTTTACATAAAATTCGGAAGCGATAAATTAAATAAAAAGCTGAATTTTCCGACATACCACTGGTCACCGTAGGACTTCCGGTTTCGCCGGAAGTGTTATCAACTTTCTTATTTTAAATTGAACGCCCTATATATTTTTAAATATTTGGAATCTACGGATGATTGTGAGTCCGAATATGTATCACTTGGTAATTTTAGTTTCCATGACAACGAAAAAAAAATTTTTTTTTTGTTTTTTAGTATGCAAAGCTATGTATGGTGCATTTTCATTCTAATGCGACCAAGTAATTCGAGAAAGCAACTTCTTTGGTTGCACTTTGGTTTATAAATATTTTTACAGCATGTGAAATTTTCATTAGGTCGTAAATTATTTTTTTGACGGAACTTCTTGCATTTTTTAGCGTAGTTTAATAGAACATTTTTTTAATACGCTGATACCAAATAGAGGGTTATTTTTTAAATTCTTTATCAGCCCTTGCAATGAAATTTGGGATGGCATGTTGCAACTTAACTGAAAAAATAAGCCATCGCCGGTATACAAGTGTTAACATAAAAACTTTACACACTTTAGCACGTGATAGTAATACCAGAGAACAAAAGAAAAATTGTAATAAACCCAGGTTCATTATTCAGTGGTATTTGAAGTATGGTTTAATTAAAAAAGAATCAAACAATCAATAACGAATTTAACACACTAAAATTATCACAGAAGTTGTTCGAACTGTTGTCCTTGCTGTTGTAAACAAAAGTTCTATCATGTAAAAGGATTCGGTAGGATTCACTTTTCAAATTCACCATTCAACCGATTTGGCAAACGAAATGGTCAAATAAAACAATCACCCACAACACCTGCCCAGATATTAATTGAAAATCCAAAATGATGATTTCTAACAAGAACTTCATGAGGATTTTCATCGGACCATTCGTGCATATTATGAAAATTGAAAGCAAGCTTCATCCGTAAACATAATTGTAATAAGAAAATGTGGATTTATGTTAAGTTCTTCTAACAGCTATTGGATGCGCGGACGGCAGTCTTTCTCTAACTGTAGATGATGAACCTTTTGGAGATGATATGGATGAAGTGATTGCTCTTTAAGAGTTTGCCAAACAAACACATGATTTACGCCTAAAGTTCTGCTTACTCGCCTGGTACTTACACGAGGATTGTCATTTACAGCTTCCAAAACAGCCTCTTCGAAGTTTTGCGTACGAACTGTACGATGTCTGCCACAGTCTGATTTTCGCGGCTTAAAAGAACCTTTTTCTTGAAGTCTGCGGTCGACTTCTTGAAAAGTTTGATGATTGGGAATAGGTATGCCTTAGAGGATATTTCCGCTGATGAATTCGTCTGGCTTCACGGGAATTTTGACGAGCTTCGCCATAACATAAATGCATATCGGCGTATGCCGCTGAAGTGAATGTAACCATTGCGAAACTAAACTTACTAATAAGCAAGCTAATAAGTATTTACCACCCAAAATAGGACAATTTTTGTTTTTCGATGTTCTGATTTTAATAGTTCCATCAAAATTGAATCAAGAACTCATATTTTGAAAGTTATTGAATATTGGACCTGGGTTTATTAGAACATTTTTCTTGTGTTGATGTCTACTATCAACTACCAAAGCATGTAAGGTTTTTTTTATTATCATATCATTAAAAATGTTTTTTGAGCAAGGCTAAAATAAAAAACGCAAGAGGTTCCGTTTAAAAAAAATAATTTACGACCTAATGAAAATTTCACATGCTGTAAAAATATTTATAAACCAAAGTGCAATCAAAGAAGTTGCTTTCTCGAATTACTTGGTCGCATTAGAACGAAAATACACCATACATAGCTTTGCATACTGAAAAACAAAAAAAAAATATTTTTTCGTTGTCATGGAAACCAAAATTACCAAGTGATACATATCCGGACCCATAATAATCCGTAGATTCCAAATATGTAAAAATATACAGGATGTTCCATTTAAAATAAGGAAGTTGATATCGAATTCCGGTTTCGCCGGAAGTTCTACGGTGGCCAGTGGTATGTCGGAAAATTCTGCTTTTTATTTAATTTATCGCTTCCGAATTTTATGTAAAAAATAAAAATTCTAGAAGAGTGAACACATGGCGTGGACACCCTGTATTGAGAATTGGATATGGGTTTATTAGGATTTTTTTCTTGTTTTGGCCTCTAGTATCACCTGCCAAACGGTGTACAGTTTTTTTATTAACACCCTGTATATTAATATTTTACAATTTAACAATTTCACCAGTTCAATTTAAGAATTGGTTTTAGTTTTTTTTATACATTACACATTGCCAGTTTATCACCATTTCCTCAATTTCCAAATTTTAATTTCAATTTGTAATTATTTTTGAATCAATAGAATTTGGTTCTTTCTTTTAATCTCCATTTAAATATAAATTTTACAAACACGTTCTATTGTTTCGCCAGTTTATAAATCACTCGTACTTTCATATATTTTTTTATATAAAAACAAATAGACGACGAACTTTAATTTCCTGAAAGAATTAAATCTGATTAGAACTTGCATTCAAAGGCCTGGTATTTCAGTTACAGTTACAACTTTAATCTTCACTTTATTTTCATAGGAATAATTGTTCTTATAATTGTTGCTACGGGAATAAACTAAAGATTAAAGTTAAACTCTCATGGCCATTTGCACCAAACACTTAAGCTGAACTTAAATTTAAGTGGTGTTTATAATATGACATCTTTAGGTTACACATCATTGTGTAAGACATATTCTAGATGACCCTTAAAGTTAAGATGAGCTTATAACTCGAACATCCACAACTCAAAATTTTCTGTAAGTCGAAATTTACTGATGTCCCGCACATTGTGTATAATTTTCCGGTCCCTTGAGATTCGAGTTATGGAGGTTCGACTGTATATCACTGCGATCATTATTGTAAAGAAAAAGTGTTGTAAGATCACGTGCTATAAGATAATTTGGAAATCATTAAAGAAATGCTAAAACTTATTTAAAATTCTAAATACCTACAACTTTGCGAAGTCAATTTTTTGCAGTTATTTAAGTTAATAATTTTAGTGAATTTTGTGTGGAACAAATAATAATAAATGTAATAAACTTTATGTATGTATAGGTCTGTACATTCCCGAAGGAATAATGGCCGTTCTAAATTAGAGCTTTACTGACTCATTTTCTTGCGGTAAGTCACTCCACGTTCTTCTCTCTCCATTCCTTACAGCAAAGTATTTGTTTTTGCCTCTTCAGTAATTTTCTTCCACTTCTTCCTATCTTGTACTTGCTGTTTCCATTGAAAGATTCCATAGTTGTTATATCTCTATAGACTTCATCTTCCCAGCGGCTCTTTGGTCTGCCATCTCTTGGTTTCCACTGCGTTACCTTTTTCAATTCGTTATTATCTTCTCCTCTTTTTGTATGTATGTCCATACCAACGCTACAGTCTTGAGGCTTTTATAGATCTTATTTTCCTCACGATCTTCTTCTCGAAGGTTCTCAGTTTCTCTTCTTCTCCTTTTGTTATGCTAGTGTGTACGTTACTACAGGTTTAATTGCTACTTTGTATATTTTTATCTTTGTACTCCTGCTGATTCTTTTGTTCTTCAATAATGCTTTATATTTATAGTACGCTCTATGGCCGGCTTGTATTCTCTGTTGTAGGTTCCTAATGTTCTTATTATTGATCCTAAATATTTAAAGTTCTCCACTTCCTCCAGTTCAAGATTTCCTATCCTTACGTGTCTTGCTGCCTTCTTTTTATTTGTTCTTTCGATTTCCATATATTTTGGCTTCTCTTGGTTTATCTCTAGCCCTCTTAGTTTTGCTTCGTTCGTAAGTTTTTCTAAAGCTTCTTTTAGGCTGTGCCTGTCCCTGGCTAGATCGTCGGCGTAGGCGATCACTTGCACTGACTCGTGCATCATCATCTTAACTAGATTATTATTTTTTTCGGTATGCCCATTTTCCTCATGTCCCTTACCAACACATTTCGCTTTATACTGTCGAAGGCCTGTTTAAAATCGATGAAGAGTATTAGAATCCCGATATTAAATTCGTAGCTCTTTTCTACTATTTGGTTCATCATATGAATGGCATTTATGGTTGATTTTCCCCTTCTAAAACCACTCTGACAGTCTCCCACTTTAGCGTCTACATATTCTGTTAGCCTCCTGTTAATTAGGGTAGTTAGGATCTTGTAACCGTGCTTGTAACCTGCATTCAGTTATTATTCCCAATTTCCATTCCAATGGCATTTCATTTCCTGTTTTTCCCAGATCTGTGCGATCAGGGCATGTAGGCGTAGTCTTAAGCCCCCCCACTGTGCTTTATCATTTCGTTTACTATGTTATCCGTCCCTCCTGCTTTTCTTTCTTTTAGGTTGTGTATTATCTCGCTTATTTCTTCGTCTGTTGAAGATTCTTGGTCGTCATTCCTTTCTGTTTCCTGGTCATTGTTTTCCGTTTCTTCTATTGCGCACTCTTTTGCTAATAAACTTTTTAAATGACTTGACGTTTTAAATTGAACACATTGTATAGCAGGGAGAACAATTTTTGGATTGTTACGTCCTCGTCGTGAGAAATCGTATCACATTTCTGTGTGAAATTTTATGGACAACAATTTAGTTGGTTTCTTGAATAAGTCATTAATGAAGGAAACGTCGAACGGCCATTAGTTTTGAGACACTCCGTGTTTAGAGATTGAAACAAAACGCACCAAATTCTACAAGTTGGATTCTTTTAGTCAAGAAGTTAACATCAATTTTTTTTGAAATTATGTATTAACATAAGTTGAAATTCTTAAAACTAATTGCAGTACAAATTTTTCTGGGATTTTTTTTTTAATTTCCAGTGGTTTCATCTTGATGTGCAAGTTTTCCCGACTGACTTCTTAATGCGAAAATAAAGAGTGATTGTGAGTCATGAGGTTTTAGTATGTTATTAATCCGCCTTACTAAATAAACAAATAATTACGCTCTTAATCTCTTTACCACATTTAAAATTAGAGTCGAAGCATCCGCAACAGCAATTCTTTATAAATGGCGTGGGCGCTATTTCATGGAGATATTAAGTTTTTTTTTTTTGGCTAATTGGATTTTGGAGAACGCATTAACAAATATCTGCTCATAGTACATACAGAACGTGTCACGACCGTATTGTCAGATACGTCGCGGGAACGGAGCTCCCGCTTATATCACATTAATCTTTATCACGTAGTATGTACCAAAAAGTAAAAATTGATGAGATCACATTCGAAATGCTTTAAATATGAATTGTAAAAATTTTAAAGCAATGAAAATTAATTCTCTCAGACAATAGACGCTTGACACTTACTGTATATGCACAGAAACGAGCGAATTCGTTCTGTTTAAAAACCTACGTTATAAAAGATTCATTCACTTATACGACGGTCAATTTCCGAATAGAGGCTTATTTCAACTCGTTTGTGAGTAATAAAAGCTAACGTGACCGTGAGGATTTATAAATTCCTAAGCGATTATACCGGTTGCCCATTAATAAGATGCCAAGAAAGTGAAGCAAGCAATTAAGACTGATAATGCTCGTTTTTTTCTCTCTCTCTCTTCAATTTCTTTTGTGTACTTATAGTACGTTTATTTATCAAGGTGTTGCTCGAGTTTAAACGTTTTAAGTGAATCGCCTACAATTTTTTTTAATCATTAAACTTGTGTAAATGATAAACCTAATTATTAAATATGTAATTTTTAACAAGAACTTCATGCCCTCTGATAGTATTTAGGGAGAACTGGAACAGCCGCCTTTAAGTTTTGTAAACTAATGTTTTACTACAAATGCTTTCCTTACGAGTTCACCGGCTTCCATGTTAAAGTCGTTACTAAACTTTATGGTCCAAACTCTACATAACATTTAAATATTTATATGTGTCCATTACGGTGGAGATCCGAAGTTAAGACATGAAACCCTACAGCCAGGAAATTCAGATGAAGAAGTAAATTCGAATTCTACGGACGGTTTAACGGACGAGAGCGCGGCGTTATTTTTTATGTGCCATTAATTAATGTGATTTATTTGAGCTGTCTTTTATATAAAATATAAGATCTTAGTTTATTATGTTAATAAAATTTAACATACAACTTTTTCTAAAAAATATTATCTATGGAAATGGTCACGAAACCTTTTTTTCCTCGGGCCATATTCGAAAAACCGAATACATACTCGTTTTACGAAAAGTACGGAAATAGTGCAAAGAAATATGAAAACAAGTGTGAATAATAATGAAACTATAAAATGTGTTATGAAGGACGATAATTCGACAAACAGAAACAAGAGATTGGAACGAACGACGTGAAAATACAAAGAGCAAGGCTGAATGAAAACGTAACGAAGTCAGTCGAATGTGAGAAATTCAAAAGGCCTACAGAAAGACAATTCGCCGAAATAAGTTTCAGTGCGACATCTAGTGCCACGAACGGAAACTTTTGAATACAATAAAATACGTTTAATTAAAATCAGAAATCTAGAGCCAAACCAAGTTTCAGGTGCGCCCACTACCGGTCACTTTTCGATGCAATGAAATGCATTTAATTAAGATCTCAGCTAAAATAATTCTCAATGCGCCATCTATAGGTCACGAACGGAAAGTCTTAGATATAATAAAATACTTTTAATTTAAAATTTAGGAATCGACTTAGGCCCAGTATTTCATTCAAAGTTTAACTTTAAGCTTCGTCTTATTCCCATAGTAATAATTGTAAAAACAATTGTTTCTGTATTAGAAATAAAACGAAGCTTAAAGTTAAACTCTCAATGAAACACTGGGCTTTAGAGCTAAACTAGGTTTTCACTACGCCACCTATTGATCATTCTTCGATGTAATAAAATACGTTTAAAATTTGGAAAATAAGATTCGACGAGCCATCTATTTGAACGTGAACGGAAACTCTTGGACGACATAAAATGGGTTTAGTTAAAAATTTAGAAGTCTACAGCCAAACTAAGTTTCAAGTGCGCTCTCTGTCGGTCACTTTTGGATGCAATGAAATACATTTAATTTAGAAAATCAGAGTCGAAATATGTTTCAGTACGCCATCTACTGCCACAAACTAACATTTTTGAACACAATAAAATATGTTTAATTAAAATTTAGAAATTTAGGGCCAGATTAAGTTACAGGTGCGCCTTCTACTGGTCTTTTTTCGATACAATGAAACGCATTTAATTAAGATCTGAGCTAAAATAATTCTCAGTTCGTCATCTATAGGTCTCGAACGGAAATTCTTATACATAATAAAATATGTACTTTTAATTGAAATTTAGGAATCAACTTAGTACGCCATCTATTGATCACTCTTCGATGCAGTGAATTACGTTCGATTAATAGCGTTTTCGACTGACTGCTTCAGAGCACTCTGAAAGTACCTTTATCTCTTGTTATTACATGAGGTTAAAACAAGATGGAGATACTCTGAGAGTGCTTTAGAACAATCAGTCGAAAACGCTATAAGATTTAGAAAATAAGTCTCGGTGCGCCACCTACTCGGTCATGAACGGAAACTCTTGGATAAAATAAAAAATTAAGAACGCAGAAGTCTATAGCCAAACTAAGTTTCAGGTGCACCCTCCATCGGTCACTTTTGGATGCAATTAAATACACACATTTAATTAGGATTAGAAAATCAGATCCGCAATAAGTTTCAGGAGGCCTTCTAGTTCCCCAAACGGAAACTTTTGGATACAATAAAATTCATTTAATTAAAATTCAGAAATCTAAAGCCCAACTAAGTTTCAGGTGCGCCCTCTATTGGTCACTTTTCGTTAGAATAAAACACATTTAATTAAGATTTGAAAAATTAAAGCTGAAGTAATTTTCAATACGCCATCTATCGGTCACTCTTCGATGCAATCAAATATGTACATTTTAGGTTATTTCCAACAGAACAGCGAACTAGTTCGGAACCGTTAAAAGCAGGCAGTCATGAAAGTTGTACATTTGACGGCGCCGTTAAAAAAGGTCATTATTTCGGTGGGCAACTGTTTTTAACGGTTCCGAACTAGTTCGCTGTTCTGTTAGAAATAACCTTTTATTAAGATTTAGAATTCAATGCGCCATCTGTTTGGTCATGAACGGAACTGCTTGTTTTTTTTAGCACTCTAACGGAAAATCTACGTTTTTTGTTCCAGATCAAGTATTTTTCTGTTTATCATTCGTTTCCTTCAATGATATTTTGTTTCAGTTCTCTTTTGCTTCTTTTTTTGTCCAAGAATTTCTCGTATTTGGTTCATTTATTTTCAATAATTCCTTTTAAACGAGAATCGTCAATGTTCTCTTGTCTAGAGTCTAGATGAAATAATGGTATATACAGAGTGTCCCAGAAATGCATATAAAGCTTCAGGTATTTCCTTTCTACATTCCATAAGGGTCTCAAAAATGCAAAAATTAATTGAGCCCAGGAATCTGTGGTTGAGCCATGTCCACGACATTTAGCGACACGCTGTATTTAGGCCCAATTTTACAATCGTCGGATAGGCATTATTCTTAGAATAACGTGACGTAGATACGGAGGAACATTAAAGAATATTCAGCGAACAGTTATTCCGTCTTTATTCCACGATTGTAAAACTGGGCCTTAATCCGCTGTTTTTCCAGGCCGAAGGAAATTGGCTAAAGTGACTCCCATTTTTAAATCTGGGGAAACCAATGCAATGTCCAACTATCGACCAATCTCTATACTATCAGTAATATTGAAAATTTTTAAACAAATTGTATACAATAAAACTTTTGCACAAGTCAGATCTAAAATAGCTCTTGAACAACGTGGGCTTTATTGTGGAAGATCTGTAGAATCCAATTTGCTGCTGTTTTCAGGAGACTTATCGAAGGTCATCGAAGCTGGACATCAAGTAGATACCATTTACACTTTACACTGACTTTTCGAAGGCCTTCGACAGAGTCAATCATGATATCGCTGCCTTGGAGTTCTATGTTATGTATGATTGGTATATAACATAGAACCTTATAACTCTAAGGTAGCGATATATTGTTAAAGTAGTTAAATTCCTTTGGTTTTTCAAATAAACTAGTCTCCTTCTTTGGCTCTCACTTATGCAACAGACGTCAGTTTGTCTTTTACAAAGGTGCATTATCGGATGTTTTCCAAGCTACATCGGGTGTTCCATAGGGAAGCAACTTGGGGCCTCTTTTATTTTTAATTTTCATAAACGATATTGTATCTCATAAAGCATCATTTCTCAACCTGGGGGTCGCGTTGATATTAAAGGGGGGTCGCGAAAATAACCTAAACAATAATGAAATCATTTTATGACGTCAAAAATGTATGTTCATACCCGTCGCTATAAACGTAGCGACATAAAATTATAGGAGGGGGGTCGCGAAATATTAATTTTATTTATATTTATTATTTGGGGGGTCGCGGAGCTAAAAAGGTTGAGAATCGCTGTCATAAAGGACTCCAAGTGCTTACTCTTTGCGGATGATTGTAAAATTTATAAAAAAGTTACTACTTTTAATGATTCTTTGCTTTTACAATATGTACAGTCGTGTTCAAAAAAGTGTTGTACAGAATTTGTACTGTCTAAACTTGTATGTGCATTCATGATGAAGGGCAAAAGATTGTTGTACAAGTTTTGTTACATATACGGTTTCTGGCAATAATAATATTATTGAACACAAAAATAGAAAAACCAATTGCCGCTCAAAAGCAGATATTTAAAACGTGCTGTACAACACCTTTTTGAACACATCTGTATCTAGCTGGTGTGTTATTAGGGAGTTTTTGCAACACATTACGATAAAAATATCGTTACGTTAAAGGCTGTGTTACTTAGCAGCCTTATGGATCTAACAATCACAAACAAGAGTTTTAACGTTTAACGTACGTAAATTTTAACAATTTTGTGCAAATCGGTTTTGATTGCAGCGGATTCTTCGAGCAGGCTCTGCCCAACTAGGCCTGAAACAGCTGTAGGTACAGAGCCTGCTCGAGGAATCCGCTGCAATCAAAACCGATTTGCACAAAATTTTTAAAATTCTCATATGCTTTGACAGCAAGCATGGCCGCCTTGCATGGGATGACTTATTATGTAGCGAACTGGCTTCAATTTGTCAATCGTACTGCAATGTCAGATCAAAAAGCGATCGAAACATGTCGCTACTTAAAATGTCCGTAAATTTTAACGGAACCTATTGTCAAAAACTCGCTAATAACAAGCTACCGCTAAACATTAATAAGTGCTCTATTATTTCTTTTAGTAGAAATAAGAATCCAATTATTATTTACGACTATAAGGTAAATAAAATATCTGTACCACGTAAATCCACGATAAAATACCTCAGAGTTACTTTTGATTATAATTTCAGGTTTTCCGAGTACATTCAAAATATCAATAACGATGCATTTAGAAATTTGGGTTTTATTAAACGCAATACCTTATACATACAATGTACTTGTTCGCTCTAAGCTAGAATTTGCCTCTGTGGTTTGGTGTCGAACAACTAAAATTTACGAAACTCACATTGAGAAAGTTCAAAATAACTTTCTAAAATTTTTATATTATAAAAAATACAAAAGGAATCCGCCTTTTGAGTCTTATCAGCATATAAGAAATGAATTTACATTACCACTACTCAAGCACAGACGTGAATTGACAATGTTAAACAAACGTACAGATTTTGCAAATTTAAACGATATATTTTGTAGTTTTCTCGATTCTTTAAACAGGATATAGATCTGTCAATTTCTAAAAGTTATTAAAATAAAATATTTATTATTTATGTTTTAAATTTAATTTTTAGATTGTAAATTTAAAAAAAAGATCAATTTACTTCTTCAGTTTCCATTGACAACCTTGTTTATTTTGACAACTTGTTTATATTTTTTCACTTCTGACGAAGCTGTCGAACGACGGCGAAACGTTAAGTGTTAGTGCGCATATTCAGTGTCCGTTTCAAAGAATTTGTGATACAATTTTCATCGAACAAGAACCTGCTTGAATTATTAGAGTTAAACATAAACATCTTGTTCAAAGTTTTTAATAATTTTTTCTGATAACGCTCGGCTGCTATCTTTATTTAGACTGCATGTTCCCTTTTACAGTATTAGGCCTCAGCCTCCTTTGCATGCTGACTCAATTGCTCTGTCGCCACTCGCAAGTTAACAACATTTGTAGTTTATACAATGATTATTACCAATTTTCAAAGATTTTTGGTGTATCTAAATATACCTTTATTGAATCTGCCAGGTCTCTAGTTTTATTTCCAAACAATTAATTTGATAACTAATTCTGTTTCTTGTTTGTGCATCCCTTATAGCTAGGGTTCCCATAATTGCCAAACATTGATACGGGACGTTTAAGTGCTAATTAAAAAAAAGTGAGTAGGTAATGGTTTATTTTACTCTTATAAAAAATAAATAAAGTTTAAGTAATCTTCTAGAATAAACAAGTATAATAAAAAAGAGGCAAAGCTAATCCCTTTTAGCCCAGTCATATTTTCAAGTTGATTTTACTTTCTTAGTTATATCATTTTCTTCTTTTACGTAATTATAAAATTGGGTGCAAGTTAATTATAATGACAAATCAAAATTGCTTCTGTTGTCTCCATTAGGGAAAATATTCTCTCCACATTTGCATTGTGGGCTGGAATGGCAAATACATATTCGCATAACTTTATTAGACATGACTTCTGTTCAATATCCTTTGTATCTGTCAAAAACTTCAGCCATTTCTCTTCCATACTCAATTTCATAGTTGCTTCGCAGTTTTGGTAGACAACGGGACAAAAACAGGACAATAGTAATATGGGACTGAGTAGTGAAATACGGTGACAGTCCCGTATATACGGGACGTATGGCAACCCTACCTATAGCATTTAATATTGGTTTACATCTATAACTCCACATGAAGTGATTTATTTTTGTTTTGTTATCGAAACTTTTCATTTATACAATTCTGTAACAAATTTAACATAATACCTGTTTGTTTCTATGAAATAAATAAATAAATATTCAACCACTCTCTGCTATAATAAACAAGAATCGCTTAAAAAGTTCGATAATGAAGTAATAGGGAATTCTGAATCGTCAGTATTTTCTTGTCTAAATGAAACAATGAAAAGTAAATTTTGTTATTGCGGTAGATACTTTCCACTTAACTGGTAACAGTACCACAATATCTGGTTTCTAACTTTCTTCGTTAATGAGATATTAATTATAAAAGTTAAACTATAAACAAAACCTAATATCTTAAAAACCATAGGTCTTAGGTACAGGGAACCCTTATCAAACTTACCCTAAAATAACCTGGCAAGCTCAAATTCGTCATAAAACATAGGTTGTTCCATTTAAAATAACGAAGTTACACATCGTACAGTCAAATTGGGACAGACTGTCTATTTGATAATAATTTTAAATTATGCAGAGCTTGAAAGGATGATACTTTTGTATAGAACATTTTTCCATACATTCAATAGAAACGGTGTTAATGAAGAAACCCGGTTAAAAGCCACAGGCTGTATATTCGTTGTTGTTTGCATCATTTCGATTTTATTTCTAATTGAGATATTTTTGTTTTTTGTTAGTCTTTTGATTCACAAATAATTCGCCCCTAGAAAAACGTCGGTTTCTTTTTGTTATTCTTAGTTTTCGGATTTCTTTAATTCGTTTGTGTTCCAGTTCTCTTCTTGGGTATTTTTTCTATTTTCTTTTGCGTCTTCTTTTGTAAATTTTTTAAAAAATCTTCATTCACTTTATTTTTTGAATGTTGTTTATTCTAATTTTCTTTCGTAAATGTTTGTCGAATTAATATGAACGTCGCATTACTCTTGAATTAATTTTCGGGCTAGTTTTCTTCTTACTTTCCGTTCGTCTTTTGTTTTGTTTTATTATCTTTAAATTTTAATCATTGTCATCTTTTTCTTTGATGTCGAATTATTTGCTCTTTATTTTTTATCATTCCACTGGTTCATATTTGTTTCGATTTAAATTACAATCGTCTTCTACAGTCAAGTTACATTGACATGCCTTTTGCTCTTTCCAACAGTCAAATTACATTGACATCCCTTTTGCTCTTTCCAAATATTTTACAATTTTTATACATTCCTCTGAAGTCTCGTCGATTCTTTTTTGTTTCGTTTTCGTCTTCAATTCAGCACTGCGCTATGCTTCAGTTTTACCGTCGATTTTTGGTAATTTTTAAAATTCGATTTGTCGAATGTGTATTATTCATTATTTCTTCTATGTATACTTATTTCGTGGAATGGTTAGGATAGATAGCAGCTGTTTCTATGAACTCTGATGTTGGGAAAAAAAGTAGCATTATTTAGTAGAATTCCGAGTAAATGTGGAAAACCATCTGCAACAAGTACATTTCTGTGGCTAAGACGTGAGTGATGTTTAAAAATGAAGTTTTACGGAACTAATAAATATTGATACTACTTACGAGATAAATAGTATCTACTAGTAAATTATTATACATACATACAGAATGTCTTGGGAAAAGAGGGGAAATACTGTGATGATGTAATCCGTAAATTATTTTTCTATCTTTAATCTTGTCTCTGCGTATTTTTTTATTTTTTTGTAAAATTCGATTTCTCTCGAAACTTTTGGATTTTTTTTTCTTAAAAACCGAGGCGTTAAAATTAATAGTAATTAAATGGGTATAAAAAGTTAGGTTATGTTTATAATAATCGTCTGGTTTAAGTTTCGACATGACTGCAAGACTTGCGCATTTGACGTAAGCCTACTTTTTTTTAACGCACTTTACAATTGGGCCTCGATAAGACATTAACGAAAATAATAACTGACCAAAATAGAAGAGTGAATAAAAATTAGGTATTTATTTATCAGGTGTAAACCTAAAGTTACACAAAAATAAGTAAATATTTCAACTTTTTTAAAATTAAGGAAAAAAAAAGTTCAATTTGTAGTTATTTATTTGTTCAAAGCAAGCGTTCGTTTGCTGTAAGAAATCAACATTCCCTGTTACATATCAACTTACAAAACGTCAATATATACGCTACGTGTACTTTCCTGCAGTGTTTTATTAATACACATCTAATTAGAGTCTGGCGTAATTATACGTTTTTAGAGAGTGTATTTCTTCTGAAACAATTGACAACAATGTGAATATCAACGCTAATAATACTAATAAATATACACAATATCATAATTCAGTCCTTCGTATGTCTGTATGCATAATTACCTCCTGATAAATAATACGCCGGTCGGTGACTATTATTAAATATAACCGTTTGGATATTGTAGTATATATATTTTTTTCTTATTATTAATTGTTCTTTTCCTGTGTCGCATTTTCTGTTTCTTATTTCATTTAAATTTCGAAAGGAAAATGTTGTTGTTCAACTTTTTAGCTTTAACTTTTTTTCAATTCTTGGAAAGATATTATTGTATTAAAATGTCTAGAAAGTACTATATTTCGAGTCAGACCAATTATTTTCTTTCCTTCCACTAAATCTAATTTCCACAAGTTTCCTTTTGTTATGTACGTTTATGATTACTTACATTTTTCTGTTTAATTAAAATGCCCAACTTTTTTAACATGTGGTTATTGTTTTTTGTTTGTTGTTCTTCGAAAATATTTTAGTTTTCAAAAAAATATACAACAAAAACAAAAATAATTACAGAAACTATCTATGGAAGTAGAGATCTCGCAACGAGAGAAGAACCTGTGGGCGGAGCTAACCTGCTTACGTTGCTTATGTAGCACAGATCACGTGACAGGTTCTTCTCAAGTTGCGAGACGTCTACTCATTCACAATTTACTTAGAAACTATAAAAAGTACTGTAATCGAAACCGATTTGCACAATTTTTTTTATAGAAAGTACCATGAAATACGATAATTCGACAAACAGAAACAAACGACGTGAAAATACAAAGAGCAAGGCCGAATGAAAACCTAACGAAGTCAGTCGAATGTGAGAAATTCAAAAGGTCTGCAAAAAGGCAAGTGAAAGAAGAATCTGTACGAAACGACAATACAAAACTTAAATAAAAAATAATAAAATGTAAGAATGAAACGGTCCATTGGCCAATGACAAGTCTTTAATATATTCCACTTTCAACATGGAACAGTCTCATTACAAAAAAAGGGGGGTCGTCCGGGGTTGTTTACCGTTCTAAGCGTTTATGGAACATCCAAGTTCCGAAGGTCAAACTGCGACTTAATTTAATTGAATCTGGCACCTAAACGATTTTTCAAAATATTTCAAATTCTAACCTAACTAAATCTATAGACGTAATAGAACAGTACATAGAACAAATTATATGTGTCTGACTTTGTTAACTTTTAGAAAATGAGACTTTTGTGTGACAGTACAATTGGCGTTATTGGGAACATAGTTTATAAATAACGCCAGACTTAACATGGTGTTATTGAATGATTTTAATTGGATGTAGGCTTAAACTACTTATACAGGGTGTCCATTTTTCGAGCCTAACCATGGGGATCTCAGTTATCTTAAGAGATACGAAGTTGGTTAAATTAGAAAAAAATTGCGTATTTTTATCCCAATCAATAATCTTCAAATATTTTTTACGATTTTCAAGATATTCGAAAAAAAGTAAAAATCACGATTTCCGTTTTTATTTTTTTAAATAAAAACCAATGACGCTAGGTATTTGTAGGTAAGACATTGTTAAGGTACATTTTCATGAGGAATTTGAATATGCCATTATCTTTCTCATGTTATCAAAAATTACAAACAAACTACTTATTGTTCGGGCGTCTACTTTTTTACGCTTTCAAAACAAGAAAATCTTGTAAACAAAATCCATAAATCGTTATCAATACAAGTTAATTGTTGATTTTGATACTAAGAACAAAATGTTTAGGAAAAATATGGCCCGTAGTGTACCAACTCAATAAAGTACGTGAAATTATAATTCGACAATATGCCACGGATAAAACCGTAAAAAATTGCGAATAAATTTCACGAAATTGACAATTGGCAATATAATAAAAAGAATATGGACCATTGATATTCCCAGCAAAAATCCTAGAAAACCAAACACTGTAACAGGAATACAACGAAGAATTCTCACTAAAATTTGCAAACGGCAAAGACAGGGTACCTTAAAAGAAATTCAGTCCCAATGGAATGAAGAAACTGGTCTAATTGTATCTAGGGAATGTTGCCAACAATGGTTATACAAATTCCACTACGATTTTTTATAAAATAAATATCATTTATAGGATTCAATACTCATTTAAATTTAAGAACCTAAATTTTAATATATTTTATTTTTAAAAAGCCGAACAAAAACGACTGCTCATCGAAGCACAAAAGAAAAGACGTCTGGACTGGGCAAAATCTAAAGTTACATTGACCGAAGATATGTGGAGCCAAATAATTTCTAGTGATGGGTTTGATGTCTATATTGGTGATTGTTGGAAGAGAGTGATCAGAACAAAATTCGGGGCTTTCTCTAAAAACTGTTTTAACGAACCATAAAATTCCACAAGGGGTTATGATTTGGGGATGCACTTACAGCAATGGTTCAGGCAAACTCGAGTTTATTGATGGTATCATAAACGCAGAAAAAATTAAGATATTTTAAAAAGAAACCTCCTACAGATCACAAGGTTGCAGTTCGGAATAGAAAATTTCATTTTTCAACAGGACGAAGCTTCGTGATACGCGGCCAAAACTACAAAAAATTGTTCAGGAACTACTATGTTGGCTTGGCCCTCGAATAGCCCCGATTTAAATGTTATCGAAACGCAATATGACATGAAAAAGATCTTGCGAAAAAGTCCCCAACGAACAATTCCCGGACTAAAGGCTAAAATTCAGGAAATATATTATTCTTTCACCCCGCAATATTATGAATCCTTAGTGGACATTATGCCAGAAAGAATTCAGGGTACAATAAAAGCCAAAAGTGATGTAATCTGTGATGTACTATGTGTTTTTTTAAAAATGTCATAATCGTGGAATAAGAACGGAATTCATGTCTTAGCTCCATTCATATCCTTTAATATTCCTCCATATCTACGTCACACCTACGTCTCGTTATACCAATAATAATGCTTATCCGACGATTGTAAAATCAGGCCTAAATGTTAGATTCGTGCGAACATTAAATTGTCGGCATAATTTATAGTTTTTCTTTAAAAATCTGCTTTCTATTTTTATTATTAAAATAAAACTTGTTTTGAATAAATTATTACTTACTGTTAATCAGTCCTTTTGTTTATTATTTTTATATTAAAAGTTTAATGGTGGATTTCATAAACGTTACTTAAATTTAATCACGCGTTAAAAGTAAACGTCGCTATGGTTACATGTGCTGAAGGCATAGGAATAACCATTTTCTTATGAGTTACAGAACAATTTTTATAGAACCAGTTATTGTCTAAATATTTAGTTGTTATACAGGGTGAGGCAAAAAGATGTTAACATTAACTGGGTGTTTAATCACTTTAAATTACAAGGCAGGGATTTGTTTACAGGGTTTCAATTTGACACCCATACATTGTTAACATCTTTTTGCCTCACCCTGTATGATATAATATGTGTATATGATTTATTTTTTCTTAAGGAGTTTGCGTTGGTTGCTTGATGTTTTACATTAAAACAGCAATTTTATTTAAAAATTTTATTATATTTATAACGAACTAGATGGTCATATAAATTAACAATTATATAAAACCACACATTCTCAAACATTGTACCTGATCATTTTTAATTTGTTTGTTTCGTCATTAAATGTAAGGAAAGCATTTAAAATGTACTACGAATAATAAATACATCCCTCTTGAAAAAGGACGCAAACATGCATGAAACGTATATAGTGGAATAGCGTTTTTTTAGACATTACATTGACATTATTTATGAATGGTGGGGACCCACGGTGGTTGCTCATAATGAAGTGGTCGAATGAAATAATGAAACGCTCACATCTACTTCATGAAGTATTTAATAGTACACTCTGCTACATATGTTTCGGCCATATCAAATAATAAAAAAGGCCATCTTCAGGCTAGAACAAAACCCTTTAAGAGGTGAAACAAGATTTAAAGAGAACTTACCTAAGTTAACATGATGAAAGGCATGGTGTCTTAGGTTAGGTATGGTTATAACAATAAATTGAAAAAATAAATATAAAAAAAAAAAACAAAGAACCATTAACCTAAGACACCATGAGTGTGGTTTGAAAACTAGATTAGATTTAATGACACACATAATTTGAAATTAGAAAAGACCAACAAATGGTTGAAAAGTTAACATTTGACATGTGTTGAAATGAATGAGTCGGTAAGTTAGGTAGTGATGGAGTGCGTTCAGATAATCGGCAACGGGGGAATGTAAACAATTAAAATTTATTTGCAATTATTAATTTATTGGATTCAGATTGGTCGTTAAGGCAGAAGTGTTTAGTATCTCGGTTTTTTAAAGCTTTGGAAATTTCAATTTGTTCAAGGATTTCATTGTCTTTAAAATTATTAGTGAAATGTAAAATCGAAAAATTTTTTTTGTCTATTTTGAAGTCGTGCCCGGAGAGACTGACATGTTCTGCAAAGGTTTATTTAAATTGGTACAGGGGGGGAAGGAAAGTTTGGGTTTTTCGGATTTCACTTAGATGTTCCTTAAATCTAGTCAAAAAACTACGACAAGTCCTACCAATGTAAAATTTATGACAGCTGTAGGTTAGCTTGTAAACACCAGATTTATCTAATAGGGAAATTTTATCTTTATTATTGCATAGGGTAGTGAGAAGGGAACGGGGGGTTCTGAATGAAACTGTAATGTTAAATTTTGCAAAAACAGATTTAATTTTATAAGAAAAAGGACTGAAAAAGGTGATTGATCTATATGTGGGGGGATCTTCTATGGGAATTAGTGAAGTATGATTGCGGATGTTAAAGTTTTTTGTTGAAGATTTTGTTGATTAAGTTGTGATTGAAACCATTTTTGGCTGCTATAATTTTATTATTATTTATTTATATTACTGTTCCAATTAGATGATGCTTGTAAATAATTTTGAAAATTTTCTTTTGTACATTGTTTAAAAGATTTGTATTCTAGGGTTTCCTTCTTAATTTTGTCGTCATTTTTAATATTAGCTGACAAAATGCAGTGATCCCTAATTTTAGGCGTATAATGTACATACACTATATTTAAAAAAATTATCATTTGTTATTAAGTACATATATTTATATATACTTCTGACGAAGCTGTCGAATGACTGCGAAACGTTAAGTGTATAGTGCGCGATTTAGTGTCCGCTTAAAAGATTTTGTGATACATATATTTATAGTCAATCATCGTTGAAGAATTTTGGATTATTCTTGTTGGTTTATTTACAAACCAAAGTGAGATAAAATATTCAAACGTTTACTTTCATAATAGGTATTTTTTTAAAAGATCAAAATTAAAATCACCAACATATCACATATGTGTTAACATCAATTATAGAATCTAGATATTCTTCAAAATAATTTATAAAATAATTCTCTAAACCACTTGGCGATATGTATATTGCTGTTATTATATAATTGTGTCCTTCAATTTTTATAGATAATGTTAAAAACCGACTTAAATTTAAATACATTTTCTTCTGTTTTTCTCTAAATGCAAAATCTTAATAATAAAGAACCAAACAAAAAATATTACTGTTTGTCATCCGTAAGTATCAGCTCATAATTACAAACACCCAGCAAAAGTTTTAATATATAAAATTGACGTCAACACAACTGTCTAGTTTTTTTTTGGCCGTGACTGTAACTACATACAGTTCTTGTAAACTTCCAGCCAACTTTCGTCATTCATATTTATGACGTAATGCTATAACAAGGTTGCCAAGTATTGAAGTGTTTACGTATGATGGTGTATAGGTTATGTACGTGTTGTATATTCACAGTAAACACATCTGACGTTAGTGATAATTGAAGCGGTGGCAACATTGTCATTTTTAAAAACTTGTAGTAACAAAATGTTACTAAATTTCAACGAATACATCGTACGTTACATCTTCAGTTCAGTTGGTACTGGTTTAACGTCATTAATGACGAAAGTTGTCTGGAAGTTTACAAGACCATACATATTTTGTTTATGAAAATTTTTGATTTCTGTTTCTCTGAGGCAACGTTTTATACGGAATTCACTGATTTTTTATATTGAACACTCTATATATTTTTACATTTTTGAAAAGAACGTAAAATTCTATTTACAAAAATAAATAACATTTGATATTTTATTTAAGCTTTAATTAAATTTTAATCGTTGCGGCAGTATTTAAGTAGGCTATGGATGATGATAAGTAAATATTTTTTTTTAATTCGATGAGCAGAAATATTGCTTTATTATTAATAAATATAACGCAATTATAACGAATAAAAGCTAATTTAATCGAAATTGCACAAAAGTTATGTTCTCGTATTTGGTTCATATTTCAATCATTCGAAACTATCTTGAAGTAGAGATCTCGCGACGAGAGAAGAACCTATGGGCGGAGCTAACCTGCTTACATCGCTTAAATATAGCAGAGGTCACGTGACAGGTTCTTCTCAAGGTGCGAGATCTCTACGTATTCACAATTTCTTGGTTTACTTAGAAACCAAGAATAAAACTAATTAATTAAATTGAAAGTATTCATTTTAATAATAATTAAAAAAAAAACCAATAATGATAAATCGCAATTAAATATATTTATATTATCTTATCAGAAGTGCTCTTGTTGATAAAATTGACGATTCTGTCAACATCTTGAACTGGAATACACAAAGGAATTTATAAATAATAGTATCTATACACAGGGTGATTCTTGAATAGACCTACTGACGTCAGTACTGTTTTTGTCGTTCTTTTTAAGAATTACGCTCTATACACTAGGGATCGTATGAGATAACTCATCCCAGCACTGTTTCGTCGAAATAACCGAAGGTTCGTGGAAAAATCTAATATCAAAAAGTTCTTTCTTTCGCTTTGCGCAGCAATGCTGCATCATTGCCTTACGGCAATCACCATTCCAGACAATTTTCTATGTTTGGTAGAGCTGGGTCTAAGTTCATGCACAGCACAAACATCCATGGCTAATGGTACGATTCGAACCTACGCCGCTGAGCGACACGACTTACTAAGGCCCAGTTTTAAATCGTGGAATAAGAACGGAATAACTGTTCGCCAAATATCCTTTAATGTTCCTCCATATCTACGTCACACCTACGTCACGTTTTACCAATAATAATGCTTATCCGACGATTGTATAATCGGGCCTAAGGTGCATACACAAAGAAAGCAGGTTGCCTGCTTTTTGGCAGTCGGCGCCGAAGCGCATTTATAAACTTTTAAAATGAAGGCATGTTTTTTAAATAAGTTATAACACAATGAAAGTAGGTCATTTTCCTGATTTTTCTCAATAGATATCTGTTTTTATCGGTTTTCACTCTGTATCCGTATGTGCGAAAAACTGGAACCTATCGGCGCTGATTACCGGAAAGCAGGCAATCTGCTTTCTTTGTGTGGCTACCTTTAGTCGGCTAGGCTACCGCTGAGTCACCCGGCGACCCACAGTATCAAAAAGTTACCTAAAGAATTCGGCGATATCTTTCAAAGTCAACCGGAAGTTGGCTACTCAATCAATTTCTTTCGGTTGACTTTGAAAGCCAGCAGTGATGCCAACGAATTTTTAGGTAGGTTTTTGTTATTAACGTTTATTATGATACCCTGTGACCTGCAACCTCGAAACAAAGGGAAGCATTTGTATATTCTTTTTTTCAAGAATTAACTTGATCTTTGTACTCACTGGAAATGCCAGGTTTGTGACCTTGGAAAATTGTACTCCTAATAACGTCATCGAGTACATTATTGAAATAAAAAAGGACTAGGACGCGAGATCTGCATCACCCCGTATATGCATTTAGTTTGTAATGTATTACTTATGTCATCAATTAAGATGCTGTTACATGTTCTAGATGGTATTAGTTATAGTACGCAGAGGAGCATGAATTCCACGCTGTTTCATAGTGCTAATGACACAGTAAGATAATATTCAGGAATGTAAAGGGCAGGTTGACCGTAACTGTGTTCAAGACGTGTCCACCAGAGCGCTCGAAAATGGTAAATCTGTTCTGACATCATACGGGTACCATTAAGGCGCAGAGCTTTTTCAGATTGTTGACCCTAATTCCATAGTATGTGTTTAGCGAACTTGAGGGCTCTAACTGGTTCGTTCTAACAAAAAAAAAAGATCGCATTATTACATAATAACACAACAAGAAAATAAATTATTGCTAAATCAATTACTTACGTACAGAAGGTAACAGAGTTTGTAAGAAGTAACTTCCCACATCTTAGCAGCTCCCTACGCGTACTGGAAATAAACAAATAAATTAGCGTTTTTGCCTAATTGAATGAATAAAAATTGAAAATAAATAATGAGCACGGGGAAATTAATATTAATACGTTTTAGAGAAAACGTAATTGACATAATGTACAACACGGGGCGAAAAAACAGTTCCCTATTAATAATTAGCATAATTAAGGCGCTCTGATAGCTGTTTCACACTTAATAAAATCATTGTTATTATTTTTGTTAAATAACCTAATATACAGGATGTTTTAGTTTCGTTAAAAGCAACTGCAACTTCTTTAATAATACCAGAACGCAAATCCTAATTTTCATTTTTAATTTAAATTTTAATTAAGTTGCATGGAATAACTGTTCAGTTCAATTAATATCGTCCGCATTGATCTCTTCGGGCTCATCAGCTTCCTGTCACCATTAATTATAATAACGATTGACATGTGTCATTTATAGTTTTGTTAATAACAAGTGTATAAATTGGCCAGACGAACGAATAACATTTTTAATTACTCTAGGCCCCCCGTTTTACGTTGCTAATTTTCCTTTCTTTTTGTATTTCAGAAAAACCGGGGTTTCAACCTCCATATGGAGGAATAGATAACGGAATGGTAAGTAACGTGTACTGATATAATTTTAATTAATTAAGAAGTTAATTGACTGGGTGATCACTGGAACGTAAAGTAAACTAAAAAGAATCACTTAGCGGTTTATTGTAAGTGAATCAGTGTAATGTAATCGTGATTATTATTACTAAAGCACGGATTTAAGTGCATCTTTTTAGTCGAGCATACGCATTGATGATTCATGACCCAAAATCCATGCTTTAGTGATTACCTACTTTTATTTTTCAATTTCTGTATATGTATATATTTTTTTTATTTTCCAATAATTTGAAATAAACCGTCGAGAATTGAAGTGCCCCTCACTACGTGCATATTTTTTTAAAAACCGAAGAACACTTCGTACAAATAAAAGAGGAACTTGCTTCTCTCGAAATTCAAAAGATAATTGAATATCTTGTATCCTATCTCTTAAATTCGGCATGATTTAGTGAGCACAGTAAAGGTTGTCGTTTCGCTCTGGACTGGGGTTTTTATTGCTCGAGAACCCTCGAACAAAATGACTACTTTTGTCTCTCCAAAGTTACTTACCGGCAAACTTTACCGTTTCTCCCCACAATCGATGCGAAGCGAAACAGTATAAGCGTTTACACAAATGGAAACTGGAGTACCACCACCAACCAGCCCTTGCATGCTGTAATGAATGATGGTTTGAGTTGTAATTTCTGTCGCTGCTTTAATGTGCGTTTCGTTGAATAACTTTTCCATCTTCCGTATATTTTTCCTTTAAGTGGTGGTAATTTGTTTTGTATTTTATTTTCACGTAGAACTTTTAACTTAGGCTGAGTTTAGTTTCTTTTTTTAAATAAGTTCCGTCTGCCTTGCATGCACTTTTTAGTTGATATTTTAATGTTTGATTTACAAAATTTCATGTTCACTTTAATAACATTAAAAGCTGATATAAGATTGCCACAGCTTAAAACGATCAATTTCCTTAAGAGATTTTATGGAAATTTACCCTGGCCCTCGTTAATTGTTGTATTTTGTTTTCTAACTAATATTGTTATTAATAAAGGGAAATGCTGCAACAATACCTAAATAGTTAACGACCTGTATATGCACAATTTTTTTCGTTTCTTCCTTGAATTGGTCATTCGCCCTCTACCAGGATCATCTCTGAACGTACCTCTGCATCAATTCAATTAATTGCTCTTTTATTGACTAAATACTTCATTAACCAAAAACTGTAAGACTACAGATTATTTGGAAAAAGTTTTGGAATAGAGCCTCGTGGAATTTGAATTGCTAAAATGTATTAAGATTACAAATATTTTGGTAAACTCTAAGACTGCTGCAGGAAAGACACTTAAGCCAGGTTTAAATTTAAGCCTAAGTTAAAATGGGACACATTGCGATGTACAGCACACGGTGCCTGTTTAAATTTAAGCTGAATCTTAAACCGATAACAACAATTCTTTCAACAATAAAATTGTTGTTAAGGGTTTAAACTTGTCTTAAAGTTAAACTGGAATTGTGAAACTGGACCTTAGACTGGATTTCTCAGTCCTAGTTTAACTTTAAACTCCTGTTAATTTCCATAGAAACAATTGTTTTTATGATTGCTACCATGGGAATAAACAGGGGTTTAAAGTTAAACTGGGACTGAGAAACCCAATCATGGCTTCAATGAAAGTTGTAACTTCCATTGTATGAATAACGGTAAAATTTGATTAAACGGGAAGATGTTATACAGGGTGTTTTATAAGTGGCGACGAAGAATGAGAGGGGTTGTTGGAAATTGAATTTTAAACATAGATCTGATTATCTCTCCTTTACTAATTAATAATAACGCTTGATGTTTGATGTTCTTAGGTGGCGATGGCTTGATTGCATTACGTAAATGTCTGTTCCACAGTTGTTTATTGTTTAATGTTAGTTTGTATTAGCTAAAAATAAATAATAAACAAGGTTTTTTGTAATAAAAACGCTAAAGAGGCATGCAGAGATGTTTTAATAGATAGTTTTGAGTAGAACTTTTCAAAGATTGCGAGAAATCGAAAGCACCAAGGTCTTCCGACTTAAAAACTTCGGGGGGGCCTTGAAGGAAATACTTTATCCTGTCCTTTATCTAACAGCGTAAACTAATTCCTTCAAGGCTTTTGGAAAGAATTAATTTAGCTTTCGTTATAATCCAAAGCGAGAATTTTCAATTTAATTACACCCACGAATTAGTTCGTCGATGTCAAGCTTAAATCTTGCGGCTGTTTTTGAACATTTCTTTTAAACAAACCCTAAGGCCAGACACAACAATCTACGTTAACAAATTTAAACCCCTGTATCTAATAAATGCGGAGAAATCGGATACGTGTCTATATGAGAAAAAATGTTTGAAATTTAATTTCCCACAACGCCTTACATTTTTCGTCGCGACTTTTGAATCATCCTGTATATCGTGGACACGACTTTTTCACACATTTCGAATATGCGTTACTGTCATCTAATGTTTGATGTTTAAGACAATATCTAAGCCTTCACTAATTTCTTTATGCAATGAAGTTTTTTTTTAAAAGTCCTTTGACGTTCTGCGAAGCCTAGTTGTCCTAGATGTATATTATCCCAGACCCTAATGAGCCTAATTGCCTTTTACGTAGAGGCTGCGTCCAAAATAAAAACGCCTAAAAAAATAGCGTCGGATTTGAATGGTCAAGAAAACAAATGAAATTAATAACTACTAACGGTGGCAGCATTCCCGCAAGTGAGATAACGAACCGTTACGTCACCGCATACCCGCTTCTCCTTTTAGACAATATTAATCGACATTAATTGTCAACCGTGAGAGTTAATGATTGGTTGACAGTTAATGTGTTAGAGGGAGAAGCGGGTATGCGATGATGTAACGGTTCGCTGTCTCACTTGAATGCTGCCACCATTAGTATTCAATTCATCGTGATTAATAACGATTGTTCATCTGAAAGGTTCATCAAGTAAGTTTTAATTTTTTTGCTGGAAGTAGAAAGAGATGACTTCCTGACCGATTGACGTTTGATGGATGATGGTTGTCAAACAGTTATAATGTTTTGCTTATAATCTAAAGGTTTTCTTTTCACAATAAGGAGCTACTCCGAGCTACTCGTTGCATAAATGCGTTATGTTCTTTTCATTTGGGCTTTGAACACTGGAGCGCTAATAGTGGATACTCCTCACACTAAGGTTACTGTATTGAGAAGGTAGCGCCAACTTTCTATCTCTTTTAATTTGGGGTTAATCAAATTCATTCATAAACTCCCTAGCAACAGTAACTTGTTATGTATCTATCCTTTTTCTTCTTAGCGTTTCATGGCATCTTCATCGCATCCTTTTTAATTTGGGGGATGATAGCCGCGGAAATGAATGGCGGTACCTTCTAAACATGGCCAGTTACATTAACATTAACTGACATGTATGTATGGCCGTTTCAATTCGACTTTTAAAAATTTTGACAGTACTCCACTCAGCGCCTCTTGTGAGTTTTTAAGTAATTGCAGTTGTCATTAAGTTACTGTCAGTAGTTTTGTAGTATCCTTAATAGGGAGCGCTGAGGGGAGTACTCCACGGCATGCTTTCTCGAACCGAATTTTAGGCGAATTGAAACGGCCATACATACACGTCAGTGAATGTTAATGGAGGTGGCCATGCTTCTAAATACAGTAACTTTACCTCACACCCCTCATGCTCTTGCTAACGGGTTGGTCCACGAAGCTTCAAAATATTGTCTGAGATTATGTGGCATGTCAAAGATTGTTTTCGTTGTTTGTGAGTTTGATTTTTTCGCCGGTAAAGTTATCTGAACTCACAAGGTAGGTGCAATATGGCTGCTGAAAGTGTTACTAACTGTACACAACTAAATTTAACTGAAACTCAAAGTACATGTAAATAGAGTAGCGTTGGCCATCAACGCCGCCATCTGGTCGTCCACCTTCTATTTATTGTTCTTGGCGTGTTCTTTTCAGAACAGCTCGGAGCTGCACCGCGTTTCGAGCCCGAAGGGCTTGATGCTTATGAAAGAAAATAGCCCTAATGTGACGTAACGTAAAGTGACATTTTGCGTTGATCTAATTCAAGACCTGCTTCACAGTGTTATAACAAATTCAAAGGCTACTTGATGAACTTTTCAATTGAACACTCTTTTAATGTCATGCAGCTGACTTAAATGTATTAAAGACGCAAGAAATAATATATTGTAGTATTTGCTCTGTCAATTTATTTGGTCTTTTGTCCGTTCAAATCCGATAATAAACACAGAATCTATTCATTTAGACATTTTTCTTGGACTCAACCTGTACATTTGCCTCCAATCTCATCGTCTTCCCTTCCTTCAGCACTTTCAATATCGTACTTATTTTTCGTATTATTTCATTTATCGTCTACCAATTTAGTTTCTTTTCAATTCTTAGTGTCTGCTTCTTTGATGTTGTTTCTAACCATTTGGGGGTGTTAATTTCCGCTGCCTGCATTCTTTTGTTTTGATTACTTTGATCGAGATTGCCCTAAGCCTCAACTGAGTTGTTTTCCCTAGTTTGATTTTGTTTAATTATTCCTTGCCTGACTTTGACTATTTTTATTTATCTGTCTATATTTCATGATCATCCTTCTCATCCTTTTATCAAATCTCCAATTTTCAAACGCTTCTTTTATTTTTCGCGCAATGAATTTTGTCTTAGTTAATTACAGTTAACCAATATTCTATCATTAATTAAAGCAGGTTCTTGTCCGATGAAAATTGTATCACAAAATCTTTAAAACGGACACTAAATATGCGCACTAACACTTTACGATAGCGAAATACTTTACGATAGCGAAACGTAAAGTGTTAGTGCGCATATTTAGTGTCCGTTTTCAAGATTTTGTGATATCGGAAAATTGTGTGGAGCCTATAGGTATTCCCGAATCTGTACGTTTCCTCTTCCATTAGGTTCAATACTTGTACAACATACAATGCGTAATTTGATTCCTGTGACTTAGTAATTTGCATAATCGGTAAGACAAGGAAGGGAACATATTGGCGTAAGGATAGTATAGACGATGACTGCGACGATCAGCTGAGGGATAGCCTCTGGTTACGCCAAGAGGAGAGAATCCCCTCATTTTGTCTAAAATGCATTTCCTTCTTTATATTGCCCATCATGCTAGCGCTATGTTACATACATCAATTTATACATTGTATATTTCTAAAGGTCTTGGTGATATACATATAAGTAGAACAGCAAGCGGGATACTCCAAGGTCAACCTCCTTTTTGTTCTGAAGAAGTAACCCTTTAGTTCCTGTATCTTAAGAAATATCGACAATGTCGTTGGTCTTACTGTGGGCGTTCTGGCTCACTCTCTTATGGAGAATTTCAAACTTGCATGTATGGTTGCCTATCGTCACTTTTGTTAGGCGTTTCAAAGGAGAGGGTAAGGTCCGTGTCAGCGCGCGCTGTAAGATGAAAAAGTTGCCTAAGTGCATGACGCAGGGACTCATTCTTTTTTTTAATTGAAAATAATTTTTGCGGACCTTCGAATTCTAGATCTTCATCTTTTCCTACGAAAATCCTAGCAAAAGTGAATAGGCAACAATACATATCAGTTTGATACTCAATGTAAAAACTCCATAAGAGAGTGGCTTAGAACGCCCATAGTGTATCTTCTACTCTTGAAGATCGTTGTCCATCTTCTTCTGGCTTTCGCACGTCGCAAATTCTTCTTTCTTTCAACGTTTCGCTGCTGTTGCTCCGTCTCACAATAGTTTTGTTTATTTTGGTCGTTCATCGTAATATAGTTTTTACTTGAAATTCGAAATTCAATTTCCAATCTGTAAATATTTATACCATCGTAGCGTAGAATTATTTGTTGTTAATGTCGAAAGACCATTAGCGAAACGTATCTATTTTGGAATAAATTTAGTAAGTAAAATAAGTGAACTGAGTAGATGATTAAAACTTGAATTGATATTTTTGTAGGCATACGCTTTAAGTCCGGCAGGTCCGGGATATTCGGGTCCCGGAGCAAGTCCGACGCAGGCTACCGGAGAGCCTTTCGCGGCCGATAGTCCATATTTTCCTTTTAGTGCTCGACCGGGAAGTCGATTGTCTCCCGCGAAAGCAAAAGTAACACCAGGACTTAGGCCCACAAAAGAAGAACCCCAACAGACCGGAACTACCCTTGACAGTCAACAGTGGGTGAGTGCCTCTCATTATTTCCGATTTTATAACGCGCCGCGCGCCAATTATGTTTATTATTAAGAGGGTTCGATCGTTTTCGAAGCTATTTTGTTACTGTTATTCGTGCGCCGCTGTAGTTTCACGAAATTGAACATTCCGATGGGATAATTGGGTTGTCAGTCATGGCAAATCGCCCGGAGCCCGGAAGATTTCGGTAAATAGGCCCCTTAGTCGTTTAGACGCTTCAGTACACTGCCTTACAATTTGTTTAAAAGAACAGCTCTTGATTAAAGGTATATTTTTTTTTTTACGTATGACATGACGAATTCGTCTCAGAGACATAAACAAATACGAATTTAAATTAAAACATTACTTATTCTTACGTAAAAATATTAACTAAAATCGCCAAAATAACATAAATAAAAGGTGAACCCTACTCTTAAAAGGGTTTATATTGTGTATCTAATCTACACACATAATACAATACCATACAGATACAGATCTGTTGGTAGGGATCAAGTTACTAGTATACAGTGTTGTTGTGCCTGTTCTTCTTTAAGGGTAAGGGGGAGGGTTATAATTTTTTGTACACTTTTGCATTTATTACCATCAACATATCTACGAAGCTCATGTGTTCATTCCCATATTACGGCGAAAATTGGAAAAGATTGCATGTATCGAAATTCGTAAAGAATGCTCTGAACCGGAAAAGGAAATAAATATTCGTGTTCGTTTCACATTTTACCGCCCGTTTGGGGCTAATAAATTCATCAATCGTTTTAGTAACGTGTCAATTGCGATGTTTATTACAATTTGCGAAAAATCCGTTCTCTACAAATAAGTTCATTATTAATAATAATCTACTGCACGTTACTATTTTGTATTCATTTTATTTTCTAGTGTAAATATACTATGTTTAAAACAAATACAAATTCAAACGATCGTAGCTAAATGGTGATCATACCCCAAATGACGTTGAACGTTCCTGTTTGTTAATTTTACTATATTTTTTTTCTTTTTTCATATAGTAGGTATGTGTTGCATAAAATCCATTGTAAAATTAGTTGTATTACGCAAATTTCTTTGCACTGTATTAGGTTAATTACCCTACAAGATCGTAATCTCGCCCAAGCGTAACTGCAGTCGGCAAAAAAATTCATTGTGGGCAGTTGTGCATATAAACGATAGAAAACTTGGAGTTCTTTTGCATTATTAATTCCTGTATAAATAAGGTGAAACAAAAATTATTGGAAAGTAACCGGCCGTAACCTACACACATTGTGGTACTTATACGGAACGACGTGCTTGCCACACATAGGCAATCCAATTGTTAGAATAATACACTCATAAGCGTAATAGTTGGACCGTTTTTCATCATACAATTAGATAAGAATCATCGAAATAGTTTTTGCTTTATTTTGCTCTCAAAATTTTACTTTATTCAACACTATCATTGTCAAGTCTGGAAATGACAGTTTTGTTAATCAAAACTTGTCATGAAAAGACTCCAGAGTTTCATGTGGTTGAGTACTTTCTGTAGCTCCCTTTTAGAACAACAGCGACGAATTCTTTCTGGAAAACCCTATATAATCGACTGATTTTCGAATACATTGAATGTATTTTAACATAAAACGTGGCTGTTACGTACGAATCTGAGAATCCATAGCAACATTTACAATTTGTAAATGAAACTGTCCTTTTTAAAATAGAACCAAATAGAACTTGAGATGACAGCTGTCATGAATCTGTTCTGTTACTAGTGATTTCGATATACTTTCAATTACATTAGATAAGTTTATTCTTGTTTAAAATAAGTAAACTTAAAACATAAGGAAAACAGAAATTCTTTAATTCAAAACAAACACCACAACAAGTTTTCAAAAATTTCTTCATTTACCTCCATGCAATATCCTAAACGTAAATAAAAGTCGTTAATTGCATTAGTTACTTGTCCAGGGATAATTCTTCCTGATACATTTTCACTAACTTTCTTTGCCTGACAGATGTTCCAAATTAAAATGGACAAATTTTATTTGATATGACATTAGAAACCCTAACGACGACAATCATGCAACGACATTTTTAAAAATTAGAATTAGTTTCCATAGTAATATGAACAGCAATGTTTCATATTAAAATAAAATTACGGTATAATGTTTTTAAACAATTTTTAATGGACGGATAAGTGTCAAAAAAATGTCTTATGAAACATATTCTATATGTATTATATTTTTCTATTTTGATTCTTAGATATAAAAAAAAGTTCAAGAATCTGCGTGGTCTTGTAATTTTCAAATGTAGGAAACTTCTGGTTTGTTATGTGGCGGGTGATGACATTGGTTGGTGCTTGAAATGATTCCAAACAAATGTCAATTTAAAGGTTATGTTTATAATGGCAACTTAAATTTCCGATGGTGGCGCTGCGATCGCTGCAAAGCTGATCAGCGTTTTGAAATCTGCACATCAAAACAACTCCGGCGTTTCTAACTCTTAACAAGTTAATTTCGTATTTCGAATTACGGCTGTTTCACAATTTCTTTCAAACACCGTTTAAATGTCACAGCACATTTACGTAAAACGTTAGTTCCGTAAAATACCTGCAGAGGTCGTGACCAAATTTACAATTCCCCAATAGGAAAGGCAGCTTCATGTGCCGGGTTTGAATCTCTGCTGAGGTTTATGTCTCAGATTATCGGCGCGAATTTTCAAATTGATAACGTGGGAACTAATTATATTCGAAAATTTGTTCGTGTACCTTAAATAATAATGACAATAATAATAATTTCAAGTTGTAACGTTTCAAAATTAAAAAGGGATCGAATTACATATAAGTATTTAGGTTTCCTTCTTAATTGAAATCTTAAATTATACATGAATAAAAAAAAATATTTAAATCAGATATATTGGGTGTCATTAATCTTGGCTCTTGGCGAATCTTTTTATATACAGTATGTTCCAATTGGGAAAGAGATTATTATGTATGTATATATTTTCAATGTCAGTCAGTGCTGACCAAAAGTTTTCCTCTACATTAAAAAAATTCATAAACTCCTGGATAAAATTAACGCATCAGCTAAACTTCCCATTATTAGCTACTTTAATTTTTTCGAAGTTTTAGATCGTAGTACCTACGTGATATGATATTTAAATGATTTCAACTAATGTTTGACAACTTAACATGGTGTCAATGAAAAGCTTTTAAAAAAATTGATAAATCGTAAGAATTTGAATTCAGTAGCGTGTAGGTCCTCCTCTAGCTCTTATTACTGCTTCCATTCGTCTGGGCATGCTATTGGTCAAGTTGTGAATAGTTTCGTGGGGAATATTCTCCCATTCCGCAAGAACGACTTGTTCGACTTCCCTAAGATTCATAGAAGCCTAACTGATCGTTTTAGTGCGTCCCACAGATGCTCTATGGGGTTCATGTCTAGGCTTCTTGGTGGCCAGTCCATAGTTGGAATATTCACGAATCGAAGGTAGTCCAGTACTTCTCTAGCAAAGTGGGGCCGAGCGTTATCCTGCATAAAAATGAAATTGTCTCCGACAAATGGGGCAAATGGCATCACATGTTCTTCTACGATGTTTTCTACATAGAAATGTGCATTCATGGATCTCCCTCGTATAGGAACCAAATCCGTGTGACCGTCGAAACAAATTCCTCCCCAGAATATTATTGATCCACCAAAAAATGGGATCCTCGGAGAGATATTGCAGGCAGCAAATCTTTCTCCTGGCCTCCGCCAGACTCGTTCACGTCCACCTGGTGAATTAAGACTTACTCTTGTTTCGTCTGAAAACAAAACTCGCTTTCAGGCGTCAATTGTCCAATTTACGTTTTCCTTTGCTACAGTCAAATTTCATCGCAGCGAGTTCGCGACGCATTTGTAGCGAGCTGGCAACGTCACTTGTATGTATATCTTGTCTGAACATCCGACAACGCTGTAAGCTGCGCCGGAAACGTCTATTTGAATTCTCACTTTCAAATTGGTTCTTTTATTTAAAACTCTTGGCGTCATAATTATTCTATTGGCTATCGCTTATGGCGTGTTTGCATCTTTGGCGTCCTTCCGTTTACGTTAGTGCCTTTGTTCAGTCTTCATTACGCTCTCTTGGTGTGCAGTTGTATGGTATTGTGATAACGAAATTCTTGCTCTTAAAGTGAGGAGAATTTAGCAACGGCCCTGCCAGAATAGAACGAGCGAATACTGGGGTACTTTCAGCCCCATTCCAAGCTTGAGAAAACCACAAATCTCAGGTAAAAATTGTGCGAATTGTCTGACGCCATTTTGGACGCTAACGAGTTTGTTCTTTCTTTCTATTCAGGCTTTTACGATTGATTTTACGTTGGTACTATTTTACGTTTGGCTCTACTTCTAACTCACGCTTTACGTCTTGCCGTGATTCCCGGAGTTTGATTCAAGCCGAGTCGACTCAATCCTCGCGGCCTAATCTGGTACGCCGACCCGCCATCTTAGCAGTTTTGTCCACCGGTTCGATCTGGATTTGCGACGTTGGACAGGAACAGTAGAGGGCGTGGTGACCGCCAACTTCACAGCGTAGCGAATTTGACATTTTCGACTGAGTACTGACAGAAAGGTCGTGAGTTTGATTATTTAATTTATTATCAAATTTCGTATCGTCGCTCAACTATTGCATGCCTTTTGGAGAGCGAATTTTCGGCTGAATGCAGAAAGAGTATTTATAGTTTCTTGTTGTCCTTGAGTAAATACACTGACAACTGTAGATTATTCGCAGTGTACCGATGTTTGAATTTTACTTGTTGTGAATAAGCATATACATATATAACTTGATATAAATTGTAATCTGCATTTGCTCGAATCTTATCGATCAATAAAGTTCAAATTTATTAACTTTAAGTGCGTGTTTGCGTAACCCTTCCTTCACGTACCAGTGAGTCAAGTGTAGCCTCTATTTTGTTTTGGCCTTCTGCCCAATCAAGTCGGCTCGGGGATACTGACGAGGTTGTTTGTCTATCAGTTGGGCCAAATCCGTCCTGGCGCCCTAAATAAATTTAACATTATACTAGACCCACCCCCCGTCTTACTGTTGCTAGCCGCGGGGAAAGCTGGTGGAAGATACAGCAGAATTTGTCACTGGTCAAAGTAAGGTTGAGTCTGTCGAGTGTAAAGTAAATTTGGTGACACCCTGGTGAGCAGTGGTGCAATAGATGGTCTTCTACTGTCCAATCCACTTTCATTAAGCCTTCTCCTGACCGTTCGTCCAGAAATTGCTACATTTCGAGTTGCTGCTAGGGCTCTGCTTAGCTCTTGCGACTTACATAAGGTATCGCTCATCTCTTGCGTCGGTAGACTTCTTACGACCTTGTCCTGGGGTTCTACAGTAAGTTCCAAATTCATCGAAACGTTTAACTGTTCGACTAATTGTGATTGTCTAACTCCTAACAAATTATCTACGTCCTTCGTTAAGTAGAGTTACCGCTTTCACTGCTTCATCTTCTCTTAAGTTGCGTGGACGATTTATTTATTCTGCTCTAAGTGCACTGGACAAAGTGTTTCATTCATTTAAAGAAATTAAATTTAAAAATTAAAAAAAAATCACGAGCAAAACTGAATTTATTGCCTTTTACAAATCACTTTTAACAGCGTTAAATGTCTCATTAACAAGCAATTGTAAAATGTTAGTTTACAAGTGTCAAACAATTGCAATCAGTAGTGACAGAGGATATCCTAGGCCAACTACATAAAACGAATGATTTAAAACTTCGAGAAAATAAAAGTAATAATGAGAAGTTTTGCTGATGCGTTAATTTTGTCCAAGAGTTTACTTTCCTTATTTTATTTACACTTTTATTACATTTTCTTTTTGTAAGTCGAATGTCATTCACCTCTGCCGTCGTTCTATATAAAAAGTTTCGCCAAGATTCATGACACCCTGTATGTACATAATAACGATAATCATTAGATTATCTTAATATTGTTATTTAAAGCTAAAAAAAAATAGTTTTTCCTTCTTCTTCTTAATATAATTATGTGGCGTTCGAAGCTCTGCCTAGCCGTTCGTATTTGAGATGCCAAAAAACACGGCTAAAGTCAAACAAATGTCAATTTGGAGGTTATGTTTGTAATTTGAAATGACAACATTGTTGTCGCCAACCTAACAAAATAAAATCTAGGAAGCTTTTAATGTGCTACTTTATGAAACCCAAATCAGTTTCATTAGAGCACCAAAATAGAAAAAATAAATTTCGTTGTAAAGAACTGAAAAAGTGTAATTTTTTTAAACTGTACGTAAATTACAGTTTTTAGTGATTTTTTTTAAATCTCCGAACGACTTGTAAATTGATTAAATTTAAATGTAAATTACATAATAACAAATGATCTCAGGTTTCTAATTGAATATACCGCCACAGTTTTTTTTTGCGCGATTAAATTTGCCATTGGCTAAAACCTACCATGTTAAATACAACATAGTCATTCTGTTGGATTCGCTTTTTACAAACATTGTTTCTTCGTTGTGAAAGCAATTACCACTAATGACAGTTGAAAGACAAAAAAAAAAATAATTACCTACCTTCAAAATCTCGCCGATTTGTTTTATTTATTACACATTAGCTACTGTTCTGTATTTGTAGGATGTTTTTTTTTTATGTACAATACACAGGGTGTAACTGAAATGTCCCCGACGGGACATTGTCGTACAGTATACAGGGTGTAATTAAAACACACTTTTTCTGCAACAGAAAATAAAAGTGCAAAGTAACTCAGTCGATCTTGAGGAATACTTCACAGCCGAGAAATTTGGTACATAACAACCAACTTTAAAGTCGCACAAATCTCAACGTTTCGCTATCATTTGGCAGTCGAAATTTTCTGAAAACAAGTAAGATATTCGGTTTGGTGTCATTCATTCGGTATAAATTTTTAATTAATTATAAACTTTTGTATAGAATTTTTTCAACAATTCCCCCATGTTCTGGGAAGTCTCTTCTTTCGTCAGCATTTTTTTTGTTGGCTATTCAAGAATGACCATGTATATAATACATTGTTAAAATGAAACCCAATTAATTGCTTCAGAGGAAAAAAAAATAGAATGACATAATTCTAAAGAAATGCTCTTTATGTCTGCATTTGGAACACCAAGGTGACTGGAAACGCATATTTCACTCGTCGACAAATCACTAATAGTAAGTGTGAGAACAAATTAGATTTCTGTTATACAACAACTACAATTATTTTTTAGTTATTTTAGTTATTATCCCCTTTTGAAATTTTACTGGATGATAAACAAATTTTGCGAGAGATAATGATAGGACTGAACTGTCAAGTTTGTAACTCGCTGACAATTTTAAGGAATAGACCGAAGGATAACAAAGAAAAATAACCTCTCAAAAAGTCAATCGTAATTCGCAACACCCTCCTCCGACGATATATTAGCGAGGGTGCACCTTCGGAACAGGCTTCCTCTCGTGACAGGGGGAGCCCTCCCCCGGCACGGAGGAAACAAATCTTTTCACCATTAAATATTTAAACCTGTGCTAGAACATGACAAGCAACCGTGAAGTGCTGAAATTCGATGCATTTCCTTTCCGCCTTTATTCGTGTGTCTGATGCTTGATCGAATAGATTTAGTACGGTCAAGGCTTCTCGTTAAATATTTAATTGTCGATTTCTTTGTAAGTGTTTTACTGTTTTATTGCGCCAACTTAATTACATTGATGGAATATTTGATTATAATAACGATTTCTATTACTGTCAGTAAAACGACCCGAATTAACTTTTCAAAGAAAATCCTCCTATTATTTTTTTTTCTTTTTCGTCTTAAAACGTTCATATTGCTTATCGTATAAAGAACATCAAGACAGATTTCACGTAAAAGAAAAAAGAAACAACAGAGTTATCCTAACCCTCGTATTGTACAGGGTGCAAGTGTCGCTGTCGACAATCATTGTAATTATGTATTAGGTGTGTGTACGTGCGTCAATGCAACACCCTATATAATGCAATTAATAAGTGTACTGTACACTTATTACCAAGTCTATTGGTAATTTCCTTGCCAGCAAAAGTATCACGAGTAATACAATACGATGCATACACACAAAGCTAACTGCAAGTACTGTACGTTGCAGTAATAAATAACTTTGAGCTTTTGTATTTATTGAAGCACTTATTATACGTAGCCTTCGACTGCTCAAAAAATAAGTTGCACGTTGATATAAGCAACTGGATACCGTAAGTCTTTAGAAAAAAACTCTTATACAGATGTGTAAAGTTCTGTAATGGTATGCGCACAAAAGCAGCTGCCTAAGTTTGCGTATTACGGTCTAATACTTTCACTTTGGTGCCACTAGAAAATAAGCAACTTCCACGTATTTTATCGAAATATGTAAAACTTTTTTGTTTCTTCCTTTTATTACCTACCCCCAGATTTATTACGAGTATTCCTTTTGTATTCTAAAGGTTTGGAAGTTCACTTGGACAATTCATTAAATAAATTATACCATGATTGAAAATGGGGTTTAATTACCATCCGAACGAACACGTAGTAGGGTACATCAATTTCTGTTTGCAAAATCGATGCCTAAAATACCTCGGCGAATAAGTGCATTGGACGAGCGCAACAAAGGATGTTACGACACACAAAAAGCGAAATCAATTTCTCAAATTGACAGAACGGTGCAAACTGTATAATACATCGCACGTTCAATAAGGAATAAAAAAAAAGGAAAACAGCCAAAGACTTCTGCGCCACCAGAATTTCAAGCTATATACACATCAACAACGGTGCTTTTCAAATTATGCATTAAAAAAAAGTCATTCGAGTTATAAAAGCTTGAAGCTTTAAAAGATACTCACAAAATGGAATTAATAAATCGGAATTATCGATTAATGACGCTTGGAACATGTTTATGGAAGAAATTCCTTCCGACAAGCGTTTCCTGAAGTAGAAGTAAAGAGGTCAAAACAACACAAAGTGACAAACTGGTACGGTAATAAACTTAAAGAGATAAAGAATAATAATAAAAAATTACAAGAACGCGCACACAATATAAGTTGGATTTTTACTTTCCATTTAAGTGTCCAGGTCCTGGTATTGACGATGATTTGCAAGGATCATAATCAATCTATTTAACGCAATATACAAAATAAGAAATAAAAAAGGCAATTTTATATAGGAAAATCAGGAAACACACAAAAACCTATGTGGAAAATAACTAAACAAGAAACATCGACAAGAAACTGCGTTAGATTGTGACAATCTAAAGGCCTTTTTGGAAACTATTATCGGGTTGCAGAACGAATTTAAATAGTTACCTGATGAGGTTAGCCTGTTCTATAACCGAACCGCTCGGGTTTGACAGGGTTTACGAACGCGCGAACGTTTCATTGAATGACCTTGCAAGTGTCAGAAAATAATATAAACAAAAATAATAATATAAATAAGTAAAAATATGTAAATATTTACCTTGCATTCTTCTGATCTTTCTTTCCACACTTGCCGCAGTGACAAAACGTGACAATTTGATGTTTTATTCAACAAATATTCAATAACCGAGTATTTTAACCCTCCCACATAGCAGGGTTATTAAAACGTAAACCCGGTTGCGAACCTGAAGAGATCCAAGAAATTAACTGTTAGTTTTCAAACACAAGGCATTCGATCGGGTTAAGTTTCCGAACGGTTCTCTAATGAGACCTAAGAAACCCGATCAAGCAGTCTAAGTTTCCGAAAAGGCCTTAAATCATCATTTCACTTCCATCGCAGTAAAATTAGTCGAAAGACGAAATCAAAACCAATACGGGTTTGAGAAAATTTGAAAATAGATAATCAGCAAAGTATGTTTCTTCAGCCAACAAACGAAAATGAAATTTTAAAAATTACAAAGGACGTGAAAAGCAAAACAACTCCTGACGTTTACAGTCGTCCCAGTTTTGTATCGGTTTTATGGTCTTGCTATAAAAAAAGCTGCAAAGAGACCGGCACTGCGGTCGCCTCTCTGTCGCTTTTTTATAGCAAGACCATCAAACCAATACAAAACTGGGATGACTATACAACATAACAACAAAGCTATTAAAAAATATTATTCATGACATCGTTGGACCTCTAACAACCATTATTAATAAAATATTAGAAACCGGGCAGTTTCCAGAATGTTTGAAAGAAACGATCGCCACTATCCCTGTGCAAAAAAATGGAGATTTGAACCTTTGCGAAAATTTTAGATCCATTTCAATGCTACCAGCGTTTTCCAAAACGATAGAAAGCATAATCAATACTCGTATCTCAAAATGTTTAGAAAAGTACAACCTTTTAACAGAAGAACAACACGTGAGTACAGGTCAAATAAATCTACAAGTAGTGCAATTATCTTGCTCATAAAACGTGTAGCGGAAACATTCGATGAAAAGCAGGAAGCAAAAGCTTTGTTTTATGATCTGAGTAAAGCATTTGACATCGTTGATCATAGGATCTTCCCACATAAGCTAGATTACTATGGCTTAAGTGAAATGTAATAAAATCATACCCAGAGAAGAAGACTCAGCAAGTCTTCTTCAAAGGGGAGACTTCCTCTGCAACAAACATAACACATGGTGTCCCCCAAGCATCTGTATTAGGTCCACTGCTATTCATAATCTACATAAACGATTTGCCAATGAATGTCAATACAACTGAGATATGCCTGTACCCAGACGATGCCTCCTTACTTGTGAGCTTCCAACCTAGAGACAACTACTGAAGTGGCACTTAAAGAAGCAAATTCCTGGTTTACCAGCAAAGAGTTAAAAATATGTAAAGAAGAAACGCAGATCAAAAAGACGCCCTCTGAACCGCCTACAAAATTTCTGGGTGTCGTTTTTGAAAGCTCTTTGTCCTCCTCCACACATCGAAAAAAACTGGCATCAGCTGTCCACTGTATTAGAAAAATGTATCATCTAACAGATCCCAACATGGCAAGCTAGCTACTATCCCAATTTCCATAGTGTGGCTTATCAGAAGCACAAACATTTTTCAACTTAAAAAAAGTATATATATATATATGTATATAGTCAAATCCTCTTGTGCCCATTGGGTATCCAGGTGTTTAGTTTTTCATTCTTCATACATGTTCTTTTGTTATTTTTAGCTATATCTTTCTGTCGCGTGCCATACTGTTGATTGGGTGAATTGTCATCTTCTTTGCAGCTATGATGTCTTCCGCTATGTTTTCCCAGGTTTTCTGCGGTCTTCCTCTGGGCCTTTTACCTTCAGTTTTAGTTTCCCACATTGCTCTTGCTGGTCTTTCTATAGGCATTCTTAAAGGATGTCCAAGCCATTGTAGTTGTTTTTCCTCAATTTTCTTCTTCAGTGAGTTTCTTCTTACAGTTTCGTTTCTTATTCCATCTATTTTTGAGATCCCTTCTACTCTCCTCAAACACTTCATTTCCATCGCCGTCAGTTTAATCTCTTGTCTTTTTGTTATGGTCCGTGATTCACTTCCGTACAGCAATACTGGTTGGTTGTAGATTGTTATCTCTTCGCTGCGTGTTAAATATTTGTTACTTATAATAGTTCTATTGAGCGAATGACATAGTTTTGCTCTTCTTTCAGAGCTTCTTTGCTGTCAGTGACTGCTCCTAAATACTTAAACGACTCTACTTCCTTGCATTTATGTATCTGTAGCTTTGTTTTGTTTGGTTTCCTTGAGATTACCATCACTTTGGTATTTTCTACAATTATTGTCATATCTACCGTCTTCAGTTCTTCATTCCATATGGTAATAATTCTTTTGCAGCATAGCAAATATTGTCAAATCATCCGCGAAAGCACACTCTGAAATAGACGTTGTCTCTAGGTTTCTGTGTCCCAATATTAGTTTGGCCGTTCACTCCTTTGTTTGTTGTATAACTTCGTCCATCATTATTACAAACAAAAGTGAACTTAATGCCCTTCCTTGTCTCAGTCCTTTCGTTAAATTCCTCAGAGTGATTGTTTCATTCTTATGTAATTTCTTGCTTGCTTGCTTTGCGCAGAATACGTTTTTTTTGTCTTATCGGCAAATGGCATTCCAGATAGTTTGCTAAGTATTTGTAGCTGGGTCTCAGTCATTACACAGCACAAACATCCATGGCCATGGTACGCCACCGAGCGACACGACTTCCAAAGTCGGCTAGGCTAACCGCTAAGCCACTCGGCGACCTCTGTAATTTCTTGTATTACGCATTACGTTTCTAGTTTCTAGCATTGCCAACATTGTACGAAATATTAAATATAGCGTCTTTATGATCAGAAGCGTGCAGGTGTGTCTGTTGTGTTCAGTAATTCTTCCTTTCCGTTTTGTACACTTACTTCGAAATCAGTTATTTTTTGAGCTCAATTGTTGTCAATTTTAGATCAAGGTAATCATACAAAAATTAGTTAACGATGCATTTATTTCTAGATTACATTTTCCGGCTAATTTCATGTTACGCCACTGGAAAAATATTTCGTACGCATAACAGCCGATTTTAAACAGCCATAGCCAACCGTGCACGATGTGTTGCCCATACGAACAAGTCATGTGACTTTGATTTCCATTTGCTCACACTGTATATGTTTTGAATTGCTAGTGCAAGGTCTCTACTGATTCCCCGTTTCTTTAAAACATTCCACACCTGGTGTCTTTGGGCTTTGTCAAACGTCTTTTCTAGATCTACAAAGCACACGTAGGCTTCTCTACTATGTTTTAGCGTTTTTTCTATTATTTGCCTTATACTGAAAAATATGGTCTTGTACGCAATGGTGTTTCCTAGATCCACTTTGGCAACTTTCAACTTTTCCCTTTATTTAATCTCTTAATCTAACTCCAAAAAAAAGAGGCAGTTAATTTTCGGAATTTGGGACCAAACACACGGCTGCAAAGAACTTTCAAAAGAAGTGGAATACTCACCGTTCCTAGTATCTACTCACCTGCGTGAAGTAATGAAAAATATGCCCTAAATCATGATTCTCATATACAGTTTGAGTGAGGCAAGTAGGTTGGCGACACGTGCCTCGGATGTATTCGGACGGCCGGCCTTGTCTCGCATTGGGAAGCGAAATGATGACCGCGTATTTAATAATTTTATTTTAACTAGAATTTCAATAATTCATGTAAAATATTGTTCTAATTGCCGCAATACATTTGCATAACGCAATTATTATTGTTTGTAATATAATAATGTAAATAAAAAACAGCTCTAAAAACTGCATGCTTCGAATTGAGGCGTGAACTGATACACGCTAGAACCCCCTCTACTCCTACACGACTTCGTCCGAAATTACTTATATCTAGGGCTGGGTCGATGTATCGATATATCGATACGTATCGAAATATCGGATATCGAATATCGATACGTATCGAAATATCGATACGAATCCAAGTATTTCATATCGAATATCGATACGTATCGAAATATCGGATTTCTTATCATAAGTTTAAGCAATAACGTTAAACTAAATTCATTTTATTTTACCGTTTAGAAGATATTTAGTTTATTTCAATTTTCTTGAGACTTGAAAAACTGGTCTTACCCGGTTTTTGCACCAAAGTTTTAAACCTCTGTTCAATATTTCGAAACGTATTGATATATCGATACATATCGATCCGATATTTCGATACATATCGATACGTATCGGTAACCGATACTCGATATGTATCGATATTCGATATATCGATACGTATCGAAATTCGATACACAATTTCCCGTATCGCCCACCTCTACTTATATCTAGAGGTGGACGATACGGGAAATTGTGTATCGAATTTCGATACGATTTCTGTATCGATACGTATCGATATATCGACTACCGATACGTATCGATATGTATTGAAATATCGGTTCGATATGTATATATATATCGATACGTTTCGAAATATAAGTTTGAAATACTGAACAGAGGCTTAAAAAATACGAGATGAAAAATAGAGCTGGAATAAGTTTAAATAATAACGCCGAATATTCAACCATATAAATATAAATAAATAAATAAAATGTTTAGATAATCTGTAATTCGATATTTCAATATGTGTCGGTATATCGATATTCGATATTTCCATACGTATCGACATCCGATATTTCGATACGTATCGATATTTCGATATGTATCGGTATTCGATATCTGATATTTCGATACGTATCGATATTCGATACGTCGATACAGCTGAAAATGTGTATCGATACAGCTGGCGTATCGATACGTATCGATATATCGATACATCGACCCAGCCCTACTTATATCCACCTAGTTTTAAAATTCTACCTGTATACATCACCAGACATGGACATGGAGCGGACATAGATTAGCTATTTAGCAGTTCAAATTTTTAGCAAAATTCCCAAAGAAATTAAAAAAAAAAAACAGTACATGTTAAAGGTAATACAATGGATGAAACAATTTCTAAAATGTCACGTTTTTTTTATAACATTAATATTTTGTTGACTGTCATGTTTTAGTGTAACAGTAACGCTTAATGCAATGCGTCTATTGTCTGTATTGTTAAGGTTTACTTAATATTACAGTATGACAAAATAAAATAAATAAAATAAGAAAGATTAAATCCAACCTTTGGTTGTTCAAAGAGCAAACGTCAAATTGTCGTCCGTCGAGGTTAGGCGTAACAGGAGCGCCGCGTCATTCCAAATGACAGCATGGCTTCAGCCCAACGAGATAGGAATATGATGGGAAAAATGCTCCAGGTACCACTTTCGTCAACTTCAGTGACCACATTCGTTCCGAGGAGCATGCCCTCTTGCAATAGGTACCTTGACACTTACGCTCAACCACGTGCGATTGGAGCGCCCCGTTCTAATCACGCGTGTTTTCCCGCGGTTAAGAGTGTCGCGTCTTACAATTTGTTCCTAAAAATTGCAACGCTTAATCACGCGGTTTTAGAATGCAACGTTAAACGTCAGGTGATAAAACTGCTAATGAAAATTGAAAAACGTCAAATTCCCCGAGTGATATTAATTAAAGTACTTACCTTTTCATTATTTCAAATTATATTGCATAAAAATAACCGCGTGAAAATATAAAGACAAAACTTTTAACTGCGCGAAATGCATGGAGGTTTTAACACGTCTAAGCATGCGCGATTATTTGCATTTAAACTGGCGCGCTTTTGCATGTGATTCCAACGGGGCGCTCCAATCGCGCGTATTTGAGTGTAAGTGTAAAGGTACCTATTGTGTAATGTGATGAACTGCCGTGTTACAAAACTCCAAGATGAACGGCCAAGATCCGTTTATAGCGGCGCCATCAAACCTTTCAGGAAGGACACACCACGGAGAACGTCGCCAGGTAGCTCCCAGTTAACGGAATTCCGGTGAATCGTCCGGAATTAATGGAGGGGGAGGGGAGAAGAACCAAATAAGAATATATAAAAAAAAACTAAATAAAAGAAAACACGGATTACGAACCGACCGCCGCGCCACCCAGTGTGACTCTAAAACATACCTGCCGTTACATACGACGGAACAAGCTTGGAGAAGCCTTGAAGAAGGCCTGGGCTCGCCGCAAACAAATTACATCCGGGTAACGTACCCGTCTTCTTTTTCACTCCGAAACAAACGCCGTTTAATGTAGAAGTTGTACATAGCGAGAATAATTCTCAGTGCGGTTTGAATGCAAGCCGAGTAGCCTGCGAAATTTCGCATCGGGTTGACGATCGCCGCCAACTGTTCGCGGGCGGGGAGCCAAAGACAAGTCTTTAATACATCCCACTTTCGACATGGGACAGTCTCATTATAGAAGAAAAGGGTTGCCCAGGATTGTTTAGCGTTCTAAAGCCTCGATTTTTGGAGTAGTCCAAGTTCCAAAGGTCAAACTACGGCGTAATTACATTTTCGCCAATATACAGGGTGACTTGAAAGCTAGATTTTTCTCACCGTAACACTTTACAGTCTTTTTCTATTGCTTTTCCCCTTTTGTCAAATGTGTTTCCTAATTTGTCAAATGACTTTCCAATTCGTTCAAAGTATAGTAGGCCTACGGTTTGGAAAGTCATTTGATAAATTAGGAAACACATTTGACAAAAGGGGAAAAGCAAAAGAAAAAGACTGTATATCACATTGTATAAAGAAAATAAAGAATATTAATTTTATTATTAACACACAGTTGCACAGCTGATGATGAATGCGTCGTACAAGTGTATTAAGTGATTTATTTGTTTACCTGTCAAAGCTGCTGTTCAAAGTGGTTTGATACAATTTGTGCGGAATAAGTTGCTTATATTTGTCAAGTAAATATTTTGGAGTTCGTATTTCAGCTGATCACGTCAATTCCGTTTAACAATCATAAAATTATATAACACTTTTATGACTGCATTTATTTCGTTCACCTGCTGCTCTTTCTTAACCAGGGATGTATCGTCGTTTTGGGGGGTATTTTCTCTTTCTGTTCTTTGTCAGTCTATTCAAGAATCATCCTGTATGTATTACGATTATAATTCCTAAACAGCGAAATTTCATTTATAAAAACACACTTTGTTAGTTTTATTAAAAACAGTTTCAAAGGAGCGACGATATACAAACTGTAATAAAAAATATACTTGTCAACATCAAGATCAAGTGTCTCAATTCGAGAGTGTGGCCCAAATTTGACCACAATTAATTATAAAACCTCATGTCATAATTCTATTTTAACCTTCGTGGAACTTGAGAGTAAAATATTTGTTTGCTACTTGTTACATGCGAAGTAGATTTTATTTCGGTACTGTTATCTAAATATTCCCGAATGCGATATAGTTGTTTCAGTGCATCAAGAGAGCACAAGTAATTTTAGTTTTAGTTATTTGAAAATATTCTTCCAAGGTTCGTCGGTTATTTTTAGGCTTTTCAATTTTTCTTTTCGCCTTGCTAAACAGCGTTAAGTGCACAGGCTAACTGAAAGGCGTGCATTTTCATTTCAGGCAAGTGACACGCTGTGTTCATTAGGCCATTACTAATTTGAACAATTTCGATTGACTCCACGTAGTGAATTGACATTTTATACATCTTCATTATTTAACTGGAAGTCTTTAATAAACAAAGCACTGCAATACTAAAAGACTAATTAATTGAAGCACTTAGCATTTTGTTATTTTTTTTGTGCCTTTTTCCAAGTTTCAATGAAACCACTGGTATGTATAGTAAAGTATTGGAAATTTGTAAACAATTTCGGTGAACCTTTAAACTTTACATTTTCGGGTTTCATTAAAATTTTTTTTGTTATAGTTATTTATTTAAAAGCAAGTATGGATCTGGAAATTGGACGCGTAATAATCTGCGAATAACGTCGACATTTTCCGCGCCAAAAGCTGCTATAAAAATGCGTTTACAATGTCAAGTATTTTTTCCTTTCCCTTGTTTACTTTTCCTACCTTGACGGTTCCGTGACTTGAATGTGAAATTATACCTGCTCGGAAACGCAGTGTTTATCCACTTTTAGTTAAGTTACTGCAGGAGACTTTTCACGTTTTCTTTAATTTTGTCGTCGGAAAACGTTGAGGCATTTCATTTGTTCTTAATGACTGGCAGGTTCATTACTTTATTATTAGATATGATGTTGGAGGACCACCAAGTAGTAGATAAAACTTGGAAGTTTATGTCTTAGAGTAGTCATTTTTAGAATTGTTTATTTTACAATCGGATACGCTTAAAGTGATATCTAAACATGCACTACTTTATGTTGCCGATTATTTTACAAGCAAATCGCTTTTGGACGTGCCTTTGTAATTATTTAATAATAATGAGGGATTATTTTTAGAAGCGCGCTAAGCATTTATTATAGTATAACAGATTCGGTAGTAAAACGCAAAGAATTTCAATTTGCAACTTCTTCATGATTTAAACATTTTTTTTAACTCAGTTTCGATGATTGGATGGTATAAATTAAAAAAAAAACACACAAGTTCTTCTTGTGAAATGCTTGTGTAATATTCCAAGTTTGTTCACCTAAAGAGGAAAGAATAGTTAAATCTGAGTTTATGTTGTATAAGAATGTTGTCATCATCGGGTTCAATGAAGCTCGAAAGCTAAAAAGAAAACGTCTTCGTTTTCCGTCTTGCAGTTGTACATCTTTTTGAATTATTTTGATTGCATCTACGAAAAACACGTTTCAAAGCAGTGTTGTTATGTGAGTCTCCACAGTCCATTGGTTCGGTGTTGCACTGAAATTCCCGATATGTTAATCATCAAAAAAGTAACAGAAACTTGTTAGACGCGAGCTAATACCAATGCATATTCATAGGATAGGTTGTGCATTATAATCGGGTTGACCTTGTAATTAAATGAGAGGCGAAAAATGCAAGGAATTTGGAGAATTTTGAATTCATTTGCATAGCGTCAGAAATACAAGACAGTTAAGGATTTTACTTGTTTGTTGCCTTATACCACAGATAATAGATCTCACCAGATAGCCAACGAGATAGGAACGAATGGACGCTCTAAAAATAGTTTGTTAAATACTCAATAGATGTCACAACTGAATATTTGTCACAAACCATTTGCTATTTCGAAGCTCAATTGGCTCATTTACCGCCAGATGTTGCTTTTAAGTAACAGAGAAATAAGTTTAAAGTGGGGCCAGGACACGATAATGTGACGTACGGTTAATTCTCCTTTTAAATTTTGCGTCACACCTCTTAGTTATACAGAGTGTACATTAATGATTGAAGGGTGTTTGAATTTCCCGCCCATTAGATTATTTGTAAAAGTTGGTACTGCATACTATTCTGTTTTACCATGGGCGGCACATAAAATTATATATTATTAAAACAATTTATTAGTGATTAGAAATTATTTTACGTTTATTAATTACATACATTGATATGGAGAATATAAAAAGTAAAGCAGATATAAAATAAAATTATAACATCTGTTCAAAATGTCCCCCATTTGAATCCAAACACAAATTTACTCTTCTTTTCATGTTTTCGAAAACTTTGTGTCGTGTTTCTGGAGTGATGCTGTTGACAGCCTCTGTAATAGCATTTTGTAATTCTTCTAACGTATGGAGACGTTCTGAAAACACTTTATTTTTTAAAAATCCGAACATGAAGAAATCAAGTGGGGTTAAGTCTGGTGACCGAGGAGGCCATCTGTCCCTACTTATTAACCTATCCCCAAAGAACTGTTGCAAATGATTCAACGTTGTCAGTGCAGTGTGGGCTGTAGCTCCATCCTGTTGAAAGTAACCCCGTTGTAATTCATCGTCATGAAGTTCTTCAATGAAAGGATTTAAAATTGTTTCTTGATATGCAAGTGCATTAATATTGTGTTGAAAAAAATAGGTCCAATGATCCTCCTTCTTGACATTGCCAACCACACACCGATCTTCTGAGGATGTAATGAAGTCTCTTCAAAATATGAGGGTTTTCTGCACACCATATTCTACGGTTTTGCGAATTTACATAACCGCTGAGATGAAACCATGCTTCATCACTGAAGAAAGTTATGTCTAACATATCGTCATTATTTAAGAACTCATTAAACCATTGGCAATATTGCACTCGACGAGGCAAATCAAGAGGTAGCAACTCATGAGTTACAGTTATCTTATATGGATGTAAATGTAGAACCTTCTTGCAAGCCTTTTGACATGTACCAAGTGATAAATTCGTTTGAGCCGATAAACACCGTAAAGACTTCTTCGGACTTACATCCATTCTTTGATGAATATCTGCGATGACTTCTTCGGTGAGAACAGTGGGCCGGCCTGTAGATTTTCCTTTAGAAACACTGCCTGTTTCACGAAATCTCTGAATTATACGGCGGACGTGTTGCATAAAAGAATCATATGTAAATACCACTTCAGGGAACTGTTCTTGAAATTGTTGGTGACAACTTTGATAAGAATAATTCCACACATTTTGTTCATTGCGTATCCCCGACCGAAAATAGGCCTCAACAATAAATTTATTGTGCAGGTCCGTGAAAACCATCGCTAACCTAAAACGTTTGTGTGTATTTTTATTTCCTGTTATATGGCTGTACTTACCAATGAAAAATGTCTGACAGCAAAAGTGGAAATAAAAATAACCTTTTCGTTAATACTAACTCAATAATAATAAAATAAGGAAATCAAAACGTAAACAATACAACACACGCACGGTACTGACGAAATTCAACATATCCAGCATGAATACCAATCTTGTAAGACGAAAATTACTAATTCGACAACGCGCCAAATTCAATCATTAATGTACACTCTGTACATACAATTTGTATAAATGTTGCTTATATTTACAGATTTCGGTTTTCAACTCTGCTATTGTAACAGTAGCGCCACCACGTATTTGGTGAGCTGTCTCCAAACTGAACCGAGTTTGTCCCCAAATTAGGGCGTCAAATTTAGAACATTTGATGAGCCGTCTATCTAGTTCTATTATCTGTGCTTATACCAAGCTTGAGTTCGTAGCTTACATTTTTTCTTAACATCAATCTATGTGGAAAGTTTTTTTTTTGTGCATAGGCAAGAGAAAAAGAGCCAAGAGAGGAATGTCATGCTTTCAATCATGAACTTCATTAGAAATTATTAAATTCACTAATTACTACCATAATTAGTATTTAAATTTTCAATATTCTGCACGTTTCTGTCTGTTTGTTTTAAAGCGTCATTAATTTTAATTGGCATTTATGAATACGGGCGCATTAATATGTGTGTGTAACTTTGTTCACGTGTGAGAAAGTACGTTACAGACGTTTCCGTTTCTTATCATTTCGTGCTTATACGATGAATCGATTATGATCGAGTGAATTTAAAAAAAAATACAAAAATCCTCAGATTTCTGATACGAGGGCGCATTTTTATGTAGTCCAATGATGTTCAATTATCATCATTGTTTGTTTAGGTTCAACTTCATTAATCACTTGCAAATTATTCAGATTTACTTATATTATACAAAATTATCATTACCATCATTGTTTGTTTAGATTCAACTTCATTATGTAATTACTTACAAATTAATTAATCAGATTTACTTACTTCCGTTCTTCATTAATACATAGTTTGATTCATTGGCTTACCTGAAAATACAAGTCGGCAACTCCAATTTAGTAACAGTGTTTTGCATAATTAATTTTATTGTAAAAAAAAGGAAAAATATAACGTAGTGCTAAGTTTTTAATTGATTGATTAAAAGAAGTTTAATTTTGTGAAGTGTTCTTTTCCTGAACAAGAAAATTTCCTGTTTCCCGAGCACCTGAAAACCGCATTCATCCAGAGTCCTGCAAAGAAAATATCCCAGTAAGTTTTGTTATGTGTTCAAAAGTTTCCTTGGTAACAAGAACGGAAAAAAAAAACGACAAGTACATCTTTCATTTAAAGTATGCCCCAGATACAAGAATTCACTTCAGCTAAGCTATTGACGATGATTTGCAAGGATCGCAATCAATGTATTTAAAACTGCTGACGTGAATTACTGACACAAACAAACAAGAATTCATTTCAGTTAAGAAATGTATTGACTATGATTTGCAAGGATCATAATCAATCCATTTAAAACTGCTGACATGGATTACTGACACACATATAAGGAAACTACATGGCATGTTCCTCTACGCCATAGGTTCTCAAACTAATTTCGTCTACCGCCCACTTTGAGAATCAATTATTTTCTAGCGCCCCCTAAAATTTTTAACTTTACCACATCTTGAAAACCACAATCGCAATCATTACCTTTAATAACTTTAGTTAATGATTGAATTGGCTTCCGGTTGGAACCGCGTCACGTTGACTTCTTCTACTGCCGACGTTTCGTTCTCCATTGCAGAAGAACTTCCTCAGGGCTGCTGCTGCTGGTGGTGTTGCTGCTGCTTCTCGTGGGTCGTTGAGACTGGGTCTCAACGACCCACGTTCTTCTGCAATGGAGAACGAAACGTCGGCAGTAGAAGAAGTCAACGTGACGCGGTTCCAACCGGAAGCCAATTCAATCATGGACGACGGCCGCGGAAGTCTTCAAGTTAAATTAACTTTAGTTAAATTATAGCCTGCCATATACATATGAGTCTTATCTTGTTTCCCCCAATTTTCTCTGTGCCCTTTACCGCCCTCATGTAGGCCTCTAGCACCCACAAGGGGGCGTTATCGCCCACTTTGAGAAAGACTGCTCTACGCGATAAATACATTTTCTTTTTTAATTATTTTACACAGAGAAAATAAATAAAAGACTTAAAGCGAATATAAATACATAAGTATAATTATTTTTATTTTCAGGAAATAAATGTCAAATTGACATTATAAATTCTGTACAAGTCTACTGGCGGATTTCACAAACGTTACTTAAATTTAATCATCCGTTAAAAGTAAACGTTGCCATGGTTACATATGTTGAAGGTATAGGAATGATTATTCTTAATCGATGATTAAAGTTAAGTGACGTTTGTGAAATCCAGCGTACGCTTACTATTATTTAATTTATCAAATTGAACTTCACAACATAAAAATGTTTCTTGTTTCCTTTAAAACACTTCTACGAACTAAGGGGTGTTTTTCACATTCCTTCGATTTCAGAAAAGCCGCGTTTGTTAAGAACACTGATAAGTCCACCACTTTGGGCAATCTGAAATTCCTGAATGATATTCAACAGACCTTACTTACATTATCTACGACACCTTAACTAGAACAAGTTTGTTTCTGACCAATTTCTTATCGGAAAAATATCGCATTACCTGTCATATTTGATTACATTTGAATGCTACCACCATCATCTGACGGCCACTTGTTGTCAGAAAGTTACTGTAACTTTTACGGGGTGGCCATCAGATGGCGCCACTGTAACTTGGATTTTTACTTTCCATTCAAGTGTCCAGGCCCTGGTATTGACGATGATTTGCAAGGATTATAATCAATCTATTTAACACGTTCGCTACCGGCTCATATATGTATGAGCCATATGGTTTTCTCAAACAGATCAACGACTCATATGTGGAACGCTGATAGAGGCATAGTCACTATATATTCAGTAGTGGTCTATAAGGAGTTGTGGCTCATATTTGGTACGCGCGGTCTCAGGTTTTGAATTGTTGTTTAAAAGTGCGCTATTAATATTTAATCTATTAATATTTACTCAAAAACCAACAAGAACGTATGAGCAGTACAGCTTCAAACTGATTGGATACTGATTGGAACTGTGTAAGAACAGATCAAGTGAGATAGATGAAAATAAAAAAAAGATTGTAAGTACGTATAATATTAACTTTTCATAAAAAACAAAATTTCATTAAAAAATATTTCAAAATGTTTAATTATGTTTTTTTTTCCTCTGAATTTGAGTATTTATATTGTTATCAAATGCATTACATTAATTTTGCAATAAAAAAATTAATGTCTTTTGATGTTTGATGATGGATTCGTCATAACGCTGTTTTCGTTTCAAAATAGTTTTGCGATTAATTAAAGTAATCGTATCTTTCTCGTTTGTTTCTTTTTTAAACCTCTCTTCAAGTGCAGTTAATTCGTAAAAAAAAAATTCTATTAGATACAGCTGTGGAATGCATAAGTTTTCATTCAACCTAACCGCCAGTGCCCTATCGTAATTTTGGGTTCAATTTTCAACTGCAATTTTTTCGAAAACTTAACTTTTGGTTGAAAACATATTAGCTCGATCGTTACCGTTTATGGTTAAATACATATTACAGGCACAACTACTAAAGTCGTTCGATATAGGTCGGGTTTCTGAAACGTTTCATAAAGTCAACTAATAGATAAAATAAAATATTCCCATAGTTCTAACATGTGTAGCCATAGCAACGTTTACTTTTATCGGACCATTAACTTTATGTAACGTTCCAGAAACCGGGCAATAGTAACGTAAGTTGTTAGATTTAATTCAAAATCGGCAGAGTTGGCAGCACTGGATGTTGTGAACAATGCACAGGCGTGACTGTCGACGGACCTTTCAAATTTCAGTGTTCAAAAATAATTACAAAATCATATTTTTGGCGAAAACAAACTTAAATTCTCGTATTGGGATTATTTTTTTAATTTTTTGTATTACTGCACAAGAATGTATTGTTACTCTGTGGGAGGCGGTGCCCTTTTACATGTCGGTGGCGAACGTGTTAAATCTACAGTCGTGAATTACTGACACACACACAAGGGTTCATTTCAGCTAAGGAATGTATTGAACATGATTTGCAAGGATCATAATCAATCCATTTATACTTGCTGACGTGAATTACTGACGCACACAAGCAAGGGTCCATTTCTGCTAAGGAATGTATTGACGACGATTTGCAAGAATCATAATCCATTTAAATTTGCTGACATGAATTACTGACACACACAAACAAAAGTTCATTTTAGCTAAGGAATGTATTAACGACGATTTGCAAGGATCATAATCAATCCATTTGAACTTGCTGATATGAATTGAATTGAATTAACTCCATGATATTTGTAGCGTATTGATAAGTAGAGATAATGAGAAGTCTTCGCTACAATCCATTTATTGTTCATAAAAACACATGACCGGTTTCGTTTAACAGGGAGACATTATCAAATGTGTAACAAAGCGAAACACAGAGAAACAGTTCTCTAAGCCCAAGTGGCAGAGATCAACTGCCCTCAACTTCTCATTATTTCTACTTGCTGACGTGAATTACTGACACATAAACAAGAATTCTTTTCATATATTGACAATGATCAAGGCAATGATCATAATCAATCCATTTAAATTTGCTGACGTGAATTACTGACATGCATAGACAAGGGTTCATTTCTGCAAGGGAATGTATTGACGATGATTTGCAAGGATCATAATCAATCCAAGTAAACTTGCTGACGCGAAGTACTGAAGGCAGTTTTACACTAACAATTTATTCGTGAATAGATTCATGAATTTCTTGCTAAATTTCTTCGTGAATTTATTCATGAACGCATTACATATTACATTAGTTAGGAAATTGATGAATTTCTTTGATCCTAATGATCGTTTGTAGGAGTTACCAACGCAGCGAAGGAATTTGCAGATGATTTGCACCGCCATAAGATACATAACCTTAGTTTTCCATTGTTGGCACGTCTGAAATTCACGCAAATATTGACGGAAAATAGAACTCGCTGTAAATCGTGAATACGTTGACGAAGAAATTCTTGAATTTATTTGACGTCAAATTTGGTACGTTACACTTAATTTATGAATAAATTGTTAATGTAAAATAGCCTTGACACATACACAAGGATTCGTTTCAGATAAGGAATGTATTGACGATGATTTGCAAGGATCATAATCAATCCATTTAAACTTGCTGACGTGAATTACTGACACACACAAGCAAGGGTTTATTTCAGCTAAGGTATGTATTAACGATGATTTGATTAGTTTAAACTTGCTGACGTGAATTACTGAAGGCTGTTTTACACTAACAATTTATTCGTGGATAACTTCATGAATTTCTTGATAAATTTCTTCGTGAATTTATTCATGAACGCATTTCATATTACATTAGTTAAGCAATTGATGAATTTCTTTGATCCTAATGATCGTTTGTAGGAGTTACCAACGCAGCTAAGGAATTTGCAGATGATTTGCACCGCCATAAAATACCCTAACAGTTTTCGACAGCTGGTTCATGCGTAACGCGCACGCCAAGCTTTTCCAAGATGCTTATGGCCGACGAAAGGATTGGCGTGCTGGACCAGTACTGTCAGTCCAGTCCCGTCAAGCTAAGCCTGTCAGTAATTCTGCTAATATATGGGTAGCTATTGTTGGTACGCCTGAAATTCACGCAAATATTGACGGAAAATAGAACTTGCTGTAAATCGTGAATAAGTTGACGAAGAAATTCATGAATTTATTTGACGTCAAATTTGGTACATTAGACTTGTCTTCATGAAACGACATCACAAATTAGTTCATGAATAAATTGTTTATGTAAAACAGCCTTAACAACAAGGGTTCATTTCAGATAAAGAACGTATTGACGATGATTTGCAAGGATTATAATCAATCTATTTAAACTTGCTGACGTGAATTACTGACGCACAAACAATGGTCCTAAGGAATGTATTGACTATGATTTGCAAGGATCATAACTGCTGACGTGGATAACTGACACCCACACACATACACACACATAAAGAGATAAAGAGGGAAGAGACTTTTCTGAAGACTAAATAAAAGAAGAATCCATCACTCTGAATTCTAAAATAAATTACAAATAAAACAAATGTATACGAAGAACCTCTACCTAACAAACATTGCTTAAATTGACTTCTTAGCGGGGCAGTTAAAACAAAAGAAATACACCTAGAACTCCAAAAAGCTTCATCAACAAATAACATTACAATATGTATGCTGATGGCGGATTTCACAAACGTTACTTAAATTTAATCATCTGTTAAAAGTAACCGTTGCCATGGTTACATGCGTTGAAGGTATAGGAATGATTATTCTTAATCGATGATTAAAGTTAAGTGACGTTTGTGAAATCCAGCATGAGTCTTGTGTCGAATAAGTAATTGCATCCGGTTATAGCTTCCACATTTTCCGGTTCCTTCGAGGACGTTATTTGCAACTTTCACTGAACATACATAGTTTGTTCTGAAATGCGAAATGGCACAAATGATTCAAACCCCTTTTAGTGGGGGGAAGGCAGGATCAATAGGAAGAACATCTTATTTCTAATCCTGACTTATTTTTTTACAAGAACCTCTTCCTCGGGTTGGGTTGGGTTGCTGACTTGAATTACTGACACACGCAAATAAGGGTTCTGAGGAATTTATTGACGATGATTTGCAAGGATCATAATCAATCCATTTAGACCTGCTGACGTGGATAACATCTTATTTCTAATCCTGTCTTATTTTTTTACAATAACTTCTTCCTCGGGTTGTTTCCCTGCATTTTCCAGGAAGCCAAGAAGAAAATGAAATTTGTGCTTTCTTTAATTATTCCTGTTGTTCACCTACCAAAAAAAATGCCTGTCCCATGTGCAAACTAATGGTTTTAAAACAATTACAATCTAAAACAAATTTGTAAGGTCTTTATGATATCTAAGATTTTTTGAAATGTCACAGTTTCATTTTAGGAAACCCATGAATCGTATTATTAATTTAGAATTCTTTTAGAACGCGTTTTGCCCCTTCAGGTCCCCAATTAAGAGCGAATGAGTTTTCAGTTTCTTAAAACAATTCGCAACAAAGTCTTACGTAACAGTTCGTAATATTAATAATAATGTTACTTAACGTGGTACCTGCAAATAAATGCCTCGGGTTAATTATATATACATTCAGTCATCGCCGCCTGTGTATCCACTAACGTAATGACAATTACTATCTATAGAACAGTGCCAAGCAGTCTGACTTGCTGAGATACCGTGGTGGGGGTATATATGTACTATACATGCACATAACGTAAGCTATGTATGAACGTGAAAGGTTTCTGCGCCCGCTAGGATCACATTGCTTTGTGATTTCTGAGGCGAATGGGTTCTAAAATAGATCTTTCATATCGGTTATGTCACGTATGCGGACACGATAACAATATTATCAGAATCAGTGATATATGTGCGAGCGACAGTGTGTGAAAAGTCTTAAACCTTACGCCCCAAAATCAAAATCGGAAATTAACTTAAAAAGTGGTGCACTTTAGCGAATAGCGAAGGACGTTTTATGAAGTGAAGTGTCGTGATTGTTAACGCGCAATTTTGGAATTCTTCGGCGGGGTGTTTCAGAAACTCGCTGAAATCCGTTGACCCGTGGCGGCAAATTTTATCGGCGTTCGTTTGAACCCGATTAATTATAATTGCGCTAATTATGCGTCTCCTTTGTGCGGTGCCGACTTGTTTTCGCTCGATCTGAAGTTCTTTTTTTTTTTCGAAATTCTCGTTAAACAATGTAAAGAGCGCGCAAAAGTTCCAATCACGATCAATTACTGTGAATTCTCCGGTTAAAATGGAGTACACGAATCACATCGGCGGTGGTTTTTTGACGAGGCACAATGGATTTTGGAACAACCAAAACACGCAGGCCGAAAGTGGCGTAAGTAGTTTTGAGTGTATGAGTAACCTTTTAACAATTCTTCGTTTCCTTTGTATTTGCGAAAGACGATTATTTTCATGTTGCTACGTCCTCAAAATAATAAAGCAAGGAAGAGGCAGCAAATTAAAAGCTGTGTGTGGTTTGTTTTACTTAAACACGTTGAAGCTTGAAGACGAGCCAAAATTTATTAAAAAGTTGATGGATAGCATTCGATAAGTATTCGGGTCTAGAGATCTTTTTGGGGATTTCGATAATAAATAATTAAAGAATATTTTTGTGTGTGATTGCTTAAACGTTCAAATTAAAAATATTCTTCGGATTTTAATCGTTAACAACTCTGCTGGTTTTTGAGAAATCTAGCTGTTTTCGTGATTTTTAACGATTGAGGACACTTTGAATTTGGCGCCATAGTTTCTAGTGTATTTGACGTTATAAATGTGGCTGCGATGAACAATTACATATTGAGTCAAGGCGTTATTTTGTTTGGTTTTTCGCAGGCATAATTTATTTTATTGTTACTATCCTTAAATCAGAGGAAAAATGACTATGGTGAGTGACAGAACCGAGCGTTGCCAACGTAATAACAATTTAATATGGCGGTAAATTCAAATCACCCTCAGTCATGAAATCACACTGTATATCTTCACGTCGTAAAGCTTTTCGACTTGCAATGACCGAAACTCAATTTTAGAAATCAAATGATTTTTTTTCTTCTTTTGAAGAGAGTATTTTTTAATTAATGTGCGAATCAGACGAAGCGCTGGAATGAAAGAATTCTAGCATGCATTTGAATAAACCAATGAATAATACTTGGCGTCACCTCTCGACAAACACTGGAAACTTTTTCTTTTGTAATTAATAAGCGGAAAGAAAAGAATTTCAGTAAATAATAATAATAATAATGTCATTAAATAATTACAGTACCGCAATCAGCCGCCATTTTAGTGCAAAATATTGGCGGGAAATCTAAATGTCATAACGACACACTCGGGCATTTTAACCTTTTATTTGACAGGTGTTAAGTTTGATTAAACTTGCCCGAAACAAAATCACTAGAAAAGTCTGCCATTTTAGTGCAAAAACATGGTTTCTTTGTCTTACACATTAAGCATAGGGATTGCGGTACTGTATTTATTTAGTGATTGTAATTAAATGGCTCAAGGTGCGCCATCTCTTAGATTGAAATTGGTGTTTCTAAAATTACATTGTTGACCCTGAACGATTCACGAATTACCAGATTCAAATATCCACGGTACAAAACTTTTAACAAAAAAAAAGGAAACTGCTTAATTTAAGTAAATGAATGAATTAAAGTCCCTAGATGGATAAGGTACCGCAATTACCACCATTTTGAGTCGAAATTAAATTTACATTGGCTTAATGAATTGCAGTACTTTATGTATTTAGTGACTTTACCTAAATAAATCTATCTAGGGACTTTAATTACGTGTAAAGTCACTAAATACGTAAAGTACTGCAATTCATTAAGCCAATGTAAATTTCAATTTGACTCAAAATGGTGGCAATTGCGATACGTTATCTATCTAAAGACTTTAGAATGAATGATAATGCAGCGACATCCCTTGGTAAGCAGTGAAAGCTTCTTAAGCCATTCATCTTTCTTAGCGTACAGTAGCGGACAATAGAATCCGGGCACATCATTTGTACAATGTAAACAACCTCACTTTAATCATTTTGACGTTTAATACAGACACCTATACAAAATGTCCAAATGTCACATGACGTTAATACAAATTTGGACAGAAATATAACACCTCATAAAAGCCTGATTTACCAAATAATTTGTCTAAATACGAACGATATGTCAAATTCTTCTCCGGATTTTATTGTCCGCAACTGTACTTATTGTATTTTTGTAACAAAAAATTAAGATTTAAAAATGTGTTTCTTCATAACTGATAAAATATGTCGGTTCGAAGAGTTTCGTCCCTGTCCTAGGTTGAAATTCATATATTTACAAATTTATTAACCTTGAACGTTTTATAAGTTACCATCAGATTGAAGGATCCACAGCATAAACTTTAAGAGCGAAGAAGAAACCGCTTCATTTATAAACGAATGAATGATACCTAACGCCATCTCTTGGCAAATTGTGAGACTTTTTTAAATCATACTGATAAAATATGTCGTTTCGAAAAGTTTCGACCGTGTCTTAGGTTGAAATTCATATTTCTATAGATTTATCAACCTTGAACGTTTTATAAGTTACCATCAGATTGAAGGATCCACAACATAAACTTTAAGAGCGAAGAAAAATCCACTTCATTTATAAACGAATGAATGATACCTAACGCCATCTCTTGGCAAATTGCGAGACCTTTTTAAATCATACGCTGATAAAATATGTCATTTCGGCCGTGTTTTAGGTTGAAATTCATATTTCTATTAATTTATCAACCTTGAACGTTTTACAAGTTACCGTCAGATTGAAGGATCCACAACACAAACTTTAAAGGGCGAATTAAAAAACCGCTTAATTTATAAACGAAAGAATGATACGCACCACCATCTCTTGGCAAGTTGTGAGAGCTTCCTAAATCATACAAGTGTTTCATTAAAAAAAGAAATAATTAGCTTTCAATGGCTATTTGGAAGATCTCTGTTATGACCAGACTGCGGCGTTAGTTAGGACATTTCAGAGCCGGACTTGTTTTATCTCATGCCCACGAGTTTGCAAAACACAATAAAACTGCGATGTATTTTAAAATATTTCCCGACTTCGTGACATGTGTTAATAATTTAATATTACATTAAGATCCCGACCCGCCGGTGATGTCATCGTCGCCGTGAGCCATATAGTTTATGATATTGTAACGTTTTTACTAAAAAGTACAAATTAAAAACATTCAGTCTTAAATAAAAGAATATTTAATAACGAGTTGAACAAATATTATTGACTATTAAACAAACACTAATACTAAAACTACTTACAACTAATTTATATCGCTAAATATTTTATGTCGAATAATATTTATTTACACGGTGTAAATCTTGTTCGCGGAAAGTTGTGACTGCCCCACCATGATATTTATGATACGGCGGCGCGGCGGTGGACAGAGATGTCGGGAAGAAGAGGTATTGGCATAATACAGAACGCAGAAGAGTGCACTATTAATTTTTTTAGTAAAGTTTAATTTTCTAAGGCCCATCTTTACAACCGTGGAATAAGCTCTATTCGTCGAATAATACCTATTCGCCGAATATCGAATAGTGTTATACTTAGTTTATACGACGATTGTAAAATCGGGGCTAAATCTATTAATACGTGTTATATTAATGTTAAGGATTAATAATCTTTTTAAATTAAATTCATTTACCTACACTTCTTTAATTTAGGTAAATCTACAACGTACACATTTTTGTATATTAGTAAATGGTCTTGCATAAACAATTAACTGCAATTTTTATTCATAGGTCTCTGTCATGATGTCGTCTTGATCGATTTACGAGTTATCAACAGGTCAGCGGGAGCTTTATTTTCCCAAACAATGTAGGTAGTAAAAACCGTCTGGAATATTATCGAATATTAATATTAATTTAAATGTTCGCATGAGATAAGTCCCGCTCTGAAATGTCCTAACAAACGCCGCAGTCTCGTTATGATTAAAGCATTGAATTAACTGTAATTTTGTTATTAAAAACCACACAGTCCAGGGTGATTCCTCGCATAGACCGAAAAAAGAAAAAATATTGAAAGAATAGATATCACAGAACTTGGGAAAAATGCTTCATAGCTTTCCAGAAATAATTAAAGAAAAATTATCCCCAGAACGACGATACGTCCCTGGTGAGGAAGAAGCAGCGTTTGATCGAAATAAATACAGTCATAAAAGTGTTTTATAGTTTTGTGATTGTTATGGCGCGGCGTCGGGCGTGAACTTGACCTTATGTGATCAGCTGAAATACGAACTCCAAAGTATTTACATGACAAACGCATGCAAATCACCTGAAGTAAATTATTTCGTATAAAATACCTGCTTTGACAGGTAAACAAATAAATCACTACAACACGAAAACAATTCAAAATTCCGTATTCAGAATTCCTGGTATTTTTCTTTAATTTTAATTGTATTCCAAATAAAGTTGACACACACAAGCAACGTGTCCGTCATAAACTTTTCGGCATCTTTTTATGGCCCAATATTACGCGATGCATTTTAATGCATTTATGTTGTTTGTTCGATTATTATTATTATTCGAACCTATTCTGTATCCAACTGTTTCGTTTAAAAAAGTTACTAAAACAAGTACAAAAATAAATAAATCGTCGATTTCGCGACACTAAATTGATCGTCTTTTGTTTTATTCTTTTCATTTTTAAAAGACGATTAGCTTAGCGTTGCGTACTTGACAATTTATTTATTGATGTGTTTAAATTGAATTGTATGTGAAATGGGAAAAGAATTCCAAAACGCTCAAGACAGTTCAATCTGATTAGGAGAAAGCATGAACAGAAGGAGGCGAGCAAAACAAAAGACAATCGAGAAAAGATCTGACGAAATGAAAAGGTGAATGAAAAATAAACTATTCGAAATCAAACACTAAACACCTCAATGAACAAAAGTGCCGCTTAGTAAAAATGGAGAACTAATAAAATAGTGTATCCTAAAGCCCAGTATGCACTAGAAACTTTATTTGCAAATACATGCAAATGATGTTGCACTTGTTTCCAAAATGTTTTCCAAAGAGAAAAAGAGAGGATCCTGTCACTAATTTTGAGTGAGTTACAAAAAGCAACGTTTGGGTCTTTGGACACGTTTGCAAATAATTGACCCGAAGCGAAAGGGAATGCAAGCCAATCTACTTCTGCTATCAGTTCAGTTTTGGCATAGAAAGAAGTTTTGAATCAATCCGATATCGCTGTTTCTTTTTCTGTCTTCGTCGGTAGTTTATAATTTTGTACAATTCAACATTCTCTTTGGTATTCACCATAAACTAATGTAAGCTTTTGGTTCTCGTCTTGTGCATGGGCGTAACGTGCATTTCCGGTAAATATTTAATTAAAGATAAATTGTTGTATAGAATTTTTTTAACGTTATTCCACATTTTGATATGAAAATTTCATAAATGTCGTTGTAAAGTAGCGGATATAACGCCATCCACGTTTTTTAAAAATTTCGTGTAAGTAATTATTGTTAAAGGGAAAGATGAAATAAGTACATAATTTATTTACCTGTGAATATTCAGTTAATTTATACCGGATAAGAAACAAGTCAGGTAGCAATAAAATAGGTATGTACCGCATACAAATGGAAGCTACCCCTATTAATCCACCGGCATGTTTGTTGTACGTACGTACATCATAAGGTGTAATGAATTGAAGGAAAAAAAAATACTTAATGTATTTTACATGTTTCGGGTTTTGCTGCACGTGTGTACAGTATCCGTTTCCCACGCTGTTAATACATTTTTTAAGTGACGGTAATTTAAGACAAATAATATTTATAACGGCGGCCCCTCCACCGACAACCACGCTCACGAATAATTACGCAATAATTTATGCTAAACCGTCCATATTATTATTAAGTTGAAGTCTGTATTTAATCGGGGATACATGGCAGCAACGCTTTTAAATATTTCATAAGCGTAATTAAGCGCATAACTTTATGGAACACCACACATGATAAATTTACAACTTACAAGTTTTTAATTTGTTACATTCGTGTTTGTGGCTGTAGGTACTTAATAATGATCTTAAACAGCGTTCGTTGTACATATTTCACTTTTCGATAAGAACTTAAATAATTCAAATAGAAAATGAAATTATAGATTATAATTTATTCGATTATACAAATACGTTGAAGCTCTATGTTGTACGTTTTTCCTTACTACATTTTTTTTTCAATTTACCTTATTATCTATAGCGTAGAAATGATTTGAAACTAGATTTACCAGTATTAAGTATGCAATTAATCACTCAGCAGAAAATTTAACCGCAAATGCATGTAATTACGTTATTTATTCACGTTGTATGTACGTTAGTCGTTAGCGATATGCATTCTTGAGGTTTATTGGTTCTTGAGCTATGTACTCCGGTTGTCAATAAACGTAGAATATGAAATAATTTCCCGTCCAGGAATGCCGTTCATGACCGATGATGATGGTGATTTGTAGCCGTCCGTTGTGGAATAAATTCTATTTGCTTCGATAAATCGAGAGGTTAATCTTTTATTGCACCAAATTTAAAACGTAAAAATAGATTCGGAAACTGGGTGCTTAGCCTCTCTCGCTATTTTTAATGCGCGGATGCATATTCTTGATTATTATCTTATGTATATTCCGAAAAGAAATATTCGAGGTATTTGTTTATAATAAAACGAGTGGATATTTGATTGTTTGCGGTTTAAAATGCGGCTTTTTTTTTAACGTACAGGACAAAACTCGTTTATAAACTCGGGAGCTCCGAAATAAATGCGTTTGTTTTTGTTTTAAAAATTAGGGTCGTTTTTAATCCTTCCTTGCCTGCCAATATTTTATTTTAAAACTGAAAATAAGTGGTCACTTGGCACTTTAATTACTTTATACACGTATTGAAAGAGATGTGTTATTCAACGAGTAGGCAGGTCATTACAAGTAGTATTTTTATTTCCAAAGTCAATATACTGCTTAAACAAATTGTATAGATAGTTAAAATAAAATAAAATCCTTTCGTCGCTTTACTTCTCTTGTGTAATTCATGCAAACTAATGTTTGGATTAAAACTTATTGTTATAATTACTTAAGAAAAAAAAAAGTGATAAAGACATTTTTGATTTAGTGTTTTCGTACATCTGTTTTAATCAAATTTAATTCTATTTAAGATCGATGCCGTCTGAAGAACATAGTAACAAGTGAGCAGTATTCAGATAAGCCCCGTAGTAAGTACATGATCGATTAAAGGTTCAAAAGTCAGGTTCAAACATCAAATGCCAATTTAAATAATTTGTCAATCAAATTAATTTTTATCACTAAATTTGTACTTTGTTTTCGAGTTGTGTTAATGTAATGTTCGCGGCACGTTACACACGCTTTATTTAATCGTTTCGGTAACACCAGAAACCTTCAGTTTCACTTTAATTAATGTCATTACGATTCGCTTATCGTTTCAATTCATCTGCCTTACATAATTAGAAGTGTTTGTTTTTATAACAAACTTTATTGTTTTTTTTTTAATTTTAAAATTAATTTACTAAAAATCTTAGCTAATTATAAAATGTATACTAGTTTGCTATAAATAATTAAAGAAAAATTATCCCCAAAATGACGATACGGCCTTGGTTAAGACAAAACAGCAGATGAACGAAATAAAACTTTTTTAACAAAAAGAAACTGCTTAATTTAAATAAATGAATGAATTATAACGCAGCGACATCAGTCCAATTTTAATTATAATTTTCTTCAATAATTTCTAAGGTGTTTGACGTATAGTCTTAAAAATTCATGTCGAGGTTTTTGTGATGAGAAATAATAACAAAGGGGGAAGATTCGGCATGGGAGAATGCAATTACATTTGACGGAAGTTACCACTTTTCTGTAGGTCAGTTTCTCCATTATGGTGGTTTGTTAAATCCGCAAATCAAAAATAATTGCCGGATTTTGTGTTTGTACCTGAATGTAGAACGAGTTTACGTTTTTATTTAGCGACTGTAATTAGTAAGTAGTATATACGAATGATACATTGATAGGTAATTATTTTAGACTTCAGCTAAAATGTGAATAACTTTTAGGTTAGATTGGGAATTTTTCCTTCAAAGTACTTTGACGATAGAACTCCATTCTCCAGTGTCTAGAATACAATTGACATTTCTAGGATCTTATTTTGTTAAATTTATGGCGGATTTCACAAACGTTACTTAAATTTAATCATCCGTTAAAAGTAAACGTTGCCATGGTTACATGTGTTGAAGGTATAGGAATGATTATTCTTAATCCATGATTAAAGTTAAGTGACGTTTGTGAAATCCAGCGTTAGTGTAGTAAGTATATTATAAACAGTGGTAAACTGTGTGGTTTGTAGTCGTTCCAGAATCTTCTGAAATCCTTGTGTGCGCCTATGACTTACGGCGGCCATATTTAGTGACCAGATTGGACAAGAAACTAATATTAGTGACCCTCTCCTGATATTCTTAACTCGTTAATTTTGAAGTAGCGGATAGGAGGGCGCTACGTATGCATACCATTTATATCTTATATCATTCTTGCTTCAAAAAAATACAATATTTTATTAAAATTTCCGTAGTCTGTCGGTCTGTCTACTCACAAAAAAATTAGAGTACATAATTTAAAAACAAGGATGATACCGTACGTAGCGCACTCTGTCTATCTAGAAAAGAGCAAAAATTTATCGAGAAGTTTCGACAATAAAAACAATTTCTAGAAAAATAAAACAATTCTACAAAAAGCTCTAGGAACAAAAGATATTTCGCCAGTAAATTTAGAAAGCAAAAACGCCATTTCTAAAAGAACTAAAATAATTCTCCTAGAAAACAAAATACTTAATTTTTTGTAAATTTGAGGAAACAAAAGTAATTTCTATAAAATGTATTTGGCTAAAGCGCAATACTTACACCTTGTATAATTTTGAAAACGTGAAGAAGTTCAATTATTTAGGAGTGGCCGCTCTGTGAAGAAAAGGGAACAGAAGCACAAAAAGAAATAATACCGAAAGTTAAAAAAAGAAAACGAAAACAGTAAAGGAAACAATATTATACAAGAGAATTATGTATAGGTGTAAGGCCAGACCCAGAAATCCAAAAATATTGCAAAGAAAGATATCACGAAGAATTTTGGAGGACAAAAGACTTTGATATCACGAAGAACTTTGGAAGGCAAAAGATATAAAGAAGAAGAATGCAACAGTTGACTGCCTCTATAAAAATACCAAAAAATATGTACGAGAAAGAAATGAAAGATCGAATATCTTTAAAAATACAATAGGACTAAAAGAGGGATGTGTAGCTATACATGGTGTTTCATTGAAGATGCACCAAAGTTGAGGGACACGTGTCTGACATTATTTCAAACAAAATATCTTAATAAAATTTTTTAATCGAAGCAATTTGAAATTTGCATAATTTGGAGCCGATGTTTCTTAAAATACTTTATCACCGCGGAATGTGAAACCAAACCGGCGATCTGAATTGTTTTATGAATGGCATACAGCTGCAGGGGGACAATAAAGTTACAGCGAAGAAATTTATGACTAGATTTTGTTTTGCCCTTGACCTACTCGCTCGGTCATTCAACTGCACCAGCAGCTGTGAAATCGCGTGGATATTTAAACTTATTTAATTTAATAATAAATTACAAATGTGCAATTAGTATGCATTGTTGTCGCACATTACAAATTGTTATTAAAATAAAATTTGTCGAATCTTAAAAATAAAAATATTAATTTTTATTACATTATTATTACCTAATTTTTATTACATTATTATTACCCTATTATTATTACAAGAAATGTTCAAAAATACCTCCTTCCTGCACACAAAAAATACCATAAGCCCTTAATTGGGGTAGTGCGGCGAACGGGATAAAACCCAGGCACTTGAGCGCACGGTTTATCATTGAATGTGAATTCTTAAATAAGCGCAAACTACCAAATGTTTGAACAATCTTAAAATTCTTCAACTAACAATTAGAAAATTCGTATTAAATGGAGAATCGAAAATAAACGACTAATTATTATTTTTTGATTTCCAACAACCACGATGTTTTAAATGTATTTTGCCGAATCAGCTGGGGCGACATTCTAGCTAGAGTAAGAAACCAATAAAGCGATTCGTATGAGAATGCGTAACAATCCATTCATTCTCATTTAAAGTCCATTCTAAAAATATGCGACTTTGCTTTCCCTTCGATTTTCTCGAAACTTATTCATTTAAGAAAAAAAAATTATAGAAAACTTTTATTTCTTTTCACGATATCTACCGACATACCGAGTTTGGTGCATCTTCGTCGAAACAGGCTGTATTAAGTGCACTTCTTTTCAGTTTGGTACTTAATGAAATAATTAAAAAATGTGGGCAGAAACTAAGGAAAACGAGGAAGTGGAAGATCACATGAGATAAAAAAGCAAGCAAAGTGGAAAAGATACATCGGAAGTTAGGAATTGGAAATATTAACAAAGCTGTGGACCTTCAAGGTCAAGGTCTGCAGTGCGGTCCTCAACAATATGTATGGCCAAAATTTATTGCCGAATGCCTAATCAAAAAGGTACTAGCAAAAAGTATTTAGGTAGAAAGAACTAGGCCATCGGAATAAACGTCCTGAAGAAAATTTGATGAAAAGATACAAAGACAGAGGGGGTGGAATCAAAAGTTCTTTCTTAAATTTTTTGTCGTTCGTCATGGTTATCGTATTTTTGTAAAAAAATTTAAACAAAAAAAATTTGAAATAGAACGCTGGAATCAAAGATTTCTAGCACGTATTTTTGTGTTAAAAAAATACTTTATTTGAATAAGCCAGTGAATAAATGGGCATACACACGGTGAGGCATGCCTTCGCGCTTACTTGAAGAGGCAAGTCTGCGAGCAAGTATGATAGATTCATTTCCATACACACGTTCATTTTTAGAGTACGGTTCAAGTCTTCATTCTTAAAGAATACTGCGGAGCTCGCTATTCTTTCCGTTCTTTTGGAAAACAATTTCTTAAGGAGTTGATTTTCTTTTTAACATTCTCTGTCACAGCATCTGGATTAAGTTCTTTCAGTTTCTCCTGTATAATTCCATAAAATCTCTTACAAATTACTTTTTCTCTTGTAGACATTTTTCGCACGAGTAATTATCTTATATTTCCAATAAGTGTATGTGTATTGCCAGATCACAATAGTGAAAATGAAGGCTTGACGCGCGAGAAGCATACACATGTTCAAACCTGCCTGCGAGCCTCCTGGAAAAATCAAGAGTCGCCAGGTTGCTTCACATCGCGCCAAAAGCCAGGAACGCTCCATCAGTTCAGCGTACACACATTCGCACTTACCTCCGAGCCTCAAAACGTTCAGGTAGGCGCGAAGGCATGCCTCACCGTGTGTATGCCCATTAACACTTGGCGTCACCTCTTGACAAACACTGGAAACTTTTTCTTTTGTAATTATCAGGCGGAAAGAAAAGGATTTCCCAAAACATTGTCAAAGATCACACCGGTTAAATTAAATGCCTCAAGGTGCACCATCTGTTAGATTCATGTTTCTAAAAGAAAATTGCTGACCTTGAACGTTTCACGGATTTACCAGATTCAGAGATCCACGGTGTAAAACTTTTTTAGAAAATAGGAAACTGCTTAATTTAAATACATAAATGAATGACTGATGACGAAGCGACATCTCTTGGTAAATAATTAAATCTTAAGTCAATCATCAGGCTTAACGTATTTTTATAAAAAATATTAGGATTTAAAAACGTGTTTCTTCACAACTGATAAAATATGTCGTTTCGAAAAGTTTTAAATGTCTCAAGGAACGCCCATGTCTTAGGTTGAAATTCATATACATATCTACAATTTCATTAGCCTTGAACGTTTTACAAGTTACCATCAGATTGAAAGATCCACGGCACAAACTTTAAAAGCGGAGAAAAAACCACTACTTTGTAAACGAATGAAAGATACGCAGCGCCATCTATTGGCAAATTGTGGAAGCTTCTTAAATCATCGTTAGGGCTGTTAGATAAGGAAATTTTACTATCGAATAACGATAGTTTTCAATCATTGATAAATATCGATATATCGATGAATTTTTTTATATGTACAATGCGATCGAAAATGATTGAGCGTCCTTCAAAACTATGTACTAATTTCGATATGAAAACTCAAATAATAAACAAACCATGTACAACATACGAACGCTGTTGATTGTCAGCTTGTGACATACTTTTTTGTAAGTAGATTCTCACCTGTTTGGTTGCCATAGCTCAGTTTAGTCGGAGGCTGAGGTGGATTCGGAAGGATAATTCTGTGAACTATATTCTTAAAAAAATAACTTACGTAATTCATAAAAAATAAAATAAACGTTAGGTGACAAAAACGAAAGCTGTTGAGCGCCAAGTAATCTCTTTAAACTGTAATTACTAAAACAGACCGGAACAAAACTAATAAACTCGAAACAGATTTTTAGGTTACGCAAATTAATTTTCAAGAAATTAGTCTTTAATTGCAGCAGAAAATTAAAAGAAAATTGAGAATAAAAAAAATTAATATAATTGATAAAAAAATTGGTGTAACTGTTGAACATAAATGGTGATTCGAGCAACAAAATATATACATAGAATTAACGATGTACAGTAACTTAAATAAACAAAAATAATATGACGCAACTATGCTAAATGACCCAACAAAAAGCGCTAAATTAAATCGAGAGTGACCCAATATACAATTAAATAAATCCGCGACAATCAAAATAAAATTCAAAAGACTAAATCCAGACGGTACGGTAATATTTCCTAAACGATACGGCACGATACGGTACGATACGGTACGATAAATTTCTCAAAACGATACGATACGATACGGTAATAATGGTGTGTTGCTTACTCAATCCTGACGATAGCTTAACCTGAGTTCCAATTACGACTCCGTTGAACTTATCTTCAAACGACTCCGTAGTAACTTGACCTTGGTTCCATTTACGACACCGTTGAATTATTTCATCAAACGACTCCGTAATACTGGATTTGTTTCCAAAAACAACCACGTCAAATAAAAAGGAACTCCTGTTCGGTAGTATCTTCAAACGACAATGCAGTAAACAGCAAGGAATTTTCCAACAAAAACTCGTGCGGTAGGAGGAAAGCTTCGGCCTCGGTAACGCAACACAATTTCGGGAGTCAAAAAAAACTAATCTTCGGCGTCAGTAACTCAACACAATTTCGGGAGTCAAAAAAAAACTCTACATAAAGAGAAAAGGAATCTTAGAAAATATTCTCCTAAACAACTAGGGTACTTACAATCTTCTGTTAGTTTTTTCCTGAACGAGAACTTTAACGGAACACGTGCTCGGATACGTGCTTGAACGAAAACGGTAGCGTTTGTGGCAAAAAACAGACGACAAAATTGACACAGTAGGGCAGTACGAGAGTAGTGACGTAATATTTGCCAAACTGGAATATCTCAAAGCCGTTCAGCTTCACAAAACCACAAAAATTTGAGGACGCAAGCCACGCGTCTCAATGGTGTACGAGCACACATCCAAGTCGCACGTTCATCGAGGAGCAGGACGGAAACTCGTCAAAGATTTTACACGCAATTTCCGCATACGCATACGCATACGCATCGATCAATAAAATCGACCCAGAACCATGTACGACATCTACAGATTAATTTCCGAAACAAAACAAATGGCTTTAAGAAGAAAATCGAAATCCGCATTACAAACTGAAATTAAGACACAAATCCTGAGAGATAGAGGCGTGAAAGTCATAAATACGAAATTAATTAAATGAACGAAACGGTGTTTACTTGAATTTCAACAGCAAAATAACGAGAAAATACGTAAAAAAAAATAATGTAACGGACAGCGAAAAATGTGAACGTTACAAGCTGACCTTGAGTATTCAAAAACGCGAAAATTCTCTAAGCGGAAGGTAGTTTTTATCACCTTTGGGTATTTATTTTCTCAAGGACGCTCAATCATTTTCGATCGCATTGTATATCGAATATTTTGTCGATATTTTTTGGAAAAAGTGTTGATCAAAAAGAAAAAGGACCTCCAAACTAAAGTTAGCAACGAAATCTGTTAGATTGAAATTTATGTTTCTAAAATTACGTTGTTGACCTTGAACGAGATTCACAAAATACCAAATTCAAAGATCCACAGCACAAAACAGAAACAAAAAAATAAGAAACTGCTTAATTTAAATAAATTGAATGAATGATGACACAGCGACATCTCTTGGTCGCTAGTGAAAGCTTCTTAAGTTATTCATCACGCTTAGCGTATTTTTGTAAACAAAATTAAGATCTAAAAACGTGTTTCTTCACAACTGATAAAATATGTCGTTTCGAAAAGTTCCAAACGTCTCAGTGCCTCAGGTTGAAATTAATATTTCTAAAAATGTATTGACCTTGACTGTTTTACAAATTACCATCAGGTTGAAACTTTAAAACCGGAGAAAAAGACTACTTAATTTTTAAACGAATGAATGATACGCATCGCCGTCTCTTGGCAAATTGCGAGAGCTTCTTGAATCGTCCCGTACATATATTGAATTTATTTATGGATTTATTTTATTTTATACATACATCAGTATGGAGTAGCAATGATCTACACATGTCATATAATCGTCTGTCAGTATGTTGCGCCGCCCGGTCCCGTGCACAATGGCATTAAATTTTACAATAAACTTCCCGCAAACATAAAATGTGCTACTAACCTAAGTACCTTCAAGGGAAAAGTTAAGGCATTTTTATTCTCTCAACAGTATTATGATGTACAAGAATTTTTGGACAACACAACACTGTGATGCTCTGACTGTAATGTTTCTTATTATTATTATATTATGACATATTCACATACCTTGTTAATACATTTGACTGTAGCTTGCAATGGTGATGAATAAAAGATATTATTATTATTATTATTATTATTATTATTATTATCAGAGGACAGTCTGGGACTGTATTAATCTTTAATGACCATTTGCACCAAGCACTTAAGGACAACTTAACTTTAAGGATCACTTAGAATATGACTTACACAATGCTGTATGATCTAAAATATCACATTATAAACACCACTTAAATTTAAGCTCAGCTTAAGTGTTTGATGCAAATGGCCATAAATCGTCTAAATTTTAACTATAATCTATAATCATACTGGTATTTGGAATGCCTGGCAGATGAACTTCAACATAAAACTGATGAATGTTGGGAAATCATGTACATATTTCGAGTAAGTCAGGCAGAATGTTTTAAGTACATATAAATAAAGTATTAAAACTGACCAATTAAGGAGATGCTTGGTTTAAAAAGATATAAAATATATTAAGCTTTCGTTCGTTTGGTAAATCTAATTACTTTCTGAATGAATGGATATCGAGCAGACGTAAGTTTGTGGGAAATAAGCGTATATATTTCGAATCAAAATCCAACATATACTATAATAAAATCAAGTCATTTAGATCTATAGCTTAGTAATCTCGTTCCAATCTTTTTCATTCCAAAGTTCACACAATTTGTAATTGTAATTCAATTTTAAATCAAATTTTATGTCGTCTCATAATAGATTTTATTTATTAATTTTGCTGAAGATGCTATCAATGTTTAGCGAAACGTCGACGTTTCATTTGATTTGACAAATTCCTCGACGAATTTTTATTACAAATTATTTTGGGATAAATTCCAATGGACAAGGAAAAGTACTTTCGTCTCAATCATCATTCACTTGTTATTCACTTTTACTTTAAAATCTTCAGTTAAAGGTTCCTTCTCTTTTCTTTCTTGGCCGACTTTTTTTCTTCCAGTTACATCGTGCAAACTCTTAACTATCTTTTTAGATAGCCTAGCTCAGTGGTCTGGATTCGATGAGTTTATTTATGATTTGCTTGTTACAGAATGCAAAATAATCCTTTTTTCTTTTGTCTTCCCTACAAATATTCTTTTCAGTTCTTTTTGTTTATCAATTCTTTAAGTACTATTCTTTCTTTCACGGTTATTGAATGTCAAAAAATAAAACCGATTCTCGGCGTAACACCATAAACGTTTATTGCACACTTTTAGACTTTAGCTTCTCATCTTATGCAAGGGTGTAACGTGCATTTCGGATAAATTTTTAATTAATTACATATTGTTGTAACATTTTTCCTATGTTGTGTGAAGTCTCTTCTTTCGTCAGTGTTTTTGAATCTATTCTAAAAAAAAAGCAATAAACTTTGAGAAATGTAGGTAATTTCAAAAAATAAGTTTATTCTTTACATTAACAGTAAGAAATGTGTTCTCTTGGTCATATTCTACGTATATCCTTAGGCATATCTTACGTTACGTAAACAAATAAATAAATAGTATTTCCACTCGCGCCTTAAAAGGTAGTCAAGGGCTTCCTCTCCTCCTCATTATAAATTTAATTAGCTAACACTTTCTAAACTTTTCTGTTCTTCATATTACAAAAAAAAAAACGTTCTTTACCATAATAGGAAACAGTAAAATATTTCATACCAACTAATTTAACATAAACTTCTTACTTTTTGCTTGTTACAATTAAATTTAAAGCCTCCTCTCGTTTGGTAGTTTTTTTTTCCTTTTTTAATATTTAATTAGGCGATCCATTTGTCTGCTTCGCCTTTTATGGGGTTGGATTTCATGAAACCGTACTCCTTCTAGTTACAAGAAAGTAAAACATACATAAACAAAATAATATAAGCAATAATTAATTTTGTTAAACCTTGTTTTCTTTTTTGTGATACTTATTAATTAGGTAATGTCTGTCTCGCCCTCGAGATGACCTTTACGGTGGGGGGTTGTATTTCATGAAACCGTATTTCTTCTGGTTACAAGAAAGAAGTAGCTACCTACTTGTGTATCTCACGTATCCGTTATAAATTTATAGATATACATAAGGGTGCTGCGAACGAGGGTTGGCAACGCAAGATCATATTTCTGAGATTTCTTGTTCTTTAGTATTATACGCTGACGCTGCAGAAATACATAGCGCCGTTTTCCCCAAGTTTTTTTTTCTTTGTGCGAAACAATGCCATTCGTGAAATGTTATCTAGACAAAATTAGCATGAATTATAAAATTTGTAGTAGTAGATCGAAATGGAGATACCGTATGTTTCATTTTGAATTGAAAACGCATACGCACTTGTCTTATAGCGTTTTCCACTGGCTGCACTAGTGTGCACTGAGTGTATTTTCATCTCGGTTCAGCTTTATGTAATAAAACGAGATAGAGATATCCTGAGTGCACACCGGTGCAGCCAGTGGAAAATGCTATTAAATCCCTTTATTACTGCTTGCCCAAAAAGTATAGACAAGTAGACCTAGCTCAGCGAGCTTGATAGTGCTTGCGTTTTACTTTCTTTATTATTTTTAAATCATGTAGCCATTTCTCCTATTTCTATGTTTTTTTCAATTTTTAGTGAAACAATCGGTATGTACTTACAGTTTTAATACCTGCCATTTAAATGAACAAGCAAAAAGTCTGTATTTTAGTTTTAAAAACAAGGTAATTCGCTTCAATTTCGAAATAAATTGTAAATATTTGTAGACTTGTTGGTATGACATCCGCTTACTTTAATAGGTAATAATCCGACTGGCGCCAGACAATCTGAGTGTCACATTATCTACTACAGAGAATCTACAATTCGCACCTGATATGGATACGTATCTACATAATCGCTAGAAGCATTCACTTTCATTTGCGTTACAGGTGTTTCAGAGGCACTTCAAACTTCAATAGGTTTATTCAATAAAAAAAAATGCTGCGACTTTAATCATCCATTCTTTGTAGTGAATGCTTTGATGAGCTAAATTGTGCAAAGCAAATTGAAAAGATTATAACAAAATCGAAGAATCGAACCAACTATGATAATAAGTTGGCTACCAAAAAAATCCCAACTCAATTATCGATCTGATCGTATCTTCGATTGATTGATTCATTAATTAATTGTTTGTACAAAATTGATATTAATCGGAGATTCCCCCATGTGATAGGTATGCAGAGGCCAAATACTTTCGGCAGTTAGTTGCGAGGTTGTATCAAAAAAATGTCCGTTTTATAACTGATTATAACGGGTGTCTAAAAAAAGGCTGATCAAGTTACTTCTAAATTCAATCACAGTATAAGAATCTACACAGTAGCGACACTCCCAAAAGTTCGTCATTGTTTATAACTCAGTTGCTACATTAAACTAAATAAGTTTCGAGAAATGTCATAACTCAAAACTAGAGAGCGGATTTATAAGCACAAAATCAAATAAGCGCTAAAAAAAGCTTAATATTTTATGGAAAAAAGCTTTATTTTAACGAGAAAAGCTTAAAAAATAAAACAAAACACATGTAAAACACAATAACAAAAATTCTTAAACCCATCTGTCTCAGTGTTGATAAAGCAATATTTTTTTTTAGATCAAACTAATTTACATATTTTGAATAACATGATTTATGTTTAATAAAGTAATTTGTTAATAAGAACAAAAAACAAAAAGAAATAACTCATAAATAAAAACAACTGCTATACTCCGTTTTTTTATAAGAATAATTTTCATAATTGATATGGAGGAAGGTTAAAGCATATCCGGCGAACAGTTATTCTGTCTTTATTCCACAATTATAAAACTGTGCTTAATAATGTAATTCGTAATTGGTTTTTCTTATTTTTTCTTTAACATCTGCTATAGAAAAACATTAATCATAACAATAAAATTTAATTATCGACTCCCGAAAAATAATTCACTCGCGATTTCATCTCTAGTGAATTAATACTTTCCGGTCGTCGATAAAATTGAATTTTATATAAAGAAAAACTAAAAAAGAGAACTAAATAAATATATACACTGTGTTTCCTAAAAAATGTTTCATCCCGTAGCGACGTTATTTACGATCCGATTTTAATGAATAAAAAAATAAAACAAATGGCTTTAGATGTATTTTAAAATGGCTCTAATTTCGATTTTTTCTAATGTTATCTTCAATATCTATCGATAGTCAATTTTTTTTTTCAAATGGCTGCCCATATTTTTTTAGCATTAATCTAGTAGAGCATTTTTTTCTAAATCGGATAAAGTATTCAAAATTATTATTTGGTGCGCAGTTAATTGGAAAAATTAATAAAATTATTATTAACATAACGAATGAAATTTTCAAGTCAGCCGTGGAAATTCATAACAATGCACTAAACGACAAATGTCATTCAACCGTCATTTTGAAAATATTTGTAGTTTTAATTGTTTAGGAGATCAATTAATTGGGCCAGTTGTCATAAATGGTACTCTTAGGGTGAGTTGCATAAAAGATTTAAGCCAGGATTAAATTTAATTCTAAGTTAGAAGGTCACTCACAATGACATATAGCATAGTGTGTGTTACATTCTAACGTGGGCTTAAATTTAATCCTGGCTTAAAACTTTTATGCAATCCAACCTTAATCAAAAAAAATATCACCAACTGTTATCGATAGACATAGAAAATTTTTTGGACGAATTACCTTTGGCAGAACTAAATAGAGTTTTTTTCCAACAAGATGGAGCCGCTCCTTATAATGCAAGAAGAATTGTCCATTGGTTAAATAACAAATTCGGTACGAGATGGATAGGAACCGATGGGCCAATTGGATGGCCTGCCCGTTCTCCGGATCTTATACCGCTCGATTTTTGGATGTGGGGTTATCTCAAAGAGCGCGTGAAACGACTTGATTTTAAGACATAGGATCGTTGATACTTGTCGCGAAATACCTCTAATTTACTATTAAATGCGGTCCGTGGCGTGATTAGAAGGTGCCAGTTGTGTGTTGAGCTAGGTGGTGGAGGTCAATTTGAGCAATACTTGTAAATTTTTATGATTTTGTCTAATACGTTTATTGTTTGTTGATTGTTTATTATTATTATTTTAAATCTATTAAACTGTCATCAAGAATCATGCTTATAATAATTTTATTAATTTTTCCAATTAACTGCGCACCAAATAATAATTTTGAATACTTTATCCGATGTAGAAAAAAATGCTCTACTAGATTAAAGCTAAAAAAATGTAGGCAGCCATTTGAAAAAAAAAGTTGACTATCGATAGATATTGAAGATAACATTAGAAAAAATCGAAATTAGAGCCATTTTAAAATACATCTAAAGCCATTTGTTTTATTTTTTTATTCATTAAAATCGGATCGTAAATAACGACGCTACAGGATGGAACATTTTTCAGGAAACACCCGGTATAAAAAAAGAACTAAAGTTCATTTTTTATTAAGCCTGGTCTACACGAAACGTTTTGTTGTCAGTCTTGCATAATCATGCCAGATTTGCCAAACAAAATACTACGTGTAGACGGAAGTTGGACGTTTTGCATGAACTGAGGTTTGACAAAACTCGCAAAAGACTGATGGGCTGGAGCTTTGTGTACAAGACTACAGGCGTTAAACAAGTCACTGTGAGATACATGAGTCTTCCAATAACACTGTAATTGACTTGAATTTTGCGCTATTCTAGCAACAATTCACGAGAGCGAAACGCTGCGTGATATCTCACGCAGCTGCCAGTATCGAAGTGGCGGAATCGAACATGGCCTGGGAGTTGAACATTTTCGGAAATTCTAACGGGATAAAATGGCGTGACCAATGGAATAATTATGACGTAAAGAGATTCAAATAAAGAACCAATAAGAAGACAGAATTTTAAAGCGAGCGTTTCCGGCAAAAGTTACAGTGTTGACCAGGTATACATACAAGCGGCGTTGCAAGCTCGCTACGAATTCGCTGCGATGAAATTAAACAAATAATATGACATGACAAAAGCCGTAAGGCTGTTTCACGAAAGTTAGAAGAAAATAGCTGTATAAAAGTTCTTTGACTTATGGATCGGATCGGCGTATATTAAAAAAATTAACTGTATTTAAATTTCGAGAAATTTCGCTTTTATTTTTTTGACAACAGATCAAAAAATTTAAACAATAATAAATTTAAAACTTGAAAAGACGTAAAAAAGCAGTAAATATGCGTATAAAATTAAATATGCATAAAACTAACAAAAAAGCAAAAAAAGCATAACAAAATATGGGTCAAATATTATAAAATTTTGAATTAGTTACAGTGTATGAAAAGTTTTGCGTTGCTTTTATCCCTCACGAAAGGCATAAAGGCTAGAAATCCGCCCTCTACTCATAACTATTACATTTGCCATTTTGTTTGATACCTACCTACTGATTTGCATATATAATCTATTCACTCTTTTTCCTCGTCCCAGTAGGCGAGTTAGGGTGACATTTTTGTTGGTATCATATTTCACGGTGCCATAGTCGGTGCTCCTTCGTATAATATTTGGCAACATAGTCAGATTAGTGGTGTGGAATTGTCATTAAGTTTTTCATGTCAGATTCTGGCATCTATCAAACTTCAGGGCAACCAACTTAACGAAACGAGAACACGGCCTACTGAGACGAGGAAAAAGAGTGAATAGATATTACGAACCCTGCGTCAAAAGTGTTCGCCTAGCTAGTATAGCTGTTTTTGAAAATAAAATGATTATTAGAATTTAAATATAAAAACTTTTATTTAAAAATGAATAATTTCTATTTATTTATTATTAGTATTCTAGAATAATAATCTACCATTGAGTAACTTTCTTTACCAAAGAGAGGCAGGCGAATATTTTTGACGCAAGGCTCGTAGGTATCAAACAGTATGGCGGTCGAATTTGATACTGACGTTTAAGTGTCGCTACTGGGTAATTACTTACACTGTGATTCAACCGCCAAGCTGTCAAATCTAACGTCAAAATTTGTTGTTGAATTATCATTTCATTCTTAATGAAAAATATTTTTTGCAAAATTCTAAATACAAATTTTTCACAAAATCTTTTAGACTGCTGACGAAGCTGTCGAACGACGGCGAAACGTTAAATGTTAGTGCGCATATTTTTTTCATCGGACAAGAACCTGCTTTAACAGATTTTTCAATTGGAGAAAACTCCTTTATTTGTTTATTACATTATGACGGTTTCACAGTGTAAGTAATTACCTAGTAGAGACACTTAAACATTAATGTCAAAAAAGTCGCCCTACTGTGTGCAAATGTAATGTAATTAGTTCAGCTTCGTCTGTAACTGAACCCACGCCTTGTGATTGTGTGTTTCCTTACTCTTTTGTTGTTCTATTGTTATATTATTGTTACCTTTAGTTGTTTTATGTGAATTATAACACACAATAAACTAATAAAATATCAGTAGGTACTAGGTATCAAACAAAGTGGCAAATGTGACAGTTATACTCAAGTGTCGCTACTGTGTAGATTTTTATACTGCGACGGTTTATTATTTCTTTGCTAAAAGTGCGAAATTATCCAAGACATACGGACCTTGTTTAAAATTTTTTTTTACTTGACCAGTTTTTTACTTAGATACTTGTAACACCAGTCGGTGAATTAAACGATTCGTTCAGATATCAATCTTTATTTTCTTTATTCTTAACAATCTTTAATTTACATCGCACACTCTCCTGCTTCGTCAACCGCCATTGCCTGCAGTCTGACGTTGCCAATCAACGTCGCCAACGTAAAACTTTTGACAGGTACCAACTTAATAATGTAACTGTCTACACACTCGTTATTTCAAGAATCGAAAACGTGTGTTTATTTATTAGTGAACAAAAAGGCAATTTCAGACAAAAAAAAATGGAAAAACAAATCCACTAGTTTAACGTTATTTAATTTGTTTTTCTTCTTGCAACACGAGAGGGACAAATGTTGAATGATTTTTGATAATCTGATCTGTCTCCTTTATTATTATTTCTCCTTTATTAAAAGGAGACAGTGGTTTGGAAATAATTAATCAAAAAATTATCCTTTACCACAATTAGTTTATAACTGTAGATACGTATTTCGACAGTTACACTGCTATCTTCAGTACACACTCATACAAGTTAAAAGTACTTAATGAAATCTTTGGTTGATATAAACAAAGGAAATTTGATAATAATTAATAAATAGTAGTAACAATTTGGTTTCGTTCACTTAATTATACAATGACATCAGAAATGATTCAACCCACGTGATCAATTTGAATTAGGTTTTGTTTTCTCAGAAGTGGCAACACTGAGAAAAGTTTCAGATTAGCGTATATTTGTCATCGTTCGTGGTTGTGCATATTACATGCAAATTACGATGAGATTCGCAGGCATTACATCCTTCGACGATTTAACACAAGGCACCGCATTGTTACCAACCTATTCGGTGACGTCACGTGGATTGAAATAATTTCCGATGTCCCTGTTTTTGAACAGTATTGGGCATTCCATTAAATTTTAATTTAAAAAATTCCATTTGCAAGAGAATCCTTTCAGAACATCCTTTTGGCGAGGGTCTTATACAGGGTATTCAAATTTAATGTTGATAACCTCAGGAATCTTTTTGAAGCGATAGAACTTTCTACATTAAACTACAATATTTTTTTTAAGCGTAAGCGTAATTGATACTTAGTTTTTAAGTCCAGCAAACATAACACTTCATGATTCGTCTTAACCGATAAGTCAAGGGATCACTGATCTAATGATTTACGCACTTAAACCATTCATATTTTAGTGATTGAATTGGTTACATGTTTGTAAAAGAGCGATAATGTTTTTGTTCATACTCTTTCGATATATACACTATGATCAACAATGATTGAATGTGCCGCTCTACTACGAAATGGTGTTTGAATTGGCAGTGCTGAATTTTATTTTTAAATGGTACAACTGGAGTAACTTCCGGTTGTTGACGATTTGACACTGACAACCGTCACTTTACAAGCGTCATTTGACATTTCAAATTCAAATTAAAACGCTCATTTTAATTCACATAACCTACAATTTTGCCGCTGATCGGGTTACGTCAAATAAACCAACAGAAAATATATCCGGTTGCAGTGTTGCAAATAGCCGAATAAAAAATGCTCTTAATTGTATTGCCAACTCAAACAGTTATTCTTGAGCATTTTGTATAATTTGTTATTGACCGCACGGCGTTGAGTAGAAAATATTATTAATACCCTTGGTTGGTTGATGATATTTCAGGAATATTTCAGATGCAAACCGTCAATCGTTGTTGATCACACTGTAGAATTTTTTTCTTGCTATAAAATTATATTGAATATACCTACTCGTAGCTAATTACCATCCTGAAGTTTCTTTCTTAACTTCTGCATGTGTTCAAGGATTTTAAATTATTATAAAAAAAAAACTAAATACATAGAAGATGTTCGATTATCATACGGACAAAAGACGGTATACTTTTATACCCCATTATCCTCTCGCGTTCTCCTCCGTTATATTTTCGTTCTACTGACTCCGTGGAAGTTGTATCGCTGTTATAATATCGGGGGGATTTATTATCTTGGTTTGTTCTTGGTGGCCATTCAGCATTTTTCCTCCGGTTTATTACGAGCTTCTAGTTTTTTATACTTTTTTTTTCTGCTTTTGCAGCACTTATGTCTACATCCGACTTATAAATATTGTGCACATTTTATTTATAGCTCTCGGCTGTACCGGGGGGGTCACAAACCATCCAACACAAGGCACATTAACTTCAACACACACAAGATTTAAATTTATTTAATTCGTAACTTTAACATTTTTGAATTACATTTTCTAAAGCAATTAATAAATCCAGGAGACATTTTTCTATGAGTATACGAGTATATGAGTTATTTCTCCCAATTATCTGATAAATTTATAGAGGGTATTGCAAAAAAAATTAACGAGTAGTAGTGTTTACTGTAATTTGTTATTTGGTTTTTTCTTTTCTTTTCAGTATGGGTCGGATGAATTTGGGCATGATTCTCCTCGGTTTACGTCGCCAACGGCAGGTACCGGGTACTACCTCGCTCCTGATGGCGCCCCAGGTTCAGTTAGCGACTGGCCATCGTCCTACGGACCCCCATATCAGGCCTACGACACATACGGCCTACCAGAGACTGAAGGGCAGAGTTTGCCTCCCATGTCCTCATTCCGACCGAATGGTACCCCCGTCACAACAGCAGCAACCCCGAATAATGTTGCTTTTGGACAAGTTAATCACACAGATGGTATTAGTAAAGCGTTAGGAGCGGTAAGTACCAAAAGGTTCTTGTTTATTACCACCTAAGATTGGTCAAAACAAAATAACTAAAATGAACAAATTATTTAAATTTTCGTCATTCATCAAATTCTCTCTGTATACTATCTGCGTGTGATTCGTTCTCTCATTGTCTTGCCACTGCGTGCATTGCAATTAATGATAATACTTTACAAACGCGCTTTGCCCCTTTGTTCGAAATAAACCGAACAAAATATGAAATTCCGGTCGCTAGTAATGACCACTCAATAGACGTGTTCAAGGATTCAGCTTCATCAAAAAGAACTATCGTGAAATGCTGGAACAAGGAGAGAGAACGCCCATCTTGTTTTGATGAAACAAATCGCAGCGGAGAAAACATTGTGATTGAGATTCCAAAAGCATTTTTATTGACAGAGAGCTTTCAATGAAACAAAACGCAACTGAGAAAACGTTCGATCCGTTTTATCACCGTTTAAAACGACATCAATTATTTTATGAATTTCAATTAATCTGAAATGAAACGTTCTATCCAGTGTGTTCGTTCTGACTTGGAAGCGTATGCGTTTGTCTTAAATCCCCTAAGCGCGTGTGCTTGCGTTTTACAACTTTGTCTTTATAATAAAGCCTTTTCTGTCCTGTACTTTGCATATATTTTTTTGAATTATATCACCACATTTTGGGTGTTTTCCTGTTGAGTACAATTTTGATCCTTTTTAAATCATTTACGAGTAAGTAGGTATGTTTAAGTGTGTCTTTGATAATCCAAATAAACTCACTATAATTAGTTTAGCACTATTACACGAGTAGGTGTTCAATTGAAAAGTCCATCAAGTAGGTTTAAATTTTTTTGATGAAAGAAGGGATGACTTTAAATGACATTTTCCAAATGACTGCTGTCAAATAGTTGTAGTATTTACTAGCGTCCCTAGATATATTGACATTTAACTTATTTGATATGGGATTCGGAAACAATCTGTCAAATTTTGACCTCATGGTCAGTTATGAAACAGCTATAAGTACTATATTTTATTCTTTCTAATTTAGCAACTTAGTGAGAGAGTACAGAGATGGCGTACACTCGTATCAAATATCACCTGTTAATGTGAATGTACATACAGTTACATCCAATATAAATTCATTTAAAAATGTCATTTTGTAAAAATAACTGTCGCGTTGATCTAAGTCAAAGCTTGCTGAAAAGGTTGTAAAATGTCTTAAAAACTTTCAACAATATTTGTAATTTTGAAGCTATAGTTGCACCCTGTATAAGATAATTTCAAGCCATTTAGGAAATTGTCGTTTTGTCAATGTAACTTTCATCCTGAGAGGGTTGTAAAATATATTGAAGAAGATGGCCAACGGTTTCAACGTGTTCAAGTTTACCAACTTTCGAGCTTTAGAAAATAGAACTAGATATTCGGTCAATTTAAAAATGACGTATATGTTTTAAATGATTGAAAGAGATACGTGTCGACTGTCATCTGTTAAAATTAATGTAACCTTTTCAGCTACACCCTGTATAAAATTATTTCAGTCTATTTAAAAGTAGTATCATTTAATAATAACATATGAAAAATTGATAAACTTTTCAATTGACCACCTGATATAAAAAAAATAATTACATTAATAACTTAATCTATAAGCTTCTTTTTAAGTAAAGCTAATTGCCAATTGAGCTTCATATTTGCTTTCACTTCTCTCCTCTTTGTCGTTGCTCGTTTCTTCGCCTCTTATCTTTTTTCTTTCTATGTATGTAGACTAATTTCAATTTTTACTTAGACCAAGGATGAACCCGAACTTATCTGACATTGAACTACAAAGTGGTCTAGAATCACTGTTTGTGAGTTGGCAGTGCTGAATTTTATTTTTAAATGGTACAACTGGAGTAACTTCCGGTTGTCGGTGACATTGACAACCATCAATTTTCATGCGTCATTCGACGTTTAAAATTTAAATTAAAACGCTAATTTTTATTGAAAAGTTTAACCAGCGACATCCTGCGATCGCTTTTTGACCTGACATTGCGTTAGGATTGACAAACTGAATCCAGTTCGCTACATAATAAGTCATCCCATACAATGTTAATTTTTATGCACATAACCTACAATCTTGTCGCTGTTCGGGTTACATCAAATAAACCAACAAAACCTATATCCAGTTGCAGTGTTACAAATAGTCGAATAAAAAAATGCTCTTAATTCTATTGCCAACTCAGTTATTCTTGACCACTTTGTATATAAATTTTTTTGATTTTGTTCATTTTAGTTTATTTACGATTAATGTTTTAAAAATGGAAAAAATCTGCAACTTTCTCGCGTTTTCCCTTCATATTTTGTCGATAGTCTCGACACTGTAAGCAGTGTTGCCAACTCATTAAACTTCGAATTCTCTTTTAGGAACTCAAAAAGTACCATTCTTTTAAATTTAAAAAAATGTGTTTCATGTAGAGCTGTCGCTAATTGGCGATTGATCAATTTCTTAACAATTTTTACTCGCGACTATACGTTATTCATTTTGGCCCTTAGTACAGTAGCGGACATTAAGTTCCGGGCAATAATTTGACGTGTCGTGCGTATTTCAACAAATTAGGTAAATCAGGTTTTTATTGAGGTTATGTTTCTGTCAGAATAAATAAATAAAATGTGTGTGAAACGTCAGAATTACTATAGTGATATTTTGTATAGGTGTTAAACTGATATTATTATTGTCAAAAATATTAAAGTCAGGTTTACGTTGTACAAATGACGTGCCCGGATTTTATTGTACGCTACTGTACCTTTTCATAATGCTAATAAAAATTAATGCAAACTTATGTTTATGAATGCAAATTCCCTATTTTTTTAAAGTCGCTAGATAGATAAAGAACCGGAATTACCGCCATTTTGAGTCAAAATTCAATTTACATTGTCTTAATGAATTGCAGTACTTTATGTATGTAGTGACTTTATCTAGGTAAATCTATCTAGGGACTTTAATTACGTGTAAAGTCACTAAATACATAAAGTACTCAATGCAATGTAAATCTAAATTTGACTAAAAATTGCGGTACTTTATCAATCTAGGGACTTCATATTTTCCTTTCAAAAAGCGTCATCTCTGGGCATTATTTAGAAACTCATAAAATGATGATAACGGGTTAGACTTTCAATTTGCTACTTCCGATGTCAATGGTGTAGTTGTTTTTGACAACTACACGATTTCCATTCAGTTGCATATGAAAACGTGATACGTTTTATGAAAACGTGATATGTTTTATGAACACGTATCACGTTTTCATAAAATTTTCTTAACAATTGGTAGGTATTTAAATTTAGAACGGGTGGCAACACTGTACAGGAGTGCGCTGGGAGGGGGGTAAACAAGGACGGAACTAAGCAATTATAGTGGGAGAAAAAGAGAGAGTGAATATTTACATTTAAATGTGTTTTAAATTTTTATTTTTTGTAGTTTTCAAGTATTTCACGTAAATACGTGTAATATTTCCTTAAACACTGAGTTACTATAAAATACCATTTTTTTAACAAAACTACATTTTTGCTTTTTAATTTAAAAAAAAAGGGAGAAATACCTGCAATTGGCAGCACTACTCGTACATCAGTTCTTTTGCCTTTTTTTTCTACTTTTCACTTCCGCAGAAATTTCTTTTTTGTTTAAATAATTTTCTGGTTAAAATAATTATACAGGGTGAGTTACTAAGCGTGCGTACTTCCATAGCTCATTTATAGAACGAGATAGAAATGTTTTTTCTTTCACAAGGAGAATCTACCCATTGAGGACTATAACCTAAAATTATTTTGACACATACAGAGTGTTCCGTAAAATAATGGCAGTGTTAGTAAATAATTACCATAGTATAAAAAATTGTTTTACTTAAAAAAAATTATACAAATAATAAATGAATAACCTAACACAAAATCTTCTAAGCGGACACTAAATCGCGCAACAATACACTTTACGTTTCGCAGTCGTTCGACTGCTTCGTCAGAAGTGAAAATTATGTTGTCAAAACAAACAAGGTTGTCAACGGAAACTGAAAAAGTAACTTGATTTTTTTTTTTTATGTATATTATATTTATTTTTTAATCTAAAAATAATTTGAACATTACAAATGTTAAAAAATTGACAGATCTATGTTCTATTTAAGGAATCGAAAAAACTACAAAATGTATCGTTTAAATTTGCAAAATCAGTACGTTTATTAATAGAATTCGACGACATTTTTATTTTACACATTTCAATAAAACGTCTTTTGAAAATATTAGACTCGTAATATAAAATGTTAGTATTTTCAAAATCAAAATTATGGTCATTTTCTAATGAATGTTCTACAAGCATTGAATGATTTTGATTATTTTTTGGATATGATATTTATGTTGGTCTAGACGTTTTTTAAATTTTGGCTTGTTTCTCCAATATAACATGAATTACAATTGAAACATTTAATTTCATAAACTACGTTTGGCTGTTTTAATTTTGGTGTTTTGGTTTTTAAATTTGAGAAAATACTATTTAAATTATTTACAGATTTGCTAGCTAAAATTAAATTGTGTTTTTTGAATATGTGTTTAAATGTGTCATATAGTGGTTCAATGTAGGGTAATGATATGTATTTTTTGTTTGAAGTTTGTTTATTGTTATTGTGGATTCCCGAATTTTGCAAATATTTAACACGATTTTTTATTACTGATTCTATAAGATTTATTGGATAAGAATTTTGAACAAGAGTCTTTTTTATTAAATTTAAATTATCATAAATGAAAAGTTTATCTGAAAGTAAAACAGCTGTAAATATGGATATCAGAAACATAGGATTTTACAATTTTGTGGAGGGTCGCTACGGGCACCAAAGTAAGGTACTGTGCAAAATTTATTCTAAAACTTTAACTAAAATTACCAAAATAAAAAATCGTAAGCTCTTTTTGCTTAAATGTAGAAAAGAAGGAGTATATCCTAATCATGTAATAGGCCCTTTGAAAAGAGCGTATGATATGTCATGTCAGAAAATTGACAGATATGTATCGGATTTCGCTAATAAAATTCTTTCATATGAAATTGAAGTAACTCTAAAAATTCTTACCAAATTAATGTGGAAATTAGATTATACTTTAGGACAGTTAAGTAATTTTCTAGATAATATTACAATAAACAATTTTCTACATTTTGAAAACCAAAAAAATGAAAGGTTGTTTAATAGAATTCGATCGACACGGATTAAAAAGTTGGATAATCTTATTTCTATTAGAGATAAAAACTTTTATATCAAATTTGACCAAAATACAATCGATAAATGGTTAATTAATTATACCAAAACTGAAATTCCGTCAAATTTAAAATACATTTTTGCTTTGGGAAAAAAATTTTCATTACCCTATTTTAATAAAAAACAAGTAGATTTTCTAAACGTTTTAAGTAGCTTAGAGTTTGGTATAAAATCTTTAGATTAAACTTACTTAATTCAAGTTAGAAATAAATTTTGTTCTAATTTTCTAAATTACATTAGGAATATTGATAGGACTTTTGAAAAATCAAAATATAAAATTCTTATTCGAGATCTTTTGGCTTGTAAAAAATTTCTTAAAGAAAATCCAAACATCATTGTCACAGTAGCAGACAAAAGCAATGTTACTGTTTTGATTGACAAAAATGACTATTTTTCAAAAGTTCAAACCATGCTCTCTGACAATAATACATACGTAGAATTAAATAACGATCCCACAGAAAATTTCCAACGTAAAACTTTCAATATTATTAATAAGTTAGAAAAATCTGTTGAAATTAGTAATAATATTGCTAAATCTCTTAAAGTACAGCATCCCATATTTCCTAAATTATACTGCATTCCAAAAATTCACAAACCTAACACACCTCTTCGGCCAATAGTTTCTACTATAGGTTCTTCTCTATATTTCTTATCAAAATTTGTTTCAAAATTCTTACTCAAGTTACTAGTAAATCAGAATACTTTATAAAAATTCTTATGAACTTGTAGATAAATTGAAAAACATAGATATACCAAATAACTGTATTATAATTTCTTTAGATGTTGTTTCTTTGTTTACTAACATTCCAAAAGAGTTAGCTTTAAAAGCATTAATGATAGGTGGATAGAAATTAAAGATTTTACAGACATTTCCAAAGAAAATTTTTTAGAAATTGTTACTTTATGTTTTGAAACATCTTATTTCGCTTTTAATGATAAATTTTATAAACAGATTTTCGGTACAGCAATGGGGTCTCCTTTATCGCCTGCTTTAGCTGAAATTGTCATGCAGGAACTAGAAAAAAGTGTCATTAACTCATTACCTTTCAATTTAACTTTATATTTTCGTTACGTCGATGATATTTTATTGATTTTGCCTTCAGATAAAGTAGACTTTGTTTTAAGTAGATTTAACTCTTTTCATAATAGATTACAATTTACAGTAGAAAAGAAATTAACAATTCACTAAGTTTTCTAGATGTAAATATCATCAGACGTAATAACAAATTAATAACAAATTGGTTTCATAAACCTACGTGGTCAGGTAGATATATTAATTTTCATTCGTATACTTCTAAAAACTATAAAATTGCAACAATTATTTCTTTAACAGATCGAGCTGTTTTACTTTCAGATAAACTTTTCATTTATGATAATTTAAATTTAATAAAAAAGACTCTTGTTCAAAATTCTTATCCAATAAATCTTATAGAATCAGTAATAAAAAATCGTGTTAAATATTTGCAAAATTCGGGAATCCACAATAACAATAAACAAACTTCAAACAAAAAATACATATCATTACCCTACATTGAACCACTATATGACACATTTAAACACATATTCAAAAAACACAATTTAATTTTAGCTAGCAAATCTGTAAATAATTTAAATAGTATTTTCTCAAATTTAAAAACCAAAACACCAAAATTAAAACAGCCAAACGTAGTTTATGAAATTAAATGTTTCAATTGTAATTCATGTTATATTGGAGAAACAAGCCAAAATTTAAAAAAACGTCTAGACCAACATAAATATCATATCCAAAAAATAATCAAAATCATTCAATGCTTGTAGAACATTCATTAGAAAATGACCATAATTTTGATTTTGAAAATACTAACATTTTATATTACGAGTCTAATATTTTCAAAAGACGTTTTATTGAAATGTGTAAAATAAAAATGTCGTCGAATTCTATTAATAAACGTACTGATTTTGCAAATTTAAACGATACATTTTGTAGTTTTTTCGATTCCTTAAATAGAACATAGATCTGTCAATTTTTTAACATTTGTAATGTTCAAATTATTTTTAGATTAAAAAATAAATATAATATACATAAAAAAAAAAAATCAAGTTACTTTTTCAGTTTCCGTTGACAACCTTGTTTGTTTTGACAACATAATTTTCACTTCTGACGAAGCAGTCGAACGACTGCGAAACGTAAAGTGTATTGTTGCGCGATTTAGTGTCCGCTTAGAAGATTTTGTGATACAAATTTCATCGGACAAGAACCAACTGTGAATAACCTAACAAATAAATATAAATGAAAATTGGTGAATTTCTTTTATTTCAACGTTCAGGTCTTATTAAATGACTGTTGATTAAGATATGTTAATATGTATAATGTAAGGAAAGTCTGTAAGCAAATGTAAACATGGATATTATTCATCTGTTTTCTGAAACAGAGGCAGCTGTATAAAAAAATTAAAACACGGTAAATTAAATAACTTCTAAATATTGATTTTAGAGTAAGAATGTAAAAAGTTTATAATAACTAAAAAGCTGTAACGATTAGATATAGAAAACTTTTAACAAAATCCTGCTGCGTGCTGCCAATACTTTACGGAACACTCTGTATGTGTCAAAATAATTTTAGGTTGCAGTACTCAACAGGCAGTAACTCCTTCTGTCGCGTTCTATAAATGAGCTACCGAAGAAGGTGCGTTTAGTGACTCATCCTGTATAAGAGCCCGCGCACACTGCAGACTTACTATCGGCCGATAGTTTATTCTGCATCAAGCTACGAGAAATGTGATACGTGGCTGTACATTAAATTATTAGAGGCCACGTAATCATACTTCTCGTAACTTGATTCAGAACAAACTATCGGCCGATAGAAAGTCTGTAGTGTGCGCGGGCTCCAAGGCGTTATCAGAATGTGCAGCCAAATTTCAGAGCGCGTTTGTTACATAAAAATAAAAGAAATTGTTCAAATAAACAAACTCGAAAACTCCTTCCTTAAAGAGGTATGGCCCCCTAATTAAAATTACAAAAATACTAAATATTTTAGTTTTTTTTTGTAAAACAAAAATATTTTTCACTTCTCTATTTTCACATACAGTAATTTCAATTTGTATTTTATTTTATACATTTTTTTATTCTGTACTTTCTTCACACGTTCTTCTAATTTTAGCAGCTTTCTAAGTTAAAGGTGCAGCAAAAAGTAATCATTGGTTTTTTTTCTTCTAACTTTTCAGTTACACTTTCTAGGACTATTCTTCTAAAGATCAATCTCCTGGTCTTCTCTTTTCTTTGCACACTTAATAGGTGTTGCTTCCTTTCTTCATTCTTTTAATTAATGGCTTCAGTTATTACCAAACCCAGGATTAAATAGTACCGTCGCAACCACGTCCGTAAAGGGTGGCTCGTGGCGCACGATCCGATTTTAATCGGTACGAATTGCGTTGAGAAAAGGTGCTCGATTAGTCGATACGCTCAAACCGAGTAATTAAAAACCATTACAAAATTTAATTTTATTATTTTATCGTAAGTATTGTGAGCCGCACGGAAAATGGTCTTGGCGTCGCTGACTTTGTAACGTGTCTGGTGACCGCTACGTTCTTCGCATAAATCGAGCGATGAAATGACTTGCGCGGCTGACTTTGTGACGTGTCAGGTGACCTCTGTAATTACTGCTACGTTCATCGCGTAGATTGAGTGCCGAAATGACTGGTAAACTGAGGCAGGGATTTTTTAATCCCCGCTCTAGTTATCACTTTTGCATTTTTTATTGTTGTCTCGTTACATCTTCCACTTTCTTTTGGTTTTCTCTTCGTACGTCGTTCTCGAAATGTTTGTTTCATCTCCCCTAACTACTTTCTTTCAGTGCACATTTGAAATGTACTCTTCATTTATCCTTCCTTTTTGGGAATGTTTTCGTTTCTATCTTTCACATCTTAAAGCAGATTGTCTTATTTGTTTTAGTGTACTTTACACTTTTACATTTAAAAGATTAAATAATCATATGAAACATTCTCGGGGATATTCGGTCGAAGAATAATAAATAAATAATGTTTGCCTCCCAACGATACATACCACTTGCCAGCGTCGATATTAATTAAATAATAATGGGAGAGTGCAAATAAAAGATTAACGTAAATTTTCGAATACTCTATTATTTAAATTTTGTTAATACACATGACGTGATAAACAATTTATTTAGAGAACAGACGCACCCCTGCACTATAAACAATAAACATGTTTAGTGTCTACAGGGCGTTTTAATGGAAACTTTCTTTATTGGTATAAATAAATGCACAAATTTATTTCTTCTGTGGGGATGTTGGGACAGTTGCGCTCCCACACATTTGTGCTTTCGATACATGTGCGGGTCCGCAACTGTCCCGGATTTAATAAATACATTATTATATACAGCAGCACAGTTAATAAAAGACTGGGAGTAACCTAGGACAGTCGTTTCTAGTCTTTTTGACTCACATCACTGCGAAATGTTTTTTTTTTCTAAGATTTGTATATTATTTCAGATATATCCCATAGCAGAACAAGCAAGTGCAAGTAGTTATAGCTCGGCCCCATCGACACCTGTAAGTTCGCCTCCACCGCTGGCGCCGGCTGGTTGGCTAGCCAATCATAATAATCCTCATTCGCCGCACTATACACAGGCCGTTTCGGTCAACAACGGTGGCACTCCTCAGGGTCTACACATGGTAATACACGATTAAATTTTAAGGTTGCATAGTGTTTGAATTTTGAAAGAGTAGTCGTGACTGATTTTTGCATTATTATGTTTTTGTACATACATAATTGTCCCATCTCTTATACCATTGTGGACGACTTAATATTAAGCTAAAATTGTATATACATTTTTTTTGTATTGGAAGTAATCAATACGTAGCGCTAGTCTTTTCTTCTTTGTTTGGTTTGTGTTTGCATGGTGTTTTTTTTTTGTTTTTTATTGTGAAGCCTCCTGCTCCTGAAGCGCAGCGCTTAGACGATGCCATTGTCTTCTTAAGGGACCACGCCGAAGTCAACGTAAGTTGAATATTTTTTTTTTAAATACAAAATAAACTTCCATTTGTACAAATCATTGCTTCATAAGTCAAATTGATTAATCAAATGGCATTATAATAGCTTGAATTTTTATAAATGTTAAAGGGAACACGGATGGAAGAAAGACTGGACGATGCTATAAACGTGTTAAGGAATCATGCGGAATCACAGTTAGGTTTAGGACAGCTACCTCCCAGCTTAGGAGGACAGCCACAAATGACAGCACTAAGTTACGCACCACCCCCACCAGAAACACACCTGCCAGACCCAGTGAAGGTGGAAAGGGCGACGTATAATACAAGTAAGAAGTCGAGCACACCGCCAGAACCTAATTCACGAGTTTCCGTTTTTCTAGAAAAACGCAAAGAACCTCCAGACAGTGACACGAAACCGTCTAGTTCTGTAGAAAGTGTAGTTCAAGCAAATTCAACGAGTGGCACATCGACAAAGAGCACGAAAAGGACAAGGAGATAGTAAGTTCGTTTTTTTTCTCTTTTATTAATCTGACTGTACACTATTTCTGTTCATAAGAGAAACAAGTAACTATTACTACATTTCCTAAAGTAAACAAAAAAAAAAGAACAAAATTATGTGCAATTGATTATAGTTCTGCTACCTATATAGTTACTCGTAGTTTAAAATATGAGGTAAGTTCTTGTTTAAGTGCCGCTGATGAGGAAGAAACTGATGATCCAGGAAACAAAGCCATACGCGAAAAAGAGCGTAGGCAGGCCAACAATGTCCGTGAACGGTATGTAATAGCACGCTTCATTAACACCAACCTTTTCGAGATCCAATCCAGTCCCCACTTAAATCCTAGTTTTTTTCGAAATATTACGTTGGTAAATAGCACAATTATCGAATATCGCTTCCTATTTTATCGACATTTAAAATTGAGGTTGTTTTTTTCTTTTAACCGGTTGCATCATCTTTATTCAAATAATTGCGAAAAATATTTAACACTGAGCACAAAAGTGACTTTCGTATTAAATACAATTTTAAATCGTTAAATGTCAAATTTTTGTGGAAAAGTACTGCCAACACAATTTTTTTATAAGTTAATTTCATGGCAAACTTTTTTTTTCTGTCGCATCGTGCTTACACGAGTTGCTTACCTACTTAGTAGATGATTAAAAATTAAGTCAATGAAGACTTGTGAATTGTGCATACAATGGCAGCCTTAGGGGCGGGCAACTTGCAGGGGCCTTGCATCACTCTATGAACTTTGTTTAACTCCTTTAAGTGTGGATACAGTCGAATTTTTCGTCAAAAATAGAAAACGCGAAGGTGGCTACGTACAATAATAAGCAATGTTGTCAAATATCCGATTCAGAATACCGTGTTTGATATTAATAAACGTCAAAATTTTGATTGGTGAAGAAAGTTTGCAATAAATGAAAAGCCTTTTGCAAAGAGTAACAACATTACTGTACTCTATTGATTGGAGTACACAATAATACATTTCATAACGTACTCTAATGAAAATTATAGTGGCGACATCTATTGCTAAATGTGAAAATCTATTACGAAACAAAAGTGACATCTATTATACGGACCGTTGCCAGTTTAGTGATTTTGTCGCTATAGACCTAGTGGCAACTTTCCGTTTCAAATTTTAGTAAATTTAGAGTAGTAATTTTGTGACCGGTTTAGTGACATGTCTTTCATTTAATATTAAAGTCTGTTTCAAATTCAAGAAACCACCAACCTCACAATTTACTTCGTACAGCCGGCAACGCTGCCACATGTACTTGCTAGTGACAAAGTTAGGGGGAGGAAAATTTTAACTGCGCAATTTAAAGGATTTCTGCGTTTTCGCGACATCATAAGATTTAGGGCAAATTAAGTATTAATCTGACATTTTAAATTTTTACGCTAAATTACTAACGCGCATAAATTACAGTGACAACATGAAGTACCAACCAAAATATATCTGGGAAGTTTGCTTTTGGGCAACATACTTCAACAGGTGGTGGTTTTTTTAATTTTGACACCGACAGTAACTAGTTTAGTTATTTTTTTTAATTTTGTGGTTAACTTCTGTAATAAAATAATTAACTATGTTCGCCAACTTACCAGCAAAACCTATAAACTTATGTATGCCCAATATTTTCAACTAACGTCTAGGGGACAAGGTCTTTGAAGAGTTGGCAACACTGAGAGTGTTGATTGTTGATCACTAAAGTCTCCAAAAAATAGTACTGAATGCATAGGCGCTTTGATGCGCATAAAGGAATGAGCGCCGATTTAACTACGAATTATTTTTCCGATATAGCGAGAATATAACGAGAATATAACGAGTGTTTTTTTTAAATTTGACGTCAAAGTAGGCCTTGAAGAGGCATTTGTGAACGTGCAATGAATTTTTCACAGCTAACTTGACGTCGGATTTAAAAAACCACTCGTTACTAATCCACTTCGTCACATTTAATTTAGTTATTCTTTGTATTTTTGAGGATACTACATAATTTCAAGAATAAAGAATGAATACCATAAAGAAAAAGTGTGTTTAGGTAAAACATGTTATACCAATATATCATATAGTCGTTATATGGCACTGGACCGATTGAGATTTAGGTCAGCAGGAGTAGTGAGTAATATACAGATAAACGAGCCTAAGATTTGGAGTCTTTATTGATCACAGTATAAAGCTGTCTATACATAGAGTTTGAGCATTTTAGGTTGAAGACATGGTCAGAGTTGCCAATTTGAGGGATTTATGCCTTTTTGGAGATTTTTTATACCCAAAAGGGATGAAGGACCTTCTTTAAATTAAACACGATTATTTTGAGGGACTTTTGGAAACTATGAAGCTTTGTATTTCTTCCTTTTTTGTACAGACGATCAAAATTTAAGTCACCAGATCAGCTGACAAAAAAGTAACCAGTTACCAACCGAAAAGTATCATTTTAAATTTTTGGGCTCGTTGCGATTTATTTTAATTTTTAACATTACTATTGAGGCTTTAAAAATTATGTGAAATATTTAAGTACAAATTTAAATTTACAACACAAGTTAATAGATTAATAAAAAAAATGAAAAGAAAGGTGGCAAAACAAAGAAAACAATGTAATAAAAATTCAAAAATAATCAAATTAAAAAAAAAACAAAAGACAATCGATTTTACAACAAAATTTAATAGATTAATAAATTTTAAAAAGAATTGAAAGTGATAAAAAAAGAAAACAAAATATGTATGTAACAAGAAACAATAAATTTATGACCGAGATTCAAGATTTTTTCTTCTCATATATTATGCATGTATTATAAAAATTAAAAAATATTCCAATTAAAAAAATAAAATACCTAATAACAAAACACGATCGATTTTACAACACCATTACAGAATACTAATCTATACAGAAGCGTCATTCGAGGCGGTACCTTTGATCTTCCGTACAATCTGCCGATGACCTTGGCCATTTAAATCAGTAGTGCATTAGAGATGCGTGCGTGCTTTGAAAATATTTAAAGATGAGGTGGAAATGGAATTATAATCTACGCTATTAATTTTAAAGTGAGTTCCACTTGTGGCATTGGTGCGCACTCAGAGGGTGCGTTCGACATTACGCTCGGGGCACGCTCGGAGCAGAAGTGTGAGGGAGAACGAATGAGTTTCAGTGTATGTAAGAGTGAGACAAAGGAAGACCCCGAGCGCTCTGACCGTAATGTCGAATGCACCCACTATATCATTAGGTCTGTTTCTGTAACAGTCCCTGACTGATCGGAAACTGTCAGAACCGTGCGCCGAACAAAGTCTCACATTTAACGTAGCTCTTAAAAGCGGTAATTAATTCGATGAGCGAATATATTTAACAGTTTCAAACTAGTCCGGAACGCTGCAGAAAAAGACCTATTTTCATGCACCTAATAAAACATATTCTATATTTTTCGAATAAAATTTGTACTCACGAGCCTTATAAGCACAAACGGTACCCCATTTCCTTTTCTCTGCTACACGTTTATCGCTCATTTCAGACATTTTTACTGTAAATGTTATTCAGTTATAATTATTATTAAAATTTTCTCTCAACTCTTACTGGGTCGCACTTGGGTAGTTTTCGTTACGAAATTTTACTCCGCCATGCTTCTTCATAGGTAAATTTATCCATCCTGTGTTAACTCGAGGGTAACGCATTCTTTTTCTCTCGCGTTACGCCTTCAAGCAAGGCGTTGAAGGAAACGCGCGAGTGTTGCCGAGTGGACACGAAAGACATTTAAACTGGTAGTGCACTTCTTACTCTTTCTAATTATTAACTTCCTTTTCAAGTGATGCTTCTGTTTAGATTAGTATTCTGTGACACCATATTAATTTAATAAATTTAAATAAATAAATTCAAAAATATGAATTTATATAAAACAGTTTAGAATTTACAAGATAAAAATAAATAAAAGTTACTAAGGCCCAGTTGTACAACACCAGTTTAAATTTAAGCTGAAGCTTAAACCCATAACAACGATTATTTCAACAATTGTTGCTAAGGGTTTAAGCTTTGGCTTAAAGTTAAGTAAGTTAAGTAATTGTACAACTGGGCCCTAATGTTATAAAATTTTTCTTGCTGCCTAGATTTTGCGAAAAAGCACCAGAAAATTCCGATTTTTTTCTTAATAATAATAAATAAAATTCCTGAATTCCTCTAGGCCCGCCGAGTCTGCTCCCATTCCTCGGCGGGCCTAGACTCGTTTCTTAATTACTGTGGCACTGAGGGCGAACCCGGCCGGGTTTGAAAATATTATGCTGTTTAAATAAAAAAATTGACCGAGGAATTCAGGAATTTTATTTATTAATAGTTACCGGTCAGGAAACAATCTTTCTTAAATAATAATAATATGTATCACAAAATCTTCTAAGCGGACACTAAATCGCGCAACTATACACTTTACGTTTCGCAGTCGTTCGACTGCTTCGTCAGAAGTCGATTTAGTGTCCGCTTAGAAGATTTTGTGATACAAATTTCATCGGACAAGAACCAATTGTAAATAATAATATGATTTATTTCGGAACATAACTGAGTTACAAAATACAGAAAAACAACAATTATTTGTGAAGACAATTTATTAAACAATTTCCTTGAGGTATATAGAACACCAAATTCTGATTTTGTAAGTCTGTGTCGAATAGAATACTTCTTTTTTCCTGATGTTATAATTATTGATAAGCTTGCATATTGAATAAAATCTTCTCTGTTTTTGAACAAAAACAATAAACATTTGTAAATGTACAGACCAGATAAAGTTAATAATCACCTTGTTAATTCAACAACAAAAACCACTAGATCTGGTGATAAATCACCACCTTTGGCAACACTGTGCCAATGAGACAATCATCACATCTCTCTTTGTTATTTTACTTTACGGGAGTGCGTTTAGAAAGTACGCCCGAACGCGCACCATTCGTTCGAAAAGTAGGATGTTTCTGACGTCACATCCCAGAACGTACACTCGCACCGTTCTGAAACTTCATCCGGACGACGCACTTTTCATCCTTCTTTTTACTGCGGCGTTTGGTGTGTGACTTGCGCATTAGACCTGTTTACGTTGTAACATTCGAAATTGTAAGTTTTAACAATGGTTTTATTTTAACTTACAAAAGTAATGAAAATAGAAACAGTAATAGTGGCTATCAGTGTAATATCTGCGGCGATATATTTACATAATTCAGCGTCTATAGTCCATATAAAATAAATGCGCATGTGCGGGGTTACACACACCACAAGCGTTCATAAAAGTGGATAAAAGGATAGGAAGAGAAGGTGTGACGTATATTTCTACGTCACACACCATTCGGAATGTTTACACTGAGAATCTAAACGCACTCCTGGAGAAGAGAAATTATCGGTAAAACAGTTTCCGTCATGTCTTCAGCACACGCGTTCATTTTGACATCTGTTTCACATTGCCAGTGTTGTCAGATGGGTCGGTTTTACTCTTTTTTCGCCTTTTTCTGACAAGAAAAAGTAAACACTCCCTTAAAAGGAATAATTTTTGCAGACGGAGAAAGCTTTTAGGTATATGTACTTTATAATAATAATTATTATTTTCTTTAATAAATCAAATGTTATGTCTTTGGCACAAGGTTTTTTATTTTTGAACGACCCGTTTCGCCTTTATATTGGCATTTTCAAGTTCTATAATATTGTACCTAAAAATTAATAATTAATAATAATAAATTAAATATGTATAGTTTAAAATTACTACATATGGAATAGAAAAGTAACACAATGGAGTTTTGGAATTTTCCAATGTTGGGAAAATTATGTTGTTGGTTATTTTATTTTTAATACGTTTAAAAATAAAACAGGTTTAATTGGAAAATTATTGAAGTAAGCTATTTGAATATGTAATTATATTAATTTCATGTTTAAAATCAGATTGGCTCATAGGGATAGAAAAGACACAGTGAAAAAGTGATTGAAAAATTGCAAATTTATGTTCAAAAGGATGAAAAGAATAATAATTATTAATACAATTATGTGTGTATGTGAGTTTTCTATAAATTTTATATCTAAGTTGATTATGTATTTTGAAAATTGTTAAATCTAAAAAGTTTATTGAATTATTTTGTTCAATTTCTAAAGTAAATTTTATATCGTTATGAAGAGAATTAAATTCATTTAATAAATTACTTAAAGAAGAAGTAGGTCCGTTATACTCGTATATTATAAAAATGCCATCAACATATCTTCCATAGAATTTAATGAATTTTTTATAAGGGCTGTTTGAAGAAAAATAATTTAGTTCTAATTTGTTCATAAATATATCTGCTAGAAACGGAGATAATCATTAAATTCTATGGAAGATATGTTGATGATATTTTTATAATATATGAGTATAACCATGGCCAACTCCATTAACATTCACTGACGTGTATGTATGGCCGTTTCAATTTGACTTTTAAAAATTTGACGGGTACTCCACTCAGCGCCTCTTGTGAGTTTTTAAGTAATTGCAGTTGCCATTACGTTACTATCAGTAGTTCTGTAGTATCTTTAATAGGGAGCGCTGAGTGGAGTACTCCATGGCATGCTTTTCGAAACCGAATTTTAGGCGAATTGACACGGCCATACATACACGTCAGTGAATGTTAATGTTGCTGGCCATGGTATAACGGACCTACTTCTTCTTTAAATAATTTACTAAATGAATTGAATTCTCTTTTTCAATGTATTTTCGTCTACAAAAAGATATTTTTTAGTTTTACAAGTTGGCAACACTGAACGTACAACATAATTCAATCAGAACTCGGAGTATATTATACATTGTGATTTCTTGAAAACGATCCACCTGAAATATTTCAAAAATAAAAAGGTGCTCATTTTGAGTGAATGTTTTTTTTTCCAGTGTTGTTCATTCTGAAATAAAACGTCGCTAACACACTGTTATTTCCAACGCCTAGCGAGATGTTTAAAGATTTAGTAGACGAAAGTGTTAATTTTTCAGTTTGTAATTAATTTTTTTCTAAAAAAACAGATACATTAGCGCATTCTTTAGAGGATAAGCTTTCATTTGAGATACCACACGATGGGTCATTTCATTAAAAAATTTTGGGAAGATATTCGTGGGGGCACGGGAGTAAATGTCAAAAGTGTGATTCAAAGGTCCAAACATCCCTCCCTTAGAATAAAAGCAGAAGTGTTTTTAGAAAATTTCATTTTCCTTTTCATTTTTGAAATATTTCAGGTGAATCGTTTTCAAAAAATCAGCCTGTATAAAATTCGTATACGATACATAAAAAAATAAAAATGGCAATATGTATTGCTATTAAGCTGTGTTTATTTTTGTGGAATTCCCCGAACCAACCAGAGTTATGCAACGGGCCCCCGCAATTATTAAGGCCGCCCCTAAATAATTCTGTTAATAAACACATATCTTACCAATTTTAGTTTAGTATTACACTAAAAATTTTGATTAATTTAAAAACTTTGAAACAAATCAAATTAATATTAGACTTTTTTAATTCTCTGAACAACTCTGCTATCATTTAATTAAAAAAAAAAGGAATGAATCCGTAGAGCGAAAGGTCGATTATAGAACGAATTAAAAGCGACTTCTAAACATTGCGAAACAATTTCGTAGAATTAATTAATCAATCAAAAAAGAATAACCTGTCCTAAAACCAAATCCTTCTACACATTGATTTTGAGGCTCATATTCAGAAATGCAAATGTTACACAAATCAATTTATTACACAAAAATGAATTAGATTTTGTAACATTCGTGCTTGCGAATTGGCCAGCATGTGTAGTTGTTGAATGTATATTCTTGATCTCTTTTCTTTCTGCTTTTACACTTTGAATATGGGCCTACATATAGCAGTCGAAGGAAAAGCGTGTTATTACAACGACACATTCCGTTTTTCTTGTGCGTTTTTAATTTTAGTCACGAGCTGCAAAGCAAGCCACAAGTTAGCTTACTTACTTAACGTTAGTTGTTCTAGTGCGGACGAAACGGAAGAGGGGGAGTTAGATCCTGACATTAAAGCGCAAAGAGAGAAAGAAAGGAGGCAAGCTAACAATGCTAGAGAAAGGTGCGACTCTAAAACTTTTTTTCTTGTTTTTTTTTTTACCAAATCATTTTCATTCAGTCACTTAATGTAAGCCTATATTCTTTGTGTACGATTCATTTTCTCCGAAATAATAGTTTAAGTAACGTGTGTGTTTTCTTTGTTCGTCAACTTTTAGAATACGCATTCGTGACATAAACGAAGCACTGAAAGAACTGGGTCGGATGTGTATGGCACATCTAAAAACAGACAAGCCACAGACCAAACTAGGAATCCTTAATATGGCTGTGGAAGTCATAATGACCTTAGAGCAACAAGTTAGAGGTGAGTTGAATGACGTTGGGTGTATCGACCTGATTTTGTGTGTCGTAGAACGTAATTTAAATCCGAAGGCTGCTTGTCTGAAGAGACGGGAGGAAGAGAAGGCGGAAGATGGTCCCAAATTGGGTCCGGGTCCACATCACATGCTCACGGCACCACACTACCCAACAATTCCTGTAAGTAATCTCCGTTTTAGTTTCCAACCGCCCGAAACGTATTAAGTTATGGTTCTAGGGCCCACCGCCCAACTTGCCTCACAATCCCGGACAACCACAATAGCATTGCTAGTGACCATCAGAAATTCCAAGTGTACATACACATGTTCGTACAAACGGCTCTCATCATTCATCAAACCATCATGCATAAACAATATTATATTTTTTTAAAAAATGTTCAGTAGTGATACTGTGTTTTGTATTAATTTTCTCTCGTCTTTTAGTTCGTTCTAAATAACATAAAGAGAATGAGATTCTATTCGTGTGTCGCTCACACGTGGTTCACACAATTTAATCATTATTATTATCATTATTTATAGTTTTTAATTAAGTGCCAAAATGATTCATAATACTCTCTCTCTCTATTAACGGTGAATTATGAAAATTTATGATCTCTATTTGTAACAGTTCTAGTGCGCAGTGCATCATCGATCGACATTCTTGACATTAGCCAGTTTTGTTAGTTAGAGAAATCATCGAGGTGTCTTATTTTAATTGAGCAGTAGCAGTGCAGCAATAGATTCAAAGTAATTTTAAAATTAAATCTTATTACTGCAGGAGCATGTTCACAACTTGGACAAACAAAAATGATTAATTTTTAGACTGAGAAAGCAGATAAACAAAATTTACTGAAGAGCATTAAAGTTTTGATCGATTGTTGAAACAAAAACATTTAATTTTTAACCTAAAAGGGGGGTTAAACAAAATTAAAAAATGTTATTGAAGTGTAAATTATTTTGGAAGCTCATTTTTTCTTACAGTAATTGAATAATTACTGCAATACACAAATGTGCAAGAGCAAATTATTTTGGAAACTCAATTTTTTACAGTAATTAAATAATTATTATAAAAAAAAATACGTTGCATTGTAATTTTCATCAAAATTTCGATTGATCATTCAAACAAAAATAATTAATTTTTAGACTGAAAAGATGGTTAAACAAGAATTGTAATTAAAAGAAAATATTTTGAGATTCTTTACAGTAATTCATTGCAGTTTTCATTGATTGTTTAAACGAAATTTTTAGGTTTTAAGCAAAATTGAAAATTAAAATAAAATACACTGACGTGCATTGAAATTGACCCACTTCACGCTTTTGACTTTATTGTTTCTTTTTTTTACCCGTTTCAAAAGGCCGAAGAAATCTTAATAAATTTGGCTTCATGTTAAATGGTCTTTCGAACAACACAGGCTTCTTTTAAATAAGATATCTAGTTTCAATTCAAACAAAAAAAAATCAAAGTCAAAAGTGTGAAGTGGGTCAATGTCTTTGCACCTAAGTCTATTATCGGAGAGCAAATTATTTTGATTTTTTTCCAGTATTCATTTATATATTGTCAATCACATCACATTTAATTGATCATTCAAATAGAAACAATTAACATGTAGGCAAAAGTAATACATAATTAAAAGAATATATTATCGGAGAGCAAATTACTTCAGAAGTTCCAGATTTTTTACAGTGTATTGTGATTTGCATAAAAAAGTTTTGATTGAACGTCCAAACAAAAAAAAAGAGAAAAAGAAAAGTTACCTAACATACTGTGCGTTCAAATAAATTCCTGATTAAAGTAGGCTATGATTTCTTCAATCTTTTTTCTCTTAAGGGATTGTAGAACTGACAGATGTCCAATTATTTTAAATTGAATAAACGTCAATTTGTGGTGACACTTTGTATTTTCGATTTATCCGCTAGCGCCAACCCCACATGTGGCCCTGCAATCGCTGCTATTATGGCCGCTCAAAGTAGGGAGATTGGTAACAATAATTATTTACAAATGGTCAAGTAAGTGTGACACGTGATGGCGTGTTTAAACTGCGTACTCTAAGGTTACTGTATCGAGAAGGTAGCGCCAACTTTCTATCTCTTTTAATTTGGGGTTAATCAAATTCATTCATAAACTCCTTAGCAACGGTAACTTGTTATGTATCTAACCTTTTTCTTCTTTAGCGTTTCATCGCTTCCTTTTTAATTTGGAGGACGAAGCCGCGGAAATTAATGGCGGTACCTTCTAAATACAGTAACCTTAGCGTACTCGTGGTAACGTGCGTTCAAAAAAATCCGTTATTGAGAGGGCTCTGAACTTGCTTTTATTTCATGACGGCACGTCGTAGCTTAGTATAGGGAAAAGCAGCTAAGTTTGCAGTGACGTCATGAACATGAATGCCTAGTACGTTTATAGTAGCTATGAAGCGACTTAACGGTTGCCATTACACCTTTTCTTTTCCAAAATATTTAATCAAAAAAGCAACTAACTCCTTTGATTGGCTACGCAGTGGTTTAGGCATTTTAGTCTAATGCGAACTGACACGAAACAATAAGTAAACGAATGTAATTTAAGAAAATTTCACCACTGAAATCTCATAACCTCAACTGTCAAAATCGCGAAGTCGTACGAATGACCGATATGTAAACGTATAATAAGGGTTCTCACTCACAAACATAATAGTACATATATTTTTATTTATTTATTCCATTATTACTTAAATAAGAATAAATCGCTGCAGTAAATGTGAATCTTATTTACAAAAACTCTGTAACTGCATTAAATTCAGTGTGTTAAATGCTGAAATTATTTATTGTATTTTGTTTACAATCAACTGGTACGTAATACGTCATTAATTGCGTAAGTGCGTAACTGCAAACTTATGTGGTTTTCCCTATACGTACGTTGCAACCTCGAACAATTGCGAACCGTTAACAGCGTCAACTGTCAAAGGCTTTGTTTAAATCTTCCAGGTATAAATGTTTTATTTCATTAGTTGCTTTCTATCATCCATTTTGTAGAAAATCATAATTAAATGGATGTAAAAAGTTAGGTTATGTTTCAAATAATCGTGTCTTTGCATGCAAAATTTGCGTTTGACATAAGCCTACTTGATAACTTTTTTTTAACGCATTTTATTGGAGTTTGCAGCTAAACGTTCGCCACCTGGTGTCAATTAAACAAACCCTTGTATGCTATATAACATCTCGTGTTTTGGCGTCGATTCTGAGTATATGATGTATCAGCATTGTGTTATATGTGATATTTACATTAAATCAGCTTGTGTATTTGTATTGGTACGCACTTAAACACGTGCATTTCAAAAATTCCGAATAGCTTACAGAGGTTCAGATTTATCCGCGGTAGCGCTGCGATCTTAAAATCAAACGCCTATATAAAGTGCTGTCACCTGACTTTTACATCCTACGTTGAGTAATTCAGTTGCATCATGCAGCGCGGTGCTAGCGAATTTTTTTTTTTTTTTTGGTAAAATAGAATTACAACACAAAAAAAAAATTATCGAAAGTGACGACTGTCCTGTAAACTCTTGTATTGCGCGTTGCCAACTTTATTTAAAAAAAAAATCACAGATTACTTCAATCAGGAATTTATTTGAACACACTGTATTATTGTTAACGAGCAACTTCAAAATTAATTGTTTTTACAAGAAACTTAAATTTTCTTTTCACTTGTACAGGGTGATTCACGGAAACCGTGAGTGTGAGTAGCTTCAATAGGTATTTGTTTGTTTATATGTTCATTATGTAGACACTCTGAGTAAAGTACTTGGAATATTTCCAATTATATCCGAATCAGTGGCGGACTGAGACTAAAAATATTAGTTGCCATGAGTCGGGCGGAGGGGGGGGGCTCCCACAACTGTAAAGCTAACATTTTAAAAATATTCTTTAATGTTTATATGTCCGTCTCTCTTTCTCTCTGACTAAAGTACTTGGAATATTTCCAATTAGGAACAGAATCAGTGGCGGAGTAAGACCAAAAATATTAGTTGCCAGGAGACGAGAAGGGGGGGGGGCTCCGACAACCCTTAAAGTTATCATTTTTAACATAGTGTCTAATATTTATATGTCCATTATGTAGGTAGATACTCTCTTCACTAAAATACTTAGAATATTTCCAATTAGGAACAGAATCAGTGGCGGACTAAGACGAAAAATATTAGTTGACAGGAGACGGGAGGGGAGGAGGGGGGGGCTCCGACAACAGTAAAGCTATCATTTTTAACATATTGTTTAATGTTTATATGTCCGTTATGTAGACACTCTCTCTGACTAAAATACTTGGAATATTTCCAGTTAGGATCAGAATCAGTGGCGGACTAAAACCAAAAATATTAGTTCCCAGGAGACGTGGAGGGGGGGGCTCCGGTAAACGTAAGGCTATCATTTTTAACATATTGTCTAATGTTTAAGGGGGGGCTCATTTCACAGAGGCTCGCAGAATGTCTTCTTAAAAAAATAGAATTCTCATTTTAAAATTACATACGTCTTTGTTATACAGGGTGAGTTATAATTACATGTAAAAATTTTTACGAAAGTTTCTTTAGGCCAAAACAAAGCAATTTAACTTAATACATCTTAGTACCAAAATGCTCCCTTAAAAAGAGATATTAAAGAAAACATTTCCATTTCCATTTGTGATTATAACTTGGAAGGTGATTATTCGATTAATTTGAAAATACATACATTATAATAAACACAAAATTAACAAAGTAATTATTTAAAAATAGAAAACTCAACAAATGTTCCAAATGCTCCCCTCTGAAAAAAAGCACCTCTTTAGTCACTCGTTATATACAGCTGAATTCAAAAAAAAACGGGAAATGATTTTTTTCCAGTTGTAAATTTGGTTCCATTTGTCAGTTAATTGTTTACTTGACAATACATACATATCTTTATAAGAAATTAACCTATTTACCTATGAACTGACATACCGTCACATAATTCTAACCTATTTTTAATAAATCCATTTTCACACTGAAAATATTGAAAAAAAACGTGTCGATTTATTTTGTCATTTCCCGATTTTTTTTAATTCAGCTGTAAAATACTATTACACATAATTATAACTCATGCTGTATATACACAATTAATCTTTGTTTATTCTTGCATAATAAGAAACTTGGACAAAAATGCCCTTTATAACATTTTACTAAATTCATTCGTTTAGTCTTTTAGGTGCCTATTGTTAATTTTCCACGCGTTACGGAACGTTATGAATGGCACTGTATATTTACCAAAATTACATGCTCTTTCGTATTATGTTTAAATTACTTGCATTGTCACGTAAGCCAATTTTTGTTCTGTGACTTGCATTTTGATTTAGTGCTGCTATATATGTACAGGGTGTCCCATTTTCGATGGTATCTTCGTTAATAATGGAAATAGAAAAAAACCGAGCACGCAATATTGGGTCAACTTTTTATGCTAATTTGAATGGCCAACTTAAAACTTTGCTGTTCCTTGCCATTTTCGCGGTACAGTTGAAAAACGAAAAATTCATCAAATTTTCAAATGCGCATATTATTTTTATTTTTAAAAATATCGAAAAATGATACAGGCATTTTTTATTCGGCTTTTAACGTAGATTATGATTCTTTAATCAAATCGCACCAAAAGTTCATAATAACCGAGATATAACCACAACTAATATGTTTTTTTTTAATGGAAGCCCTAGTTGGCTTTGACATTTTTAAAAAGGGTATTTTTTCTGCTTGAATCATGATCTATGTTAAAAGTCGAATAAAAAATGCCTTTATCATTTTTCGATATCTTTAAAAATAAAAAAAAATATGCGCGTTTGAAAATTTGAGGAATTTTTCGTTTTTCAATTGTACCGCGAAAATGGCAGGGAACAGCAAATTTTTAAGTTGGCCATTCAAATTAGCATAAAAAGTTGACCCAATATTGCTTGCTCGGTATTTTTCTATTTCCATTATTAACGAAGATACCTATGGAATACCATCGAAAATGGGACACCCTGTACATCCAATTCTCCTTTTTTTTTTATTCGATCGCACGGTATATTCTTTAATTTCCTACTTTAGGCTTTATCCTGACTGCTTACTATACGATCCACCTGTAAGAACATGTTTTGACTTTGAAAAAGGACATTTACAAAAGAAATCAAAATTTAAAAAGACAACTTCATTTTTCAAGTTGATGACGTCACTTCTGTTTTGTGATTCTGTTTCTAATTTTTCTTTGTTTCAAAGATGGCTACATTTAGGTGTACATCTTATTATTACTTTTACTTTAGAACAATGAATGCTAACAGAAGCTGCAGTGAAAGAGGCCAACCTTCTTCTGTTCTGTTTTCTTATTTGCAACGGAGCCCCCTCGCCCTCTTTATTTGCAACGGAGATCAGTTCACTTTTACCCAAGATCACATATTTATTAAGTTTGTATATTTTATTTGTCAAAGTGATCTAATCCAAAGTGACACAGATCACTTCCTCCCTTACCGATGCTGCACCTGCCGGATTTAAAGATCAGTTGTTTCAGTTTAGGAGGGGATATAATATTGCAGCTAACGTTAAACAATCCCTCATGCAAATAATAAAACTGTTATTATATACATACTTAATTCTTTTTGTGAAATACTTGTTAAAAATAACTTCATTTGAATGAAAATATAATAAACAGTGACTTCATTTGAATGAAAATAACAAGTGATCAACTGAAAAACGAATTAGAGTTGGCGTTGCAACCAAACACGCATGTGTGCATTTAGTTCATCGGACGTTCGGGACGTTCCTTCGATCACTTTTTCAACGTTTCTATTCGAACTTTTATAATTTATAATTTATAACATAATTAATTGACAATAAATGTTAGTATGTCGTTATTCAAGACCCACTTTTAAATTCCAGCGCCTGCTCTAATTCGTTTTTATGTTGATCACCGGTTATAATAATGACGACTAGTGACTTTGGCATATTTTATTTGTAGCTAAGACGGATCAGTTAGATCAGTTTACTTTCAGTTAAAGTGAACTGACCAAAGCTGCAAATAAAAGGCAACTACTGTTTCTAAAAATTCAAATTTTTTTTTTATTTGAAAGTTGGCTACAGTTAGGTACGTCCAGACGATTTCAAAAAAAATCGAGTACAGTTAATTTTCCTTGGTTTAATTCGTTCACGTCAGTGTCGTCATTTTTACTGTCAAAATGACAGACAAAATGTCACATTCAACTAAAAGTGACAAAGTTCTAATTCTTTCTAAATTAGAGGAAGCTTGGCCAATAAGGACATCATATAATTTGTCTAAAAGTAAAAGTTTCAGGAAAATAGAATTTTAATTTTTTTAAATGCTTCGAAAGACATAGATTTACATTGTCAAAAAATTGTTGTAATGTTTCCGCATTCTTGATTTTTTCGATGTACTCAATTTTTTTGCAATTCACTGGACATCTCATTAATTTTACTTTAGAACGATGGATGCTAACAGAGGCTGCAGCAAGAAGAGTCCAACCTTTTTCTGTTGTGTTTTCTTATTTGCAACTGCCCGCTCCCCCTTCGCCCTCTTTCCCCCTAAACTTCTAGCCAAATTAAATGGAAGATAATTGTTTTAATCAATAATAAAATAATTACTGATTATTTTTCTTAAACAAAACTGAAGTGTAAATAATTTAATTAATAATAAAATAATTATTGATTATTTTTTTTAACAAAACTGAAGTGTAAATAAAGTTCATCAATATTTAAATGATAATTTGTTTACTTATTTTTAAGAAACATCAGTTTAATCCTGATCGCTTTACTTTACGACTCCACCTGGTGAGGACCTTGAAAAGGTAATTTACAAAAAAAATGGAAATTTAAAAACTTCACTTTTCAAGGTGATGACGTCACGCTTCAATTTTGTGACAATTTCTAAAGATTCAGTTTTTATTTTTTTTTAATTTGAAAGTTATTAATTTTACTTTAGAACAATGAATGTTAATAGAGGTTGCAGTGAGAAGACTCTTTTCTGTTTTCTTATTTGAAACTCTCGCCCCCTCCCCGCCCCCTTTATAATTCTAAGTCAAATTAAATAAATAAATAAAATAATCATTAATTTTATTGAGTGACTGGCTAATGAAGACAAAAAGTTTATATGTTTGGTCATTACTCATTAAATTATAAGAAGAAGAAGAAAAAGACAAAGAGTTGCTTTTGTTATGTATACTTACCTCTCAAATGTTTTAGTTCCTAGATCATCTAAAACTAGCAAGTGTTTAATTAAAAAATTCATCAAGTAACCTTTGAATTTTTCACAACATCGTGAAGCAGGTCTTGAATCTTGAAACGTCACTTTAGGTTATGTCACATTATAAGAAGAAAAAAAAAGACAAAGAGTTACTTTTGTTATGTATACTTACCCGTCAAATGTTTTAGTTTTTAGATCACATAAAACTAGCAAGTGTTTAATTTAAAAAAATCATTGAGTGACCTTTGAATTTTTCACAACATCGTGAAGTAGGTCTTGAACCTTGGAACGTCACTTTAGGTTATGTCACGTTAGGTTATAAGCAGACTTCGGACGCAATGAATGGGCACACTGAGAAAACAAAATGCATTGATATAACAGTTTTCTTTTTGTTGTGAATAAAAATGTTGATTACACTAAAATTTTTGTTAAATAGGTATACATACACATGTTACTGTAACAAAAATATCATTTTAATTTTGTGTGGTTACTTTAAATAAAATTTATTATTACAGAAATTTACAACTAAATATTTGGTTTATTGTAAACAAAGTATTTGTGTAACATTAACAGTAAGCTATTTGATTTATTTGTTTTGACATGGTAATCTGATTAGTACAAAATAAAATTAATGACATTTATATAAATGTTAAATTATAAAAAAAATTGTTTGAACGTATTGAAACGAAATCTTTTGTTGGACAAACAGTTTTTTGGTTGGATTAACACATCTTGTTTTCTCAGTGCACGTCTCATTGGTCCTCGTGTCGCGTAACCAATGGCAACGCTCCGAAATGTCCGAAGCAAAACGTAACACACTGTTTAACACCTGTCGTTCATTCGAATGCCAATCGGTTTAGGAAGTCACTCTGTCTTCTTTCGTTAAAAAATCAAAACCGACTTGATGAATTTTTCAGTAATATAATAATTGTGAACATTCGATATGCAAATTTTCAAACAAAAAAAAATTGAAATTATTTATACTCTTGGAGTAGGTGACCATTTTCTTTGAACCACCCTGTATATCAACATATTTTATTTAAAAAAAAAATGAGATTTATGTGGTACATTTTGAAAAACCCCTCGGGATTTTTCGTTTTGTAAATAACTATTAAAATCGTACGTTAAAAGAATTCCGTTGTTCAGGAATATATGGGAATCTCACCGCAAGCGTCGCCATAGGACTATTTTATTTTAATTTAAAATAAGCAAACGAATAAATCTTTTACCCCTTCAGATAATTGAGTGCCTCCCCCCTTTGTTTATTACTTTTGTTTTAGCCTGTAACCTCTGCTTTAATGTCGTAGGTATAAAGCTTGCAGCATTTAGTAAATAATCGTCATTGAATACGCTCGTAACATTTCTTCAGATTTTGAAAGTTATTATTTTGTTTATTTATTTTTAAGAAACATCAGTTTATAATTCTGATCGCCATCTTAATTAAATACATTGTGATATCAGTTTATATACAAGACAAGTTTTTATTTACAAATTTATTTTTTATACGCATGTATTATTTCCCCCGATTTTTTTCTTTCTTTTTTATATTCATTACGTACAGTGTGAACCACGTGTAACTGTGCATTTCATTTCTAACGAAATTACATCAAACGTGCGCCAGTATTCAGAAAATTTTTTAATCACTCTAGTGCCTCTCACCGGATAATTCGGCCGGAGTATTTTTTTTTTCAGGCGGTTTCGCGGAATTATCCGGTAAGAAATTTGTATATATTTATATTTTACGCGCTCTCGGGCAGGATTTGACCCCCGAAATTATCGTGTGGAAATTACACTGTACAGTCTTTCTTTTAGGGTAGCTTGCGATAATTTCAAATCGTGCCCCAGAGTACGCTGACGAAATCTTTTTTTTTCTTGTTTGTTTTTACGTAAAATGTTCTATTTATAGAATTGAACTGTTTTTAAGATTGTCTATTGTTTATCGATCGTGTATTTTTTATTTTATATCAATCAGTTTTTTGTCTCTCTCTCTACTTAAGTGTTAGTGCAACTTTTAATTAAAAAAAAAACTTAGTTTGTATTCAGATTAATAAATACAATTTTTCACAATTTATTATGTGTTAAGTTATAATTGTATTTTAGTTTATATTATTTAAGTGTAACTTTTATTTCTTAAGATTTATTTAGAGTAAGCATGTAATATTCATATCGTAGTAGTGTAGTGAATACTTATTTATATTATTGTTTCTTTTTCATTGTTAAATCATATGCTAGTAGGTTCAATTGTTTTTTTTTTAAATAATTATATATATTTTTTTTAATACTTACTTAACTAGGTAACACACATTGAAACTTATAACAAATACATGATTTTATCTGTCCAGTATTAGGATCACCTGATTTAATATAAAATAGTACAAACATTTGAAGCTACTACATTTTGGTCCTCCTTTTTTCGTTGTATAATCTGCAATTTTATTTCGTATTTTTATGTTGGTAGAAACAAAATGTAATTTTGCAGTTTTGTTCTCCCTTTGCAATACTGTGTAAGCATAGTATATTTCACTTTGTGTTAGAACCGGTGTCATAAAAATATGGTTCCATTCCAAGTAAGCGGCAGCCTCGTGTTGTTATTATTTTTTTTCGTATAGGCAGCGCAGCCTTTCAATGGGGCGGGGCGGGGGGGTTTGTTCAGTTAATTAATAAAAATCTTGTTTACGCTACACCTGATGATAATAATTGGCAGCCATATTTTCTTTTTGTGTTTAATTCGATCTAGTTAGAAAAAATTTTCAATATTGGTGCAAGAAGAAAAGCTACAAGTTTCCTGAAATTATGCATTGCCTACGAATTTTGTAAATTGTTTGGACGTTTTATGATGAGATATATTTTTGTAGTTACTACTGTCACATGCATAATTTTACATTACTTGTACGTTCTTACATTGAGTGATTAAGTGATTTGTAAAGCTTACATTGAAATGTATAAACGTTTAAAGCGGATGTGTTTTTACGTATATAAAAAAAAAAGTATATATGAATAAACTATTGCGTGATGAAAATAATTTAGGTAATTCAGCTATAGACTATGACTTGAACGATTATCAACTATATGTAATATACAATACGTACATAATATACTATGTGCCATTTTTCCATACCGCAGTGTTTTATTATTTATTTGCAGAAAACAACTCGCACACTTTTACAGAATTTTGTTTCAACATTAACCATTTAGATTTGATTTTAAATACTGTATATACAGCTGTGGAACTCGTTTAATATCGGGTGCATGCATTTTCGAATACGTTATATACTGCCTACTCAATATAACAACTTTCTGAACCGTGACATCAGACACATCGATCGATAGACCCGTATACCCCGGGATATTAACGTCTCCTTTAACCCCGCTGTTTATCAATCGTATTATCTTGTCGGTTACTTCCTTTATTATCCTATTCAAGTCGTGTAAGAAGTTGGTCGAGCTCAGGGGGGGCTACAATACGCACACATTAAGAAACACAAATCTTAAGTAAGCGCACATACTCACATTTTGTGTCGACATATTCGGGGGTGGCGGCTTCTTACCGAATAAACACCCTGTGATTTCCCCCAATTCCAATCCATCATTTGGAAAAGTCACAAATAACGGCGAATCCCACCTGTTCTTCCTGTCTGGTTCCTCATATCGCATTAAGAGGGCGTCGAAGGTCTTCCTGTCGTATTTTTCCTCGACGTTTTCTCTGCTTTCATTAAAACTCCAGGCCTCTTCGTGATTTATCTGCGTCAATACCGTACACTGAGTGCTTCGGTTGGCTTTCGAGCCGCAATATAACTCGTAGCGATACCCCTTGATGTAGTTCAGAGCATCTAAAATGACGACGTTGTTCGGTCTCAGCAACTTGATTACTTCAGACTTTAACAAGCTGCGAATGTGCTTTTCTTTCGCAGAGTCTGAAAGGCGTTTTGTTTTATTTCTTCAATAGGTTCCCCTTCCTAAACTTGCAATACTATTACCTTGGTAGACGAAGTTCTTTTCGAAGCCGGCTTTAATGATCTGCTCGTATTCGCTGACCACGTGTACTTCCTTGGAGGCGTTTTCGAAGTGTGCTTTTAATTCGTTCGCGCGTGTAGTTTTGCCGCTTGCGGGGGCCCCCGTTAGTATTATGAGGGGCATGTCTTTGCCGCTCGTTCCTGTTTAATGTGTGTTGTCGCAAGCTACAAAATTTCTGATTTAAATAAAACCGTGTGGGGTGTACGACATTTCGAATAAAATGAAATGTTTGCTTACCGTTCATTGTAGTTCTATGATTTTCAACATTAACGCACGGAATACTCAGAATAAAATGATAAAATAGATGTATTTCACCCAGTGAATGGAAACATAACCTACTTCTTGGAAGTTAGGTTATGTCAAATGTCTTACTTGTCAAGAGCATTGCCAACTTAGCTAGGCAGAAATTCCTAGCTGTGGGATTGAAACGTCGTTGAATTAGTTTATCAATTTATTAATAAATTGTTGCGCTCATTTTATTGAAAATGTCGCGGACTAACTTTCCATTGTGGCCATGTAGTTAATGCCAGCTATTAAATGGGGACTTGTGCTTATTACCTACGTTTCTCCAAGAAGTTTGCAGTCAAGATTAAAGCCTCGATGTCAGAATTTCGGACTATAGAAAGAAAAACTGCGTTCATTCGGAAATTGCTGGCTTTCATTTCAGAAACTTGGTGGCGCCGTCTATCAATCAGCAACTCAAAACTACCACCAATCTTACAGGTTTCTGTAAAGTAACTAAAGCGCCTATTATATTGAGATTTTTTGATTTATGGAGAACGCTTGAGAATATCTTCTCCTATTTCTTCGCGTTGATTTCCCCTTAACATTGTGAATTTGAAGGGAGAATTTTCTTTATGAAACGAAACAGCAGAATACAACGGAGTAATGAATAAATAAATTAATTCCTGGGCTTGATGCTTGGGAACATGTGACGCCTTCTATCGACCAGCAGCTTAAAGCTTGGCAATTTCACAGGTTTTTGTAGGATTACTAAAGCGCACGAGATTTAGGCTCAATTTTACAATCGTAGAATAACGTGACGTAGATATGGAGGAAAGCCATATTCAAAGGATGTTCAACGAACAGGTATTACGTCCATATTCCACGATTGTAGAACTGGGCCTAAATGTGGAACGTCCGTTAACATCTACCTATTTTGGCATTAACTTCCCCTTAAATTATTATTTTAAACGGGGAATATTTTGTAAGACAAGACAAACCCCAAGAATTTCATATTTTTCCGAATATAACGGAAAATAAAATAAAAATACTTTAGGAACATGTGGTGCCATCTATCACACAGTAGCTTAAAGCCTAGCAATTTCACAGGTTTCTGTAAGATTACTAAAGCGCACGTTTTAAATACGGAATTTTATTTTATAACATTTGTATTCTTGCATTGATTTCCCCTTAACATTATCATTGTGAAGGGGGATTTTTTTTAAGACAAGACAAACCCAAGACTTCCGTACTTTGCCGAATACAACGTAGAATAAAACACAAATGCTTCGGGAACATGTGGCGCCATCTATCGCCCAGTAGCTTAAAGTCCGGAGAAATGTTCAGGTTTCTGTAAGATTACTAATGTGAGCGTTGCAGGTAAAATTTTTATGAGGAAACAAGCCCAAGAATTTTCTACTTTGTCGAATGTAAACGGATAATAGTGGCGCCATCTATAAGTGAATAGCTTAAACTGTAGCAGTTTTACAGGTTTCTGTAAGGTTGCTAAAGTGCGAGCATTGAAGATTAGATTCTAATTTACAATACAAACCCAAGAATTTATATTCTCCAAAGGGAGATCTTTCCCCGGGGGACCTTCCCTCCCCCTCACTTAATAAAGAATGTTAAACTGAAACTTTATGCTTTGGAAAATTTTAGTATGTATGGGTCGAAATTGCGTGGATACGATGGCCGACCACCCTCCCCCGCCAACCACCCTAGCGCTTGTAGGGCCTATATAGCCTCTTAGGTTGCAAGTTGTAGTGAGAGGTTTGACGTCATAAGTCGAATTTTGATTACGTAATTTAATTACCACACCTTTTTACACTCAAGAATTTTATTTTTCTTACAGAACTTTGCTGTTTTTGCAGAACTGCATTAAACTACAAACTCGGGGATTTTTATTTTAGGTGTGGTTCACTTCTAAATTGCCTAAATTTTTTGTGATAAAAATAAAAAGACTACATTGGGCGGTGTTCGAGCCCGCAACCCTTGGTTTGGTAGCCGACACCTTTACCTACTCGATCATTCAAGCCTTAAAACTTTCTTTCTCAAAACTGTGTATTATTGAGAGTCTAAATTTTGAATGAATTTAAATTATTAAATAGTTTTCATATTTTATATATTTTTCTTACTAAACTTTGCAAATCTTCAGCCAACATACAGGATGTTATTGAGAAGAAAGACACCGATTGAGGTGTTCTGCACTTTTCCACACTTTTTGCACCAACCGCTCCTGAGAGAGTAAGATGTATTTATATAATGTAATGTAAGTAGGAGTGATAAAAATAGTGAGAAAAATACAATAAAGGAATTAAAAGTGTAGAAAGTGCAGAGCAAATGAACTTACCGAATGTATCCTCGTGTTCTGTATCGAGCCAAAACTGAGGCGCCCTCTCGTGGTTATTGCTCCAGTGTGTAACATCATTTAAGAGGAATCACGAACGCGTTGCAATTATAATTATTACTTTCCGACAAGTTTTTATAAAACCTCTGAAAGACGCATTTTTTATCTTTGATACTCTTATAATCATCCTTAAAAGGTTTTATAAAAATATTTTCACAATTCCTGCTAAATCACGATGTTAATGGGCCCGTTCAGGTAACACAACTGCTGCAAGTCAGCGCTCAGCATGATGAAAGTCAGCGATCATGTATTTCTGAACGGACTGCTACTTCTCAGCAATTTTTCTGTGTCATTTCAAAAGTTTGAAATTTATTGAATCTCGTTTTTGGATGTTTTATGAATTTAAATACAATGGCAGAAAATATTTTGTTGTGAGAATTATTACGCGACGATGCGTTACATTTAAATGGTCTGCTGCCCATGATACAAGATCTTGCTAAGGTTTGTTACCTCCACCAATGAACGTTCAGCGCTGAGCAACTCAGCGCAAATAAATTCCGCTGTGTAGAAGTGACAGCTGCTGAAACTTAGCGTGTCGGTTCAGGAAACTTGCTGACCCAGCAACTCAGCTGCTGTGGTCGTCTGAACGGGCCCAATGTAGCTGGCCATGGTCACGACGCTATACATTAAGCTAACAGCCGTGAGAAGGCGCCTCGCTCATATAACCATTTAATAACCATGAAAGTTTGAATGATAAAGATTTCCTTTTAACTGTACCCTCGATTCAACTGCACCGGTTGCACTCAGTGTATGTGCATCTTTTTTTAACCTCATGTAATAAAACGAGATGAAGATATACCGAGTGCGCACTAGTGCAGTCAATCGAAAACGCTATTTGTTTGCCTAAAAAAATTAGAAGTAAATAAAAAACTGCATATAAATATTAAAAATCCTTTATTAAATAACGCCAACATAAACGATACGAATACGCTCCGTAAAGTGTCTATTAAAGTTGTTTTCGTTTATTCAACTCCGTTCACTCTATTTACTCTTTTCGCAATTTTGTCTCACTCTTACTTATATTAAAACTTATTCGCTCTCACTCTTTAGAATGCGAAAAGAGTGAATAGATTGAACGGAGTTGAATAAACAAACACAGCTTTGAATGACCGATGTGGATGTTCTTAAAACTTATTTATTGCGTTATATGAAACTTGTCGATAGTCTTCTTTTCATTTGCTTCTACGAGTTTGATTCACAGCGAGCAAAGTTTCAACTGACAATTCCAGATGGTAACAAGAAATTACTTTCGTTGTTCTAAGATATACAGTTTGTAAGACATTCAACAGTGCTATCGTTAAAATATGCTGAACGTTTTTTTTTCGTTTGTTTTTACTGGGGTGATTCATAAACTATTCCCCGAAAAAATGTCACTCGTCGTCAGCAAAGGAAGAGTATGCAGTTTTTTCTTTTTGATAATCTCTTGATCGGCCGAAAGGCAAATAAATCTTTGTTTGTTTTATCACCATTTGTTTCCATCTATTTTTTTTTTACTGAATTGTGCTCTAAAATCGATTGTCTTTTGTTTTTATTTTATTTTATTTTTTATTTTGTTCCATTTGTTTTCTTTGTTTACTCAACTTTCCTCCTGTAAAATCGATTGTCTTTTGTTTTTATTATCCTTTCTCTAAATTTTTTATTATATTTTCTTTTTTGTCACCATTCTTTTCCCTTTTTCTTTAAATTTATATAGATTTTTGTTTGTTTTCTTTAACTGTATATATTTTTTTTCGATTTTTTTATTTATACTTGAACCTAGTAACAAACTGAGGAATTTTCGATGTTGAAAAGGGAACTCTTGAGGGATTTCTGCTTCTTACACGTTGGCAACACTGCTTATAATGTTGTGTTTTCCATTATTTTTATTAAAAATATTTTAGCATTAAAAAAATTGCGCTAAATGTCGATGAAACTAATAACTAATAAAAAATGAATTTTTAAACATCCTTAACAAATTGTTTTATCAACGTCTCATTAAATTGAATTGTCTTTTGTCATACAGCATTTAGTACCAACTTAAAAAAAGTAGGAGATCTCATTTCGAAGAGTTAAATTATACAAAAATTTTTACGCCGCTTTTGTCTTGTACACCCCTACACATTTATGTGACCCTGCTACAAGATCTCAGTTCGACGAGTTAAATTAAACAAGAATTTTTACAGCGCTTTTGTTTTGTACATCTCTACACGCTTATGCGATCCTGGTAGGAGATCTCAGTTCGACGAGTTAAATTAAACAAGAATTTTTACGGCGCTTTTGTTTTGTACATCTCTACACGCTTATGCGATCCTGGTAGGAGATCTCAGTTCGACGAGTTAAATTAAACAAGAATTTTTACGGCGCTTTTGTTTTGTACATCTCTACACGCTTATGCGATCCTGGTAGGAGATCTCAGTTCGACGAGTTAAATTAAACAAGAATTTTTACGGCGCTTTTGTTTTGTACATCTCTACACGCTTATGCGATCCTGGTAGGAGATCTCAGTTCGACGAGTTAAATTAAACAAGAATTTTACGGCGCTCTTGTTTTGTACATCTCTACACGCTTATGCGATCCTGGTAGGAGATCTCAGTTCGACGAGTTAAATTAAACAAGAATTTTTACGGCGCTTTTGTTTTGTACATCTCTACACGCTTATGCGATCCTGGTAGGAGATCTCAGTTCGACGAGTTAAATTAAACAAGAATTTTTACGGCGCTCTTGTTTTGTACATCTCTACACGCTTATGCGATCCTGGTAGGAGATCTCAGTTCGACGAGTTAAATTAAACAAGAATTTTTACGGCGCTCTTGTTTTGTACATCTCTACACGCTTATGCGATCCTGGTAGGAGATCTCAGTTCGACGAGTTAAATTAAACAAGAATTTTTACGGCGCTTTTGTTTTGTACATCTCTACACGCTTATGCGATCCTAGTAGGAGATCTCAGTTCGACGAGTTAAATTAAACAAGAATTTTTACGGCGCTTTTGTTTTGTACATCTCTACACGCTTATGCGATCCTGGTAGGAGATCTCAGTTCGACGAGTTAAATTAAACAAGAATTTTTACGGCGCTCTTGTTTTGTACATCTCTACACGCTTATGCGATCCTGGTAGGAGATCTCAGTTCGACGAGTTAAATTAAACAAGAATTTTTACGGCGCTTTTGTTTTGTACATCTCTACACGCTTATGCGATCCTGGTAGGAGATCTCAGTTCGACGAGTTAAATTAAACAAGAATTTTTACGGCGCTTTTGTTTTGTACATCTCTACACGCTTATGCGATCCTAGTAGGAGATCTCAGTTCGACGAGTTAAATTAAACAAGAATTTTTACGGCGCTTTTGTTTTGTACATCTCTACACGCTTATGCGATCCTGGTAGGAGATCTCAGTTCGACGAGTTAAATTAAACAAGAATTTTTACGGCGCTTTTGTTTTGTACATCTCTACACGCTTATGCGATCCTGGTAGGAGATCTCAGTTCGACGAGTTAAATTAAACAAGAATATTACGGCGCTCTTGTTTTGTACATCTCTACACGCTTATGCGATCCTGGTAGGAGATCTCAGTTCGACGAGTTAAATTAAACAAGAATTTTTACGGCGCTTTTGTTTTGTACATCTCTACACGCTTATGCGATCCTGGTAGGAGATCTCAGTTCGACGAGTTAAATTAAACAAGAATTTTTACGGCGCTTTTGTTTTGTACATCTCTACACGCTTATGCGATCCTGGTAGGAGATCTCAGTTCGACGAGTTAAATTAAACAAGAATTTTTACGGCGCTTTTGTTTTGTACATCTCTACACGCTTATGCGATCCTGGTAGGAGATCTCAGTTCGACGAGTTAAATTAAACAAGAATTTTTACGGCGCTCTTGTTTTGTACATCTCTACACGCTTATGCGATCCTGGTAGGAGATCTCAGTTCGACGAGTTAAATTAAACAAGAATTTTTACGGCGCTTTTGTTTTGTACATCTCTACACGCTTATGCGATCCTGGTAGGAGATCTCAGTTCGACGAGTTAAATTAAACAAGAATTTTTACGGCGCTTTTGTTTTGTACATCTCTACACGCTTATGCGATCCTAGTAGGAGATCTCAGTTCGACGAGTTAAATTAAACAAGAATTTTTACGGCGCTTTTGTTTTGTACATCTCTACACGCTTATGCGATCCTGGTAGGAGATCTCAGTTCGACGAGTTAAATTAAACAAGAATTTTTACGGCGCTTTTGTTTTGTACATCTCTACACGCTTATGCGATCCTGGTAGGAGATCTCAGTTCGACGAGTTAAATTAAACAAGAATTTTTACGGCGCTTTTGTTTTGTACATCTCTACACGCTTATGCGATCCTGGTAGGAGATCTCAGTTCGACGAGTTAAATTAAACAAGAATTTTTACGGCGCTTTTGTTTTGTACATCTCTACACGCTTATGCGATCCTAGTAGGAGATCTCAGTTCGACGAGTTAAATTAAACAAGAATTTTTACGGCGCTCTTGTTTTGTACATCTCTACACGCTTATGCGATCCTGGTAGGAGATCTCAGTTCGACGAGTTAAATTAAACAAGAATTTTTACGGCGCTTTTGTTTTGTACATCTCTACACGCTTATGCGATCCTGGTAGGAGATCTCAGTTCGACGAGTTAAATTAAACAAGAATTTTTACGGCGCTCTTGTTTTGTACATCTCTACACGCTTATGCGATCCTGGTAGGAGATCTCAGTTCGACGAGTTAAATTAAACAAGAATTTTTACGGCGCTTTTGTTTTGTACATCTCTACACGCTTATGCGATCCTAGTAGGAGATCTCAGTTCGACGAGTTAAATTAAACAAGAATTTTTACGGCGCTTTTGTTTTGTACATCTCTACACGCTTATGCGATCCTGGTAGGAGATCTCAGTTCGACGAGTTAAATTAAACAAGAATTTTTACGGCGCTTTTGTTTTGTACATCTCTACACGCTTATGCGATCCTGGTAGGAGATCTCAGTTCGACGAGTTAAATTAAACAAGAATTTTTACGGCGCTTTTGTTTTGTACATCTCTACACGCTTATGCGATCCTGGTAGGAGATCTCAGTTCGACGAGTTAAATTAAACAAGAATTTTTACGGCGCTTTTGTTTTGTACATCTCTACACGCTTATGCGATCCTAGTAGGAGATCTCAGTTCGACGAGTTAAATTAAACAAGAATTTTTACGGCGCTTTTGTTTTGTACATCTCTACACGCTTATGCGATCCTGGTAGGAGATCTCAGTTCGACGAGTTAAATTAAACAAGAATTTTTACGGCGCTTTTGTTTTGTACATCTCTACACGCTTATGCGATCCTGGTAGGAGATCTCAGTTCGACGAGTTAAATTAAACAAGAATTTTTACGGCGCTTTTGTTTTGTACATCTCTACACGCTTATGCGATCCTAGTAGGAGATCTCAGTTCGACGAGTTAAATTAAACAAGAATTTTTACGGCGCTTTTGTTTTGTACATCTCTACACGCTTATGCGATCCTGGTAGGAGATCTCAGTTCGACGAGTTAAATTAAACAAGAATTTTTACGGCGCTCTTGTTTTGTACATCTCTACACGCTTATGCGATCCTGGTAGGAGATCTCAGTTCGACGAGTTAAATTAAACAAGAATTTTTACGGCGCTTTTGTTTTGTACATCTCTACACGCTTATGCGATCCTAGTAGGAGATCTCAGTTCGACGAGTTAAATTAAACAAGAATTTTTACGGCGCTTTTGTTTTGTACATCTCTACACGCTTATGCGATCCTGGTAGGAGATCTCAGTTCGACGAGTTAAATTAAACAAGAATTTTTACGGCGCTCTTGTTTTGTACATCTCTACACGCTTATGCGATCCTGGTAGGAGATCTCAGTTCGACGAGTTAAATTAAACAAGAATTTTTACGGCGCTTTTGTTTTGTACATCTCTACACGCTTATGCGATCCTAGTAGGAGATCTCAGTTCGACGAGTTAAATTAAACAAGAATTTTTACGGCGCTTTTGTTTTGTACATCTCTACACGCTTATGCGATCCTGGTAGGAGATCTCAGTTCGACGAGTTAAATTAAACAAGAATTTTTACGGCGCTCTTGTTTTGTACATCTCTACACGCTTATGCGATCCTAGTAGGAGATCTCAGTTCGACGAGTTAAATTAAACAAGAATTTTTACGGCGCTTTTGTTTTGTACATCTCTACACGCTTATGCGATCCTAGTAGGAGATCTCAGTTCGACGAGTTAAATTAAACAAGAATTTTTACGGCGCTTTTGTTTTGTACATCTCTACACGCTTATGCGATCCTAGTAGGAGATCTCAGTTCGACGAGTTAAATTAAACAAGAATTTTTACGGCGCTTTTGTTTTGTACATCTCTACACGCTTATGCGATCCTGGTAGGAGATCTCAGTTCGACGAGTTAAATTAAACAAGAATTTTTACGGCGCTTTTGTTTTGTACATCTCTACACGCTTATGCGATCCTAGTAGGAGATCTCAGTTCGACGAGTTAAATTAAACAAGAATTTTTACGGCGCTTTTGTTTTGTACATCTCTACACGCTTATGCGATCCTGGTAGGAGATCTCAGTTCGACGAGTTAAATTAAACAAGAATTTTTACGGCGCTTTTGTTTTGTACATCTCTACACGCTTATGCGATCCTAGTAGGAGATCTCAGTTCGACGAGTTAAATTAAACAAGAATTTTTACGGCGCTTTTGTTTTGTACATCTCTACACGCTTATGCGATCCTGGTAGGAGATCTCAGTTCGACGAGTTAAATTAAACAAGAATTTTTACGGCGCTTTTGTTTTGTACATCTCTACACGCTTATGCGATCCTAGTAGGAGATCTCAGTTCGACGAGTTAAATTAAACAAGAATTTTTACGGCGCTTTTGTTTTGTACATCTCTACACGCTTATGCGATCCTAGTAGGAGATCTCAGTTCGACGAGTTAAATTAAACAAGAATTTTTACGGCGCTTTTGTTTTGTACATCTCTACACGCTTATGCGATCCTAGTAGGAGATCTCAGTTCGACGAGTTAAATTAAACAAGAATTTTTACGGCGCTCTTTTGTTTTGTACATCTCTACACGCTTATGCGATCCTGGTAGGAGATCTCAGTTCGACGAGTTAAATTAAACAAGAATTTTTACGGCGCTTTTGTTTTGTACATCTCTACACGCTTATGCGATCCTAGTAGGAGATCTCAGTTCGACGAGTTAAATTAAACAAGAATTTTTACGGCGCTTTTGTTTTGTACATCTCTACACGCTTATGCGATCCTGGTAGGAGATCTCAGTTCGACGAGTTAAATTAAACAAGAATTTTTACGGCGCTCTTGTTTTGTACATCTCTACACGCTTATGCGATCCTGGTAGGAGATCTCAGTTCGACGAGTTAAATTAAACAAGAATTTTTACGGCGCTTTTGTTTTGTACATCTCTACACGCTTATGCGATCCTGGTAGGAGATCTCAGTTCGACGAGTTAAATTAAACAAGAATTTTTACGGCGCTTTTGTTTTGTACATCTCTACACGCTTATGCGATCCTGGTAGGAGATCTCAGTTCGACGAGTTAAATTAAACAAGAATTTTTACGGCGCTTTTGTTTTGTACATCTCTACACGCTTATGCGATCCTAGTAGGAGATCTCAGTTCGACGAGTTAAATTAAACAAGAATTTTTACGGCGCTTTTGTTTTGTACATCTCTACACGCTTATGCGATCCTGGTAGGAGATCTCAGTTCGACGAGTTAAATTAAACAAGAATTTTTACGGCGCTTTTGTTTTGTACATCTCTACACGCTTATGCGATCCTGGTAGGAGATCTCAGTTCGACGAGTTAAATTAAACAAGAATTTTTACGGCGCTTTTGTTTTGTACATCTCTACACGCTTATGCGATCCTAGTAGGAGATCTCAGTTCGACGAGTTAAATTAAACAAGAATTTTTACGGCGCTTTTGTTTTGTACATCTCTACACGCTTATGCGATCCTGGTAGGAGATCTCAGTTCGACGAGTTAAATTAAACAAGAATTTTTACGGCGCTCTTGTTTTGTACATCTCTACACGCTTATGCGATCCTGGTAGGAGATCTCAGTTCGACGAGTTAAATTAAACAAGAATTTTTACGGCGCTTTTGTTTTGTACATCTCTACACGCTTATGCGATCCTAGTAGGAGATCTCAGTTCGACGAGTTAAATTAAACAAGAATTTTTACGGCGCTTTTGTTTTGTACATCTCTACACGCTTATGCGATCCTGGTAGGAGATCTCAGTTCGACGAGTTAAATTAAACAAGAATTTTTACGGCGCTTTTGTTTTGTACATCTCTACACGCTTATGCGATCCTGGTAGGAGATCTCAGTTCGACGAGTTAAATTAAACAAGAATTTTTACGGCGCTTTTGTTTTGTACATCTCTACACGCTTATGCGATCCTAGTAGGAGATCTCAGTTCGACGAGTTAAATTAAACAAGAATTTTTACGGCGCTTTTGTTTTGTACATCTCTACACGCTTATGCGATCCTAGTAGGAGATCTCAGTTCGACGAGTTAAATTAAACAAGAATTTTTACGGCGCTTTTGTTTTGTACATCTCTACACGCTTATGCGATCCTGGTAGGAGATCTCAGTTCGACGAGTTAAATTAAACAAGAATTTTTACGGCGCTCTTGTTTTGTACATCTCTACACGCTTATGCGATCCTGGTAGGAGATCTCAGTTCGACGAGTTAAATTAAACAAGAATTTTTACGGCGCTCTTGTTTTGTACATCTCTACACGCTTATGCGATCCTGGTAGGAGATCTCAGTTCGACGAGTTAAATTAAACAAGAATTTTTACGGCGCTTTTGTTTTGTACATCTCTACACGCTTATGCGATCCTAGTAGGAGATCTCAGTTCGACGAGTTAAATTAAACAAGAATTTTTACGGCGCTTTTGTTTTGTACATCTCTACACGCTTATGCGATCCTAGTAGGAGATCTCAGTTCGACGAGTTAAATTAAACAAGAATTTTTACGGCGCTTTTGTTTTGTACATCTCTACACGCTTATGCGATCCTGGTAGGAGATCTCAGTTCGACGAGTTAAATTAAACAAGAATTTTTACGGCGCTTTTGTTTTGTACATCTCTACACGCTTATGCGATCCTAGTAGGAGATCTCAGTTCGACGAGTTAAATTAAACAAGAATTTTTACGGCGCTTTTGTTTTGTACATCTCTACACGCTTATGCGATCCTGGTAGGAGATCTCAGTTCGACGAGTTAAATTAAACAAGAATTTTTACGGCGCTTTTGTTTTGTACATCTCTACACGCTTATGCGATCCTGGTAGGAGATCTCAGTTCGACGAGTTAAATTAAACAAGAATTTTTACGGCGCTTTTGTTTTGTACATCTCTACACGCTTATGCGATCCTGGTAGGAGATCTCAGTTCGACGAGTTAAATTAAACAAGAATTTTTACGGCGCTTTTGTTTTGTACATCTCTACACGCTTATGCGATCCTAGTAGGAGATCTCAGTTCGACGAGTTAAATTAAACAAGAATTTTTACGGCGCTTTTGTTTTGTACATCTCTACACGCTTATGCGATCCTGGTAGGAGATCTCAGTTCGACGAGTTAAATTAAACAAGAATTTTTACGGCGCTTTTGTTTTGTACATCTCTACACGCTTATGCGATCCTAGTAGGAGATCTCAGTTCGACGAGTTAAATTAAACAAGAATTTTACGGCGCTCTTGTTTTGTACATCTCTACACGCTTATGCGATCCTGGTAGGAGATCTCAGTTCGACGAGTTAAATTAAACAAGAATTTTTACGGCGCTCTTGTTTTGTACATCTCTACACGCTTATGCGATCCTGGTAGGAGATCTCAGTTCGACGAGTTAAATTAAACAAGAATTTTTACGGCGCTCTTGTTTTGTACATCTCTACACGCTTATGCGATCCTAGTAGGAGATCTCAGTTCGACGAGTTAAATTAAACAAGAATTTTTACGGCGCTTTTGTTTTGTACATCTCTACACGCTTATGCGATCCTGGTAGGAGATCTCAGTTCGACGAGTTAAATTAAACAAGAATTTTTACGGCGCTCTTGTTTTGTACATCTCTACACGCTTATGCGATCCTGGTAGGAGATCTCAGTTCGACGAGTTAAATTAAACAAGAATTTTTACGGCGCTCTTGTTTTGTACATCTCTACACGCTTATGCGATCCTGGTAGGAGATCTCAGTTCGACGAGTTAAATTAAACAAGAATTTTTACGGCGCTTTTGTTTTGTACATCTCTACACGCTTATGCGATCCTGGTAGGAGATCTCAGTTCGACGAGTTAAATTAAACAAGAATTTTTACGGCGCTCTTGTTTTGTACATCTCTACACGCTTATGCGATCCTGGTAGGAGATCTCAGTTCGACGAGTTAAATTAAACAAGAATTTTTACGGCGCTCTTGTTTTGTACATCTCTACACGCTTATGCGATCCTGGTAGGAGATCTCAGTTCGACGAGTTAAATTAAACAAGAATTTTTACGGCGCTCTTGTTTTGTACATCTCTACACGCTTATGCGATCCTGGTAGGAGATCTCAGTTCGACGAGTTAAATTAAACAACAATTTTTACGGCGCTTTTGTTTTGTACATCTCTACACGCTTATGCGATCCTAGTAGGAGATCTCAGTTCGACGAGTTAAATTAAACAACAATTTTTACGGCGCTTTTGTTTTGTACATCTCTACACGCTTATGCGATCCTAGTAGGAGATCTCAGTTCGACGAGTTAAATTAAACAAGAATTTTTACGGCGCTTTTGTTTTGTACATCTCTACACGCTTATGCGATCCTGGTAGGAGATCTCAGTTCGACGAGTTAAATTAAACAAGAATTTTTACGGCGCTCTTGTTTTGTACATCTCTACACGCTTATGCGATCCTGGTAGGAGATCTCAGTTCGACGAGTTAAATTAAACAACAATTTTTACGGCGCTTTTGTTTTGTACATCTCTACACGCTTATGCGATCCTAGTAGGAGATCTCAGTTCGACGAGTTAAATTAAACAAGAATTTTTACGGCGCTTTTGTTTTGTACATCTCTACACGCTTATGCGATCCTAGTAGGAGATCTCAGTTCGACGAGTTAAATTAAACAAGAATTTTTACGGCGCTTTTGTTTTGTACATCTCTACACGCTTATGCGATCCTGGTAGGAGATCTCAGTTCGACGAGTTAAATTAAACAAGAATTTTTACGGCGCTTTTGTTTTGTACATCTCTACACGCTTATGCGATCCTAGTAGGAGATCTCAGTTCGACGAGTTAAATTAAACAAGAATTTTTACGGCGCTCTTGTTTTGTACATCTCTACACGCTTATGCGATCCTGGTAGGAGATCTCAGTTCGACGAGTTAAATTAAACAAGAATTTTTACGGCGCTCTTGTTTTGTACATCTCTACACGCTTATGCGATCCTGGTAGGAGATCTCAGTTCGACGAGTTAAATTAAACAAGAATTTTTACGGCGCTCTTGTTTTGTACATCTCTACACGCTTATGCGATCCTAGTAGGAGATCTCAGTTCGACGAGTTAAATTAAACAAGAATTTTTACGGCGCTTTTGTTTTGTACATCTCTACACGCTTATGCGATCCTGGTAGGAGATCTCAGTTCGACGAGTTAAATTAAACAAGAATTTTTACGGCGCTCTTGTTTTGTACATCTCTACACGCTTATGCGATCCTGGTAGGAGATCTCAGTTCGACGAGTTAAATTAAACAAGAATTTTTACGGCGCTCTTGTTTTGTACATCTCTACACGCTTATGCGATCCTGGTAGGAGATCTCAGTTCGACGAGTTAAATTAAACAAGAATTTTTACGGCGCTTTTGTTTTGTACATCTCTACACGCTTATGCGATCCTGGTAGGAGATCTCAGTTCGACGAGTTAAATTAAACAAGAATTTTTACGGCGCTCTTGTTTTGTACATCTCTACACGCTTATGCGATCCTGGTAGGAGATCTCAGTTCGACGAGTTAAATTAAACAAGAATTTTTACGGCGCTCTTGTTTTGTACATCTCTACACGCTTATGCGATCCTGGTAGGAGATCTCAGTTCGACGAGTTAAATTAAACAAGAATTTTTACGGCGCTCTTGTTTTGTACATCTCTACACGCTTATGCGATCCTGGTAGGAGATCTCAGTTCGACGAGTTAAATTAAACAACAATTTTTACGGCGCTTTTGTTTTGTACATCTCTACACGCTTATGCGATCCTAGTAGGAGATCTCAGTTCGACGAGTTAAATTAAACAACAATTTTTACGGCGCTTTTGTTTTGTACATCTCTACACGCTTATGCGATCCTAGTAGGAGATCTCAGTTCGACGAGTTAAATTAAACAAGAATTTTTACGGCGCTTTTGTTTTGTACATCTCTACACGCTTATGCGATCCTGGTAGGAGATCTCAGTTCGACGAGTTAAATTAAACAAGAATTTTTACGGCGCTCTTGTTTTGTACATCTCTACACGCTTATGCGATCCTGGTAGGAGATCTCAGTTCGACGAGTTAAATTAAACAACAATTTTTACGGCGCTTTTGTTTTGTACATCTCTACACGCTTATGCGATCCTAGTAGGAGATCTCAGTTCGACGAGTTAAATTAAACAAGAATTTTTACGGCGCTTTTGTTTTGTACATCTCTACACGCTTATGCGATCCTAGTAGGAGATCTCAGTTCGACGAGTTAAATTAAACAAGAATTTTTACGGCGCTTTTGTTTTGTACATCTCTACACGCTTATGCGATCCTGGTAGGAGATCTCAGTTCGACGAGTTAAATTAAACAAGAATTTTTACGGCGCTTTTGTTTTGTACATCTCTACACGCTTATGCGATCCTAGTAGGAGATCTCAGTTCGACGAGTTAAATTAAACAAGAATTTTTACGGCGCTTTTGTTTTGTACATCTCTACACGCTTATGCGATCCTAGTAGGAGATCTCAGTTCGACGAGTTAAATTAAACAAGAATTATTACGGCGCTCTTGTTTTGTACATCTCTACACGCTTATGCGATCCTGGTAGGAGATCTCAGTTCGACGAGTTAAATTAAACAAGAATTTTTACGGCGCTCTTGTTTTGTACATCTCTACACGCTTATGCGATCCTGGTAGGAGATCTCAGTTCGACGAGTTAAATTAAACAACAATTTTTACGGCGCTTTTGTTTTGTACATCTCTACACGCTTATGCGATCCTAGTAGGAGATCTCAGTTCGACGAGTTAAATTAAACAAGAATTTTTACGGCGCTCTTGTTTTGTACATCTCTACACGCTTATGCGATCCTGGTAGGAGATCTCAGTTCGACGAGTTAAATTAAACAAGAATTTTTACGGCGCTCTTGTTTTGTACATCTCTACACGCTTATGCGATCCTGGTAGGAGATCTCAGTTCGACGAGTTAAATTAAACAACAATTTTTACGGCGCTTTTGTTTTGTACATCTCTACACGCTTATGCGATCCTAGTAGGAGATCTCAGTTCGACGAGTTAAATTAAACAAGAATTTTTACGGCGCTCTTGTTTTGTACATCTCTACACGCTTATGCGATCCTGGTAGGAGATCTCAGTTCGACGAGTTAAATTAAACAAGAATTTTTACGGCGCTCTTGTTTTGTACATCTCTACACGCTTATGCGATCCTGGTAGGAGATCTCAGTTCGACGAGTTAAATTAAACAAGAATTTTACGGCGCTTTTGTTTTGTACATCTCTACACGCTTATGCGATCCTAGTAGGAGATCTCAGTTCGACGAGTTAAATTAAACAAGAATTTTTACGGCGCTCTTGTTTTGTACATCTCTACACGCTTATGCGATCCTGGTAGGAGATCTCAGTTCGACGAGTTAAATTAAACAACAATTTTTACGGCGCTTTTGTTTTGTACATCTCTACACGCTTATGCGATCCTAGTAGGAGATCTCAGTTCGACGAGTTAAATTAAACAACAATTTTTACGGCGCTTTTGTTTTGTACATCTCTACACGCTTATGCGATCCTAGTAGGAGATCTCAGTTCGACGAGTTAAATTAAACAAGAATTTTTACGGCGATTTTGTTTTGTACATTTCTACACGCTTATGCGATCCTGGTAGGAGATCTCAGTTCGACGAGTTAAATTAAACAAGAATTTTTACGGCGCTCTTGTTTTGTACATCTCTACACGCTTATGCGATCCTGGTAGGAGATCTCAGTTCGACGAGTTAAATTAAACAACAATTTTTACGGCGCTTTTGTTTTGTACATCTCTACACGCTTATGCGATCCTAGTAGGAGATCTCAGTTCGACGAGTTAAATTAAACAACAATTTTTACGGCGCTTTTGTTTTGTACATCTCTACACGCTTATGCGATCCTAGTAGGAGATCTCAGTTCGACGAGTTAAATTAAACAAGAATTTTTACGGCGCTCTTGTTTTGTACATCTCTACACGCTTATGCGATCCTGGTAGCAGATCTCAGTTCGACGAGTTAAATTAAACAACAATTTTTACGGCGCTTTTGTTTTGTACATCTCTACACGCTTATGCGATCCTAGTAGGAGATCTCAGTTCGACGAGTTAAATTAAACAAGAATTTTTACGGCGCTTTTGTTTTGTACATCTCTACACGCTTATGCGATCCTAGTAGGAGATCTCAGTTCGACGAGTTAAATTAAACAAGAATTTTTACGGCGCTTTTGTTTTGTACATCTCTACACGCTTATGCGATCCTGGTAGGAGATCTCAGTTCGACGAGTTAAATTAAACAAGAATTTTTACGGCGCTTTTGTTTTGTACATCTCTACACGCTTATGCGATCCTAGTAGGAGATCTCAGTTCGACGAGTTAAATTAAACAAGAATTTTTACGGCGCTTTTGTTTTGTACATCTCTACACGCTTATGCGATCCTGGTAGGAGATCTCAGTTCGACGAGTTAAATTAAACAAGAATTTTTACGGCGCTCTTGTTTTGTACATCTCTACACGCTTATGCGATCCTGGTAGGAGATCTCAGTTCGACGAGTTAAATTAAACAAGAATTTTTACGGCGCTCTTGTTTTGTACATCTCTACACGCTTATGCGATCCTGGTAGGAGATCTCAGTTCGACGAGTTAAATTAAACAACAATTTTTACGGCGCTTTTGTTTTGTACATCTCTACACGCTTATGCGATCCTAGTAGGAGATCTCAGTTCGACGAGTTAAATTAAACAAGAATTTTTACGGCGCTCTTGTTTTGTACATCTCTACACGCTTATGCGATCCTGGTAGGAGATCTCAGTTCGACGAGTTAAATTAAACAAGAATTTTTACGGCGCTCTTGTTTTGTACATCTCTACACGCTTATGCGATCCTGGTAGGAGATCTCAGTTCGACGAGTTAAATTAAACAAGAATTTTACGGCTCTTTTGTTTTGTACATCTCTACACGCTTATGCGATCCTAGTAGGAGATCTCAGTTCGACGAGTTAAATTAAACAAGAATTTTTACGGCGCTCTTGTTTTGTACATCTCTACACGCTTATGCGATCCTGGTAGGAGATCTCAGTTCGACGAGTTAAATTAAACAAGAATTTTTACGGCGCTCTTGTTTTGTACATCTCTACACGCTTATGCGATCCTGGTAGGAGATCTCAGTTCGACGAGTTAAATTAAACAAGAATTTTTACGGCGCTCTTGTTTTGTACATCTCTACACAGTAGTAGGGATAGGCCGATTCTGGAACCTCCTCCGACCTTGACGGAAAAATTCAAGGTCAAGGTCGGAGGAGGTTCCAGAATCGGCCTATCCCTGACGTGACCTTCGCCATAACCTTGACATGGAGGAGGTTCTATCGGGATGACCTTGAAGTGACCTTGAGGTGACCTTGAAATGACCTTGAGGTGACCTTGAAATGACCTTGAGGTGACCTTGAAATGACCTTGAGGTGACCTTGAGTTGACCTTGAAGTGACCTCGGGATGACCTTGAGGTGACCTTGAAATGACCTTGAGGTGACCTTGAAATGACTTTGAGGTGTCCTTGAAGTGACCTTGAGGTGACCTTGAAATGACCTTGAGGTGACCTTGAGGTGACCTTGAAATGACCTGAGGTGACCTTGAAATGACCTTGAGGTGACCTTGAGGTGACCTTGAAATGACCTTGAGGTGACCTTGAAATGACCTTGAAGTGACCTTGAAACGACCTTAAGGTGACCTTGATGTGACCTCGAAATAACCTTGAGGTAACCTTCATATGACTTTGAATGTAACCTCGAAGTAACCTTAACATGATCTTCAAACCACTTTAACCTTAAAGTATGTAGCATATATAAGGAGGTGTATAAATTCGTACCTACAGATGAAGTGTGACACTCACGTTGAGTTAACCTATTGTATTGAACGTGATCGAAATAACAGTTCTAAAAACATGTTTGAGTGTAATCAGTGCGGAAAAGAATTTACGAGAGTTGATAATAAGAATCGACACATGCGTACAGCATGTCACGGTAAACGTTTAAAATTAAATGAAGCCGGTCCATCCAAAGTTCTTGACCCCGTGAATGTCGTGAAATGTGATGTGTGCGAAATATACGTTAACAGAAAGTGTTTGTCGGCACACCTACGTAGTAATTCACATAAAAGCAATGCTTTTGTAATTGTTGATAATGGTGTAGAAAAGATAGCAGGTGCATTCGGTGATAAAATTGTTTCGTATCGTATCACGGAACCCTACAACTATGTGGACGTTGACGACTTTACGTATAATATTCAAGAAAAGTATTAACTTTGGTTCAGAGTATATTGGATATTCATAAAGCGTTAAAATGGAATGTCGAAATTTTCGGAGTGTATTTCTTGGATTCTAAACAAAGTACCGAGATAAAATCTTTCAATACCAAAAATAAAATAACTTGTTTTGGAACGGATATATATAATATATATCGAGACTTCGTGAACGAAATTCATGCTAAAATGTCAGAGTTTCAGGAGCGAGATTCAGGTAAAGAAATTAATTAATACATTCTTTTGGAATAATGTATAATGTTGTAAATATTGTTGCAGGGTGGACTTTGTGTAGAATTTTGTATATGGAAGTCAACATTAATAAATATAATCCTTTGAGAGCATCCAGCTTCATGTCATTACCGGCTTCAATAAGTGCGAAAAAGCAGTCATAAACGTTAGAAATAATGACAACGCTTGTTTTGCCTGGGCGATAACATCAGCGATGTGTCAACCGACAGGTCTTCCTCAAAGGATATCTTCGTATCCCCATTATAGCACGGTAGCAGATTTCACAGATTTAGAATTTCCACTGAAAGTTTGTGATGTGAAAAATTTGAAAGTCAGAACAATATTTCTATAAATGTTTATGGACTTGCTTCCCATTATAACGGTAACGTTATAGTCTATGAAGTTGTAGGACCGCTACATTTTACTAAAAATCGAAAAGATATTCATATAAATTTGTTATTGGTTGATGACGGTAACGAAAATACTCACTATTGTTGGATTAAAAATTTATCGCGTTTAGTGTCAAAACAGACGTCACACCACGGTCACGAGAAATATATTTGTGAAGGATGTTTAATATACTTTCCATGTGTAGAAAAATTGCAACGACATGAAAGAGAAGATTGTAAAATTATCAAAACAATTTTACCATCAGCAGAGTTAAAAATAAATAAATATGGTGAATCTATCCCAGAAAATATATTACAATTTGAAAATTTTGAGAAGCAATTGAAACTACCCTTTGTTGTGTACGCTGATTTCGAGGCTTTACTAAAACCATTAGATAGAGTTGAACCAACTCCAGATAAGTCTTTCACAGTTAAATGTTATGAACACGAACCTCATTCTTTTGCGTATTATATTAAGTGTAGCTTTAATAACAATTTGTCAAAATTAAAGTTATATCGCGGACAAAATGCTGCTACTGAGTTTATGAAATCGTTAGAAAAACATATTAAAGAGATTTATGATAAATATTTAAGTAAAATTAAACCAATGCTTGATTTAACACGAGAAGAAAAAGAGGTCTACGACAGCGCAACGATGTGTCATATTTGTGAAAGACCAATATTGGATGTTAAGGAAAAGTCCGAGACCATGAACATTTAACTGGAGCGTTTAGAGGAGCTGCTCATTCGGTGTGTAATGTTAATTTTAAAATACCAAAATTCATTCCAGTTTTCTTTCATAATCTTTCTAATTATGATAGTCATTTATTTGTGAAGACGATGGCATTAGAAGGAGAGGACGTTGATGTGATCGCACAAAATAAAGAAAAATATATATCTTTTTCGAAATTAATACACGTAGGGGATAAGATAGATTGTAAAGGAAAAATGCGCAAAGTCTATTTCAAAATAAGATTTGTAGATTCTTTTCGTTTCATGCAATCGTCTTTGGAAAAATTAGGCTCATACTTGGAAGATTGGCAATGTAGGGAAATTAGGAAATATTTCAATGACGATGAAATGTTTAAATTAGTACGGCAAAAAGGGGTTTTTCCATATTGTTTTATTAACTCATTCGAGAAATTAGATTATCCCACCTTACCTTCTAGAGAAGAATTTTATGACGTGCTTTATGATGAACACATTAGTGATGAAGATTATGAAAGAGCACAGCGCGTTTGGAATTTATTTAATTGTAAAAGTATGGGTGATTACAGCGATATATATGTAACATCAGATATTTTATTATTAGCAGACGTATTTGAAAATTTCAGAGATCTTTGTATTGATAATTATAAACTTGACCCTTGCCATTTTTTCACAGCTCCGGGATTAAGTTGGGATGCAATGTTACGAATGACGAAAATTAAGTTAGAATTATTACAGGATGTTGATATGTTACACTTTTTCAGAATGGGTATTCGTGGTGGAGTGAGCATGTGCACTAAAAGAATTGAAAACGCTAATAATAAATTTTTACAGAGCTTTGATTCAAGCAAGGCAACTAATTATTTACTTTATCTTGATGCTACAAATCTCTACGGGCATGCGATGTGTTCGAGATTTCCATGGGGAGAATTTACTTGGTTAAGCAGAGAAGAAATTAACAATCTTAACATTTCAGAATTCGAAGAAAATTCAGATGTTGGATACGTATTCGAAGTAGATTTGGAATATCCGACTTATTTACATGAAAAGCACAACGATTTGCCGTTTTGTCCGGAAAACATAATTCCACCAAAGTCAAAATATAGTAAACTTATTCCAAATCTCTATAACAAAACCAAATACGTAATTCACTATTTAAATCTAAAGCAATGTTTGGAACATGGTTTAACATTAATTCAAATTCACAGGGCAATTAAATTTAAACAGTCTCGTTGGTTAAAAATATATATAGACTTTAATTCGCAGAAACGAGCTGAAGCGAAAACGAATTTGAAAAATTTCTACAAGTTAACTAATAATAGTGTCTTCGGTAAGACCATGGAAAATGTTGAGAATCGCGTCGACATTAAATTAGCTACCAGGTGGGAAAGTCATAATCGGAGACCGGGAGCTGAATCATTGATTGCTAAACCGAACTACAAATCGAGTAAAATTTTTAGTGATCACCTGGTCGCAATAGAATTAACCAAAGTACAAGTAAATTATAACAAACCTTTATACGTAGGATTTTGTGTTTTGGAAATATCGAAAACAGTAATGTACGAGTTTTATTATAATTTCATAAAACGAAAATATAACAATCATGCAGCTCTATTATATACCGATACGGACAGTTTAATATTATCCGTTAATACTGGTAATGTGTACGAAGATATAAAGCAAAATTTAAATAAATTTGATACTTCAAATTACCCAACAAATAATATTCATGAAATGCCTCAAACTGAATCAATTATTGGAAGATTCAAAGATGAATACGCCGGACAAGTAATAGAATCGTTCGTTGGTACAGGCGCGAAAGCCTATTGTGTAAAGCTTACTTCAAAATGTACTAAGAAAGCGAAAGGTGTTAAAAATATGTTATAGATAAATACTTAACTGTGGATGACTACAAAGAAATTATTGAACGAGATGGTTTCATTTTTAAAAAATGTACGTGTTTCATTCAGATTTAGATAGGGTGTACTCTGAGTTTAAAATTAAAGTTGCATTATCATCGAAAGATGATAAACGTTATATTCTGGATGACAAGATTCATACTCTCGCATGGGGTCATTATAAAATAGCTGATATAGAAAGAGATAGAAAACTGAAAGAATTAATTGAATAATTAGAAAAGGAATTAGAAAAGGAATTAGAAAAAGTAATAAAAATAGTAAATAGATTAAATATATATATATTAGTTTGTAAAATATATTTATTGTAAATAATGTATGTTTCTAATTATAGTTAATAAAAAGTTATTATAAAACATTGCGTTTAGGTATCCAAGCATTATGTTTAGAACTTAATCCTAAATAACTAACTAGTGCTTTATTACCTTTCTTTCTCAACACATTAATTAAATATACATCAGGATGTTTCACTTTTGTAATTCGTACTCATAAAATCCACCAAGTATAGCTTCACCGTCAGCGTCTTTAATTAGATATGTTCGAGGATTAGTATTCTGCACTGATGAAATTGTAAATATTTCGTTAGACCAATTTGGAGTGTACATTTTCGCAAATGCTTGTCGATATTTGCTGATGCGCACATGATCTCCAACTTTAAATTTTGCACTTCTTGGATCCACAATTTTAATATTGCTGTAGACGGACTGTAAAATAGTTTTCGCATTTCTTTGATTTATCTTACTAGGTTTGTAACCCGTCGTACTGTGAACTGTGTTGTTGTATTCTTCGATTAGTTGTGGTAATAACTTGAACCAGCTGAAATTTCCTTGCATGCTAAATTCTTTCCACATTTTTTGTTTTAATGTTCTATTAAAGCGTTCAACTATCGAACTTTTTAAATTAGAATATGTGCTGTAGTGATTAATTTTATACTTCTTCATTAAATCTTGAAAGTCTGCATTGTAAAATTCCTTTCCGTTATCTGTTTGCAGATTTCTCGGTATAGAATTTCTACCTTCAGATAAGATTGTTTGAAAAGCTTTGGTTACTTCTTTACCTGTCTTGTTTTTTAATGCTATTCCCCAAGCAAATTTAGAAAATGTGTTGATCACAGCCAGAATGTACTTGTATCCTTTGTTTATCTTTGAATAAGGAAGCATTTCAATTAAATCTGCTTGGAAGAGATCTCTGAGACCTTTTATTATAACTCGACGACGGCGAAAGTTTTTCCTTGCTGGTTTGTGCAGTTCATCGACAACATCACGTTTTACACTCGATGATAAATTAGACATTTTCAGTTAGAACTCGTTTCCTTATAATGAATTCAACAAATAATGTAGTTGCACAAACTACAGCTGTGCAAGAAAACGAGAGTTTATCTCCCACATTCAACGTTCTTCCAATTAAAGTATCAGTACAATCTATACCGTTGATATATACTTTCCTGTTCCTAGGTTTATGAAAAATTACTTATTTAACCACGCAAGTTTCTTGAATCGTATACGTCGTTTGATTACCTCTATTTGAAAGAATAAATTCGCCTTGGGCATTTAACTCGTCACTTCGAAAGTCTAATAATGTTTCGTAAAATAATTGTCTAGAAACAATATGCTTGAGAACTGTATGTTTAGTAATGTGCCTTCCAAACTTATCAATGGTCATCGTGAACTGACCAACAAAGATGTGAAACTGAAGAATGACCTCGTTATCATCCAGCTAAATACTTAAAATTTACGAAATAATTTTGGCTTCTTTCAATTCTTCGATAATAGCTATAATCTCATTGGTATGTCCTGTATGACCTGCAGATTCTGATGCTTTCAATAAACGTAATCGTTCTACTAATTCATTAGCATTATCCCAGTATTGATACTGTGTACAACTGTTAGGTATAAGTTCAATATCAAAAGCTCCACCTGTTTTCCAGCTTCGAGCCCACCAAACGTTTGGTGGTTTTCCCTGCATTATTGGTTTTATAATATGTGTATACTTATATCCTTTACTTGCAGATATTCGGCCAGAAGGATTATAATTTACTTTAAATGCATGAGTTCTTCTCAATATATCTCTATAGTCACGTACATCATGAAATGTAAATTTCTCAGGAGCTTTCTTAAAAATCAGTTCATATAAACCTTTTGTACCTTTATATGTTAAGTCTCCTACTACAAGATCACGACCATCAAACGCAACTTCCGCGGCACCAATAAACAATTTCCCATCATGTTTTCTTATACCGTATTTGGTGTCAAATTCATTTTCCACATCAACATTAAATCGTGTAATATAATCACGTGGTAACGGATCAATTTGTTGTAAAGCAGCCTGTACCTCTGGTGATTGTAATTTAGATTGTAGTATTGATTTCCGTTCTTGTAAAAGAGTACGAGCATGAGCTTCGGATTCGTCTAAAGGGACACTACTGCTATCTGTATGAAACTCTTCAGCTTCTTCATAAGCAGATTTTGATGGTGGAGATTCAGGTTCTCCATGAGAGATGTCGTGAATTTCTTCTTCTTCTAAGATGGAAGGTTGTTTCTTTCCAATTTCACGACCAACTGGTGTTGAAGTACTCACATCATGCTTTTCTGACCATGTAATTTGTGATGAAGGATCAGATTTTAATTTATAAAGAGGTCTTTTTCGTATGAAAGAACTTTTCGGGTCCCCTTTAAAGCCTTTTTCACTGGCTTCGTACGATTGTTGCTCTTCTTTTGTAGGTAAAATACTGCGAACAACATCTAGCTTATTGACAATATCTCTTAGTGGTTCCACAATAGGTGAATAAGTCGCCTGAAGGTATTTTCTTGATTGCTCAATATGATGTTTTGATCGTTCGATATCGGATTTAAGTGTTTTTAATTTAGTACGCAAACTTTCACGTGCAGTAGCTAATTCAGCTTTAAGTTTATTACTCATAGCGCATCCGTTTCCTTTAACGCCTTTTACAACACTGAAGAACAATGTTAAAATGTAGTGGTTTTAAAGGTTTATATAATTGTCGAATCCTTTACGATATCTACCTCCGTTGATAGTACAGTCAGTATCAATAACTAAAACCAAACGGTTCCTTCCAACAAGCGTAGCATATATCACGAAACTGGTCAAAGGTCATGTCTCCATACACATGTTCATCAAATACATGCTTTAGATTTGTAGAATCTTGCCGAAATAACACTAAGAAATTACAATTATCACGAATCATTTGTTTTGGAATTGCACTATAAGTTTGACTTAAATAGAAACAATCGACATTTTTATGGCGTCCAAAAGAGAAGTATTCTTTAATTACATTTTGTGTAGTACATTGAACGTCATCAAAAACAACAACTGAATATTCTTTTACATTTGCAGGGGATACCATCTTATCAGTATCAGAAATTTCAAAGTAACCTATCTCCGGCACTGTAGGCAGTAAATGTCTAAGAAAGTTATACTTTTCTTGAGATAAGGTCTTACAACAAATGTATAAATTTTTGAAACGCAGCCCATTAGCGTTTACCAACAAAGACACTATCAAATTACCTTTACCACTCCCACTTTTACCACTGATTATGGCACGTTTAGTTGATCCTCCGAAAAGAACACTGTGACGTTTAAAGGTTTCGTTTATGATTGCATCATCAAAATTTTGTATAGGTAACTTTAGAGACTGTTGTTTAAACTTCATATTTCTAAAACAGTAGTTTTCTGATATGGTACTTTCACTCTTGGTACTTTCACTCTTTACCAAATGCGACACTCTGTTATTATGTTATAGTCATTAATATCATCTGCTATTTATAGTAAAAATGCGTGTTGTAATTAAATTATTTATTTAACACTTTTTAACACTTAAAAACTTAAACTATAAACTACTATAAACTATAAATAACTTAAACTATAAATAACTTAAACTAACTTAAACTAAAGAGCGCCTCCACCGTAGTCTCGCCCAACCGACAGGGCGATCTACCGCTCTATCTAATCTAATCTGGATCACTCTAGAACTTGTTCTGGCCAATATGTTGCTGTAAGAGGGTGCTGCGGCCTTCGAAATCTGTTGTCCATCCAAGTTCTAAAGTGATCCAGTTTACTGTCAATCTTCACTGTAAAAAGTAATGTTATTAAAAATGTTGAAAAATGTAATAATGTAATAAAAAACAAACCCAAGACTCGTCCATCTCAGTGGATGACGCCTCCACCTCCACCTGCACCGTGTTTATGGGTGCCGGTGTAGGGATGTTTATGGGTGCCGGTGTAGGGATAACTTCCCGAGGTAGAGGCTGCAACACAGGCGGCGCAAACACCCCCCTTTTTAGGCGGATGCGCTGAGGCGCCGCCACTTGCTGCTCCGGCGGCCGTCGTTCCGGCGTCGTCGTTAGCAGCGGTGTTGGTGTGTACGATGGCGAGTTACGCGGAAACCCAAGTATAGTATAATTGACAACTGCGGTTTCCGCGTTTAAAAGTGTCCCGTCAGTTAACTGGAAAAGTAAATAATCAAATAATCCAAAAATATACCTAAAGTGTAAAAATAAAAATAATTGACTCACTCTTAATTCTACTTGCTCACACTCTATTGATTTAACGTATGGGACAGGGACATTTGGTGAAGACATCTGTAAATTGAATAACATTAATAATACAGATGTCTTATTAGGTATACTTTATACCTAATCTATCTCTTGGGAACAACTTCATTCGATGAACAATCCATTTAACAACAATTTAAACACAGACATATCGCTGCCTTGGAGTTACAAGGTTCTATGTTATGCATGATTGATAGATATAACATAGAACCTTATAACTCTAAGGTAGCGATATATCTACTTTATGATGTCTGCAGCAAGATTATGAAATAAATCTTTGATCAGACTCAGACGGTCGCGTACAAGCGAAATTTTATCGTATTGTTCGCTCAAAGCCCGGTCAGTCGGAGACCTTGGGCGAACTATACGCATAATCTCTTCGCATGTTTGTAACTCGTCCGTGACTTTTCTAAGATTTCTCTCACCCTGTAAACAATAATTCCTTACTTCAGGCATTATTCCATCATAATAATTTTGGACTGCTGTTGAGATAATTCTAGATAAATTGGAAAAGGGTTCTTGTGAAGGAATAGAGGGTAAGGGTTCTTGTAAAGGAATAGAGGGTGCTAAGCGTTCTTGTGAAGGAATAGAGGGTGCTGGTGCTTGTGAAGAAACGATAGGTGTAGACATTCGGGGCTGCAGTGGTTGTGGTGGCATTTGAGGTTGAGGGGGTGGTTGAATTTGAGGTTGAGGGGGTGGTTGAATCTGAATATTGGAAATAATGTTAGAATTAATATTATCCCCAATAGGTGATTGAGCTGGTGATAATTGAGATATCTCCATTGATCGGTCTGATATATTAATTATCTCAGAATCATCAGATTCATTAGGATTTATCGGGATATTATCTGCAACAACTCGAACTTGCGACTGACCTAACAACTCCGCACTGGACTTTTGCTTAGACAAAAACATTGAGTCTGAGTCATTTTGCGGCGAACGTAAAGATGAAAGGATAGCTGCTCTTCGATTAACTATCCTAGTCATCCTTTGTTGACGCCTAAATAACGCATACTCATGCTTAGGCAACCACAAACTTTCAGCGGTCCTTAGATGAGAAGATTGACTACCTCGGGTACATCTGCGACTACCCCGCGTACATCTGGATTCACGAGATAGAACGTTATAAAGTTCAGAAATAGAAGCAGGTGCAAGTGTAGAAATAGAAGCAGGTGCAAGTGTAGAAATAGGAGCAGGTTTAGAAATAGGAGCAGATTTAGAAATAGGAGGTTTAGAAATAGAAGCAGATTTAGAAATAGGAGCAGATTTAGAAATAGGAGCAGATTTAGAAATAGGAGCAGATTTTACAGTAGAAGTATTTGCGGTGGAAGTAACGATAGGAGTAACTATTGATTGTTGGGAAACTAGTGAAAGGGATTGAGTGGGCTTTTGGATAGGTTTAAGAAAAGATGAAATAAGGGGTTGTGGGGCTTGAACGGAAACTGCTTGGGGTTGTGCAGGTTGAACGGAAACTGTTTGAAATGGCTTTGAAGGAATAATTATAAATTGTGTTTGCGGATGTACATGCGGATGTGTTTGCGGAATTTGAGTTTGAAGGGGTTGTATTTGAGTTAGGGGTTGTATTTGAGTTTGAAGGATTGTGTTTGAAAAGAAGTAGACGGGGTTACTTGAGTTTGAGGGGTTGTGTTTGAAGAGGAAAGGATTGAATTTGAAAAGAAGTAGACGGGGTTAGTAAATTTTGTTGAACAGGTTGAAGTTGAAAAGAAATATTCGGCGTTAGTAAATTATTTTGACTTAAACGATCTATCTCGTCACCAAGTACGGTCAAGGCAGAATCAACTGCACCTTCCTGGAGGAATAAACCATTATCAAAGTCTTTCAACCAGGATGGTACAGCATTTGCCTGAGTGGTAACTGCACTCAGAGAACTTTCTGGAAGTGCAGAAACCACGCTAGTAGTAATTGAAGTAGAAGGGTTTTATCCTGCAAAAATTGTTGCAAAATTGAACGTTCATCATTTCCGCCACGTTCATCCGACATTACTGTTATGTAAAAACACGGGTGCATTAAAACATATCATTTTAGTAATCGTATATAAAAAATACAAAAATACTCACTATTAGATTGTAGAAAAAAAAAAGATGTGAAACAATGTTAGATCTACAACAAGAAATAAAAACAGTATTAAATTAAGGAACAAAAACAGTATTAAAATGTATTATCTTCAATTGTATAAAGAATTAACAGCATTATATTAAAATAAGTAATAAAGAATTAAAAGAGGACTTACCAGTACTGTTGTAGAAAGCACTTATGATGTTAACTGAACGGAAAACTTCTTATATACCCGAAAAGTGAACGTTAAACCTTCAGAAATGATGTAATGGAGATTGCTTCATATTTGTAGGAATTGTTTAACATTTGTAATATCGAAAGGTTACATAAATGATGTAATAGGAAATTTCTATCATGTATTTCAATAACATCTAAAGGTTACATACCAGACGGGTGTGGGAATTTTATGATATCCTGTTTCCAAGGCAAAACACAAGGAGAAATGGGAGGAGACCAGCCAAGGCGAAATGGGTGGAGACTAGCCAAGGGAAAATGGGAGGAGACTGATCAAGGTTTAGTGGGCGGATTCGCCCCCCTCACGCCCCCGCCCCCCTGCCCCCTGCCCCCCTGCCCCGCCCCCAAGTACCACCACCATATCGGTTCTGAAGGAAGGGTGAGAGTCAAAGACGGTCACAGACCAGAGGGGAGAGAGATTCGGCAACACGAGTTAAGGAGTGCAAGCAGAAACAAAACACATCAGACATAAGACCGCAACTCATACAATAAGAAGTGTTTTTATTAAAGTGTTTGTGTGAATAATTATAATAATAATTAATAATTATATCACTCATTACAAAACAGTCTAAAAACATGGTCGGGTATGTTACCTTTAGATGTTATTAAAAATATAAAATTTCATTGTCTTCCTTTCTTCTCTTCTTTACATAGTACTAAATGTAATTCTGTTAGATCAGAAACAAAAAACAGTATTATACTACGTGTTTTTTTAAATGTCATAAGGGGTGGCTGTGGAAAAGGAAATTCATGCCTTAGCTCCATTCATATACTCTAAATGGTTAGTTTTGACATGTGTTAAATGGTAAGTAACCTTTATAACATTTAAAAATACATCGTATTACATTTATAAAAAAAAGAATCTCACCTGTCTGCAGGATTGTAGAACTACTTGTGAAGAGATTGACTATAATTTTTATACTGAATTTAAAGCAGACGTGATTCTGTTTTTATAGAAAAAGTGAAGGTAATAAAAACAGTTTCTAATCGTTTCGCTAAATTGCAAAAATTCGCGAAATGTCAATGAGATGCAATGATCTTATGCGTTTTAGAAACTTTATATTGCATAAAAAATCACGTACCATTGTTCGATCAAGTATTCAGGAGCGTTGAAAATGAAAATCACGTTCTTTTTTTATATTGTTAGACTTTACAAAGGTTTCTTCAGTGCTCGCGTAACAAAATCTAACTCCATTACTCGCGTGGATTACAAAATTGCGCATTATTGCATATATACATACGCTTATCCAAAATTGCGACTTTCGTAAGGTTACACCCGCGTCATTCTAATCGTTTCGCTAAATGTTAATTAATGCAACAGCGAAATGTTAATGATATGACTGCAATTATGCCGAATTTTGATGACTTTCAAGTCCGTGTTACATGCATAATGAATGTCGTCGTTTTTACGATTCGTTTTTATATAGTATACAGGGTATTTCAAAATCTTAACGCTTCAATAATTATTATAAATAACGAATAAAGCAAGGTGTTCTTTTGATTTCCTTTAATAATAATAATTAAGCATGATTACATAATTTACAATTCATCTTACGGGGCGCTGGACCGTCTATTGCGTCGCTAAAATCCAATTGGAAACAATGATGGTGTTCACAGATTCTGAACATTTGTAGCTCAGCCTTCAAACGATCAGGAAGCTTATTGTAGACAAATTCTAGATCAGTAGATGTGACCTTCTGTGCTAAGTACCATTTGGGAAAATAAATCAAATCCTTGTCTGGAATATCGGTGAATGAATGATCCGTCTCGTACTTCTTCATGACATCACCAACCTTTTCTACTGTGTGTTTTATAATTTGCTTGCAAAAGACGTCTCAGCGAATCCATCGCGAAGCTGGACTTTTCTTTCAATAACTAAGAACCAAAGTTCCCTCACACTATATCACAAATGCTTCTTGAAAAATTACGTTTTTGTAACTGGTTCATTACAAAATAATATAGATCATACACGTTGGTTAATGCGCACATACAAGTTCTTCTTAAATGAAACGGACACTTGGCTTCGGACTGTTGTAATTTTTGCACATTTCCGTAAATTTCACTCAAATCCATTACAGGTATTACACATGTACTTCCTGTAAGAATTCCACGTAGAAACCGAGTCTTCTCCGTTCCTTTAACGTATACAACTTTGGCTGTACAACACAAAGAATTGATAATTGCATCAAAATCCGATAACGGAACGAATCCCGTATTCCAGCTAATGCAATGGTGATTAGTCATTAACCAGTTTGCAACATTCTGATATTTTCTGGATACTAATGACAAACTGGTGTGAGGTTGAAACATAAAATGACTTACTTTATTTTCACTATCGTAAGAAGCCAACTCTTTCGGTATAAATTTATTATCTTCCACTTTAAATCCTTGGATATCAATGATAATAAACTCTTTCATGGTTCCGTTGATGTTGCTTCTTACAAAATCAAATTACGTTTAGCTTATAGCATCACTTTTAATAATGTTATTACGCTTCAACGTTTACATCAACTGACGTACGATTTTTGTGAGAGGTAAATAAGAGAATGCTTTGTCGTGCAGAATTAAACAGTATGCGATAGTATCTGCCTTGATATTTTCTTTAGTTGTAAACTCAATTCTGATTTCTACTGCACTTTTATGCATCGTATCTTTTTGAAACGTGCAGTCAATTCCTATTAAAGGACATCGAGCTAATTCCTTTGGATTGAACCAAGGTTGACTACTTTCACGATGGTAATATTTTTCTTGAAATCTAGAATACATATCGTATAGGATGGCGTATTTATTATTCTCAATGTCGATGTCTAAATTATCATACGGATATCGTTCACCATTTAGAAATACTGTTAAAGATTTTAACTTAACATCATCAAACAGACTCATGTTAACATCGGCAACACCCTTTCTCTTAGTCTGAAAAGCAATAATTATATATCTTGGCGTTTCTAACTGTGGAGCAGTTTTTACAGTCCATGAATGATTTGTACTAGTTGGAATGGAAGGGTACTCGTGTAATTCCCAGCTCCTAAAAGGGACTTGTATTTCAACATCTCTATCTGTTATCCTCGTTAAAACCAATTGCTCTCGCAATCCTACTGATACATGCGGCATCCTCCATACAATTTTATCAATTGTTAGTTTGATTTTTTCAGCCGTATTACTTTCATAAATTGCATCAACGTCATCATTCGTTCTGATCAACACCAGTTCCTGCCTCATATTCAAGATTATCTTTCTATAATCTTCCCCAAAACCTAACAATGTCTTTAAAGGTACGCTTGCTGCGAAATTTCCCTTAACGTCGAGTACATTGCTTATTCTTGCTTTCTCCTGAAGCCATCCTGCATTTTCCAATTTTATTGTTTCGTTGGGAGTAAAAGAAAAGTAACCTTTCATCGTGGACGTTATCCCAACATTTCTTACCGAATCCACCTGAACTCCATTCAGAAGATATCTAATCTCGCTAAACATATAAGCCACTGGATTATTTATCAACTGTGCTGTAGGACTATGCTTGGTATTATCGCTAGCCAAACGAAGTCTTCCTTCTACATACAAATAACTTTCACATGGTAAAGTGTAATTGTCAATTTCCGGAACTGTTATTCGAACTTCATCGTTATTACCAAATGATGAACCGAATGGTAAGTGTGAATGATACTCAACGTTAGTTATTGAAGTATCCATTTTAATTTTATCAGTTACTCCCAAAATATCCATTTTGTTTAGGTAATAATTGATTTATGTATAATGATGGTGCTCACCCTTTGACGGTTATGTCACTTCTACACAATAATTCTCTTTAAGAGTTTTTAAAAGGTACTATTCTCTTTCTCTAGATTAACACATTATAACCTAAACTCTTTAAATACTTTTTATTTTCTCGTGTCAATTTCAATTTTTTTGTCGACAACAATTCAGTATATATTTTCGTGGCTTAAATAATATATTACGTCTTATTCTATCCCACTTCTTTTGTTTCGAATAACCACTGTCGTAGATAATCATTATGTAAACCTCTTCAAGTGAAGTCTTATAGTAACTACTTCGTTTCTAAAGTTAACCAAACGATTCTCTTGATCTAAGACTCGAACGACTAATCTCGTAATTACCTTCACGGTCACTGGCAGATAAATAGCTTGAAGAGGGGATTCTATTATTTTAAATCCCGGTGGTACGTTTGGAAAGAAATGATACAACATATGACCTGGCTCTCCGTTGTTATAAGAACCACCGGTCAAATTACACTCTATTCTTATAGCATTGACTTTGTTTATATCGACTGGAAAATCACCGATGTTATTGTCGTTTTCCTTCAATATTCTGGGTTCAAATCCCAACAATCTTCCCAATGAATTTGGTTGACTAAAATCGAGCTTAACCGAACTGTTTATGGTTGCCTTTAAAGTATTATTATTTCCATGAATGTTTATATAATCAGGAATATTCTTATTTTGAAAATAATCTTTCAGAAATTTATTAATATCATCGAGTTCATATGTGCCTGTAGGTATATCGATAGTTTTCCAAGCAGACTTTTTCCTCTTTCTTCATAATGTATTAAATTATTACTTTCATCTATGTTAGGTATTGCGTTAAACGTTTCAAAATTTAACATACACATTTCATAGGTTGCGTCTTCGCTCAGGTATATTGGTGGATTAAATTCACAAACTAAAACCGATTCATTTCCGTTAGAGTAAATGTACACGAAATCGGTGAAGATTCCATGTTGACCATCTTTCAAGAACTAAATCCTTACTTAACTTGTAAGGCTATTAAAAACTGTAGACATAATTGTCCACAATTTTGTGAATTCGACTTTGATATCTTTCATAATTATAATTAATAACGCCTACTCCGTTTGACAAAAGATATTTTTCCACTTCCACTGGAGGTCGTAGATCTCCATAACTATCAAAATACTTTACAGTTCCACCTCTTTTGTAATATGCTACCCAATGTGTTCCTTCACCAGAATTGTCATCTAAATTTATAATTCCACATTCCTGTTCTCTTATTTTTTAGGTAATGTATCTCTCATAAACACTCCTCGAAAAAAATGGTAATTTTAATATTTTAGCATATTTTAGTATGTCAAAGTTACTCAATGGTCGCCGAGGCAAATATTTCAGTTTTTGAATTAGATGGTAAATATAATCCACATCCTGTTTTGTAAGGTTTAATGTAGAATCCACTTCCCACTGCTTTTGTTTCCATAGCCCTATTATGTCGTTCTGCCTCTTTCATTTGTTCTTTCGCAGCCTTTGCATCGTTTACCGCCTTAACAATTGCAGCTGCACCGCCACCGAGTGATCCTATTGCTCCCAAAGCTGCAAATAATGGAATTAAAGGTAAAAATCCTCCTCTCTTGGGAATTGGAATCACTCTTTGACGTGGACGTCTTATTTTTTTGTGGTTTTTCTTTAAAACTGACTGCGCCAATTTAACATTTTCTAAGAGGCTCTTGTTACCGCTGTGCGAAATGGCATGTCGAGCTTTCTTGACAGCTTCCCGAAATGATAATTCACCACCGCGCTTCCTCGCACGCTTAATCGCACGCTTTCTCTTCCCACTGTTCCCCATTCCGAGCTTCGTCTTAGCTCGCATTATGGCGGCTACAGATAATGCCGATGCCCTCTCTCCAAGTCCCGCTTCTGAACTTTTAACTCTTTGTACTGCCGCTTGATACAATTTTCTATCTGCTTCGTGACGCTTATCTAAATCGTCACTTAACGAATATGCAATGTCGTGTTGCTTACACGCTTCGTCCAATACATTAACACCTCTGTCTCCTCTTTTAAGACGAGTATCTAATTTTGTACCTGGACCGCAGTAGTTGTAACCTGGTATATGTAACTCTATTGGCAGTTTATTAATTAACGTATTAAGTAAACCACGACCTTTTCGTTTTACACTACTTCTCAAAATGTGGTCTCTCTTGACGCGACGCCGCATTTATGGCTTTTGTTTCTAACAGTTGACGATGATAATGTGTACTACTCTGATACTCTTGTCGCTAAACATTATATATCAAAAGTTATTAGGTGAGTAAATGATAAAACTATTGTCAGAAAATTTTATTTTAATTTCATATGTTTACAATTTTACAGTAATATGTACATAATGAATCAAAACATTTACATAGTAACGGCTTTATGCATACTTATGTCACACATTAATTTATTAATTCCGAACATTATTAATTCATTTGTAATCGCCCCTTTCTCAGATATTTCATTATTGAGAAATGCTTTGACAGTTAGCTTCACGTCACCATCCATAACACTCACGCATGGAATCATGTTGGAGTAGAATGTTTTATAATTCAATTGCTTCAAAACCTCCAAACGATATGATATAATATCACACAATTTCCATAATTCCAATAAACCCTTATAAGATATATACAGTGTCTCGTCACCTCTTTCTAATTTCAATATTTTTGTTCCTTCGATACGTTTGAACGATGCCTTTACCGAACTAATTTTCGTTACCGGATAAACAGTTTATTTCTCGGTAAAATATGATTTTAATATGTAGTTATAAGAACAAAATTGTTTCCATTCCTCTTCTAAAAACAATATGCTCTGCCTTTTAGTACCCATAATGCGTATTACTGGATCAAAAATGTTTCGGCACACAGTCCCACGCAAACCCATTTCGTGCGACTCTTATTTAAAAATATACACTTTGAGCTAACAATGGTAATTGGTCCACATCAGCCACTTCCCTTACTTCTGATATCTCTGAAGGTGCTTTCTCGCTAATGTCATACTGACGAAAATCTTCATCCGTGAAAAAGGTTGAGACAATACTTCAAATTGAAACTCGTTTCGAACTGAGGACATATTCAAATCTTGCTCATCCTGTTCTTTTGGTTTATCAACGTTTTGAGTGAGAAATCTTTTCTTCTGTACATCATCACCTTGATCATCCACGTGTCTTTTCTTCTGCTTCAGGAAATATTCCACTTGTTTAGACGTCACTATTAAATACATCAAAAATATAAGAATTGTATATGATTAGAAAAATTTAATAAACTTACTTTTATATAGATCGACGATACACTATTAAATTTGTATAACACAACTCACAGTTCTGCAACAACTGAAACAATTCACAAAATAACGGCCTTATATAACAAGATTTTAGGTGGGGTAATACTAATTTAAATAATCACCTCCTCCAACCACAAGGTCACTAAGCAGAAATCAACACTATAACCTCCTCTGACCTCAACACCATTTCAAGGTTATCTCACTCTGGAACCTCCTCAACGTCAAGGTTATGGTGAAGGTCAGGAGTAGGTCGATTCTAGAACCTCCTCCGACCTTGACCTTGAATCTAGAACCTCCTCCGACATTGACCTTGAATCTAGAACCTCCTCCGACCTTGACCTTGAATCTAGAACCTCCTCCATGTCAAGGTTATGGCGAAGGTCACGTCAGGGATAGGCCGATTCTGGAACCTCCTCCGACCTTGACCTTGAATTTTTCCGTCAAGGTCGGAGGAGGTTCCAGAATCGGCCTATCCCTACTACTCTACACGCTTATGCGATCCTGGTAGGAGATCTCAGTTCGACGAGTTAAATTAAACAACAATTTTTACGGCGCTTTTGTTTTGTACATCTCTACACGCTTATGCGATCCTAGTAGGAGATCTCAGTTCGACGAGTTAAATTAAACAACAATTTTTACGGCGCTTTTGTTTTGTACATCTCTACACGCTTATGCGATCCTAGTAGGAGATCTCAGTTCGACGAGTTAAATTAAACAAGAATTTTTACGGCGATTTTGTTTTGTACATTTCTACACGCTTATGCGATCCTGGTAGGAGATCTCAGTTCGACGAGTTAAATTAAACAAGAATTTTTACGGCGCTCTTGTTTTGTACATCTCTACACGCTTATGCGATCCTGGTAGGAGATCTCAGTTCGACGAGTTAAATTAAACAACAATTTTTACGGCGCTTTTGTTTTGTACATCTCTACACGCTTATGCGATCCTAGTAGGAGATCTCAGTTCGACGAGTTAAATTAAACAAGAATTTTTACGGCGCTCTTGTTTTGTACATCTCTACACGCTTATGCGATCCTGGTAGGAGATCTCAGTTCGACGAGTTAAATTAAACAACAATTTTTACGGCGCTTTTGTTTTGTACATCTCTACACGCTTATGCGATCCTAGTAGGAGATCTCAGTTCGACGAGTTAAATTAAACAAGAATTTTTACGGCGCTTTTGTTTTGTACATCTCTACACGCTTATGCGATCCTAGTAGGAGATCTCAGTTCGACGAGTTAAATTAAACAAGAATTTTTACGGCGCTTTTGTTTTGTACATCTCTACACGCTTATGCGATCCTGGTAGGAGATCTCAGTTCGACGAGTTAAATTAAACAAGAATTTTTACGGCGCTTTTGTTTTGTACATCTCTACACGCTTATGCGATCCTAGTAGGAGATCTCAGTTCGACGAGTTAAATTAAACAAGAATTTTTACGGCGCTTTTGTTTTGTACATCTCTACACGCTTATGCGATCCTGGTAGGAGATCTCAGTTCGACGAGTTAAATTAAACAAGAATTTTTACGGCGCTCTTGTTTTGTACATCTCTACACGCTTATGCGATCCTGGTAGGAGATCTCAGTTCGACGAGTTAAATTAAACAAGAATTTTTACGGCGCTCTTGTTTTGTACATCTCTACACGCTTATGCGATCCTGGTAGGAGATCTCAGTTCGACGAGTTAAATTAAACAACAATTTTTACGGCGCTTTTGTTTTGTACATCTCTACACGCTTATGCGATCCTAGTAGGAGATCTCAGTTCGACGAGTTAAATTAAACAAGAATTTTTACGGCGCTCTTGTTTTGTACATCTCTACACGCTTATGCGATCCTGGTAGGAGATCTCAGTTCGACGAGTTAAATTAAACAAGAATTTTTACGGCGCTCTTGTTTTGTACATCTCTACACGCTTATGCGATCCTGGTAGGAGATCTCAGTTCGACGAGTTAAATTAAACAAGAATTTTTACGGCGCTCTTGTTTTGTACATCTCTACACGCTTATGCGATCCTAGTAGGAGATCTCAGTTCGACGAGTTAAATTAAACAAGAATTTTTACGGCGCTTTTGTTTTGTACATCTCTACACGCTTATGCGATCCTGGTAGGAGATCTCAGTTCGACGAGTTAAATTAAACAAGAATTTTTACGGCGCTCTTGTTTTGTACATCTCTACACGCTTATGCGATCCTGGTAGGAGATCTCAGTTCGACGAGTTAAATTAAACAAGAATTTTTACGGCGCTCTTGTTTTGTACATCTCTACACGCTTATGCGATCCTGGTAGGAGATCTCAGTTCGACGAGTTAAATTAAACAAGAATTTTTACGGCGCTCTTGTTTTGTACATCTCTACACGCTTATGCGATCCTAGTAGGAGATCTCAGTTCGACGAGTTAAATTAAACAAGAATTTTTACGGCGCTCTTGTTTTGTACATCTCTACACGCTTATGCGATCCTGGTAGGAGATCTCAGTTCGACGAGTTAAATTAAACAAGAATTTTTACGGCGCTCTTGTTTTGTACATCTCTACACGCTTATGCGATCCTGGTAGGAGATCTCAGTTCGACGAGTTAAATTAAACAAGAATTTTTACGGCGCTCTTGTTTTGTACATCTCTACACGCTTATGCGATCCTAGTAGGAGATCTCAGTTCGACGAGTTAAATTAAACAAGAATTTTTACGGCGCTCTTGTTTTGTACATCTCTACACGCTTATGCGATCCTGGTAGGAGATCTCAGTTCGACGAGTTAAATTAAACAAGAATTTTTACGGCGCTTTTGTTTTGTACATCTCTACACGCTTATGCGATCCTAGTAGGAGATCTCAGTTCGACGAGTTAAATTAAACAAGAATTTTTACGGCGCTCTTGTTTTGTACATCTCTACACGCTTATGCGATCCTGGTAGGAGATCTCAGTTCGACGAGTTAAATTAAACAAGAATTTTTACGGCGCTTTTGTTTTGTACATCTCTACACGCTTATGCGATCCTAGTAGGAGATCTCAGTTCGACGAGTTAAATTAAACAAGAATTTTTACGGCGCTTTTGTTTTGTACATCTCTACACGCTTATGCGATCCTAGTAGGAGATCTCAGTTCGACGAGTTAAATTAAACAAGAATTTTTACGGCGCTTTTGTTTTGTACATCTCTACACGCTTATGCGATCCTGGTAGGAGATCTCAGTTCGACGAGTTAAATTAAACAAGAATTTTTACGGCGCTTTTGTTTTGTACATCTCTACACGCTTATGCGATCCTGGTAGGAGATCTCAGTTCGACGAGTTAAATTAAACAAGAATTTTTACGGCGCTTTTGTTTTGTACATCTCTACACGCTTATGCGATCCTGGTAGGAGATCTCAGTTCGACGAGTTAAATTAAACAAGAATTTTTACGGCGCTCTTGTTTTGTACATCTCTACACGCTTATGCGATCCTGGTAGGAGATCTCAGTTCGACGAGTTAAATTAAACAAGAATTTTTACGGCGCTCTTGTTTTGTACATCTCTACACGCTTATGCGATCCTGGTAGGAGATCTCAGTTCGACGAGTTAAATTAAACAAGAATTTTTACGGCGCTTTTGTTTTGTACATCTCTACACGCTTATGCGATCCTAGTAGGAGATCTCAGTTCGACGAGTTAAATTAAACAAGAATTTTTACGGCGCTCTTGTTTTGTACATCTCTACACGCTTATGCGATCCTGGTAGGAGATCTCAGTTCGACGAGTTAAATTAAACAAGAATTTTTACGGCGCTCTTGTTTTGTACATCTCTACACGCTTATGCGATCCTGGTAGGAGATCTCAGTTCGACGAGTTAAATTAAACAAGAATTTTTACGGCGCTCTTGTTTTGTACATCTCTACACGCTTATGCGATCCTGGTAGGAGATCTCAGTTCGACGAGTTAAATTAAACAAGAATTTTTACGGCGCTTTTGTTTTGTACATCTCTACACGCTTATGCGATCCTAGTAGGAGATCTCAGTTCGACGAGTTAAATTAAACAAGAATTTTACGGCTCTTTTGTTTTGTACATCTCTACACGCTTATGCGATCCTGGTAGGAGATCTCAGTTCGACGAGTTAAATTAAACAAGAATTTTTACGGCGCTCTTGTTTTGTACATCTCTACACGCTTATGCGATCCTGGTAGGAGATCTCAGTTCGACGAGTTAAATTAAACAAGAATTTTTACGGCGCTCTTGTTTTGTACATCTCTACACGCTTATGCGATCCTGGTAGGAGATCTCAGTTCGACGAGTTAAATTAAACAAGAATTTTTACGGCGCTCTTGTTTTGTACATCTCTACACGCTTATGCGATCCTGGTAGGAGATCTCAGTTCGACGAGTTAAATTAAACAAGAATTTTTACGGCGCTTTTGTTTTGTACATCTCTACACGCTTATGCGATCCTAGTAGGAGATCTCAGTTCGACGAGTTAAATTAAACAAGAATTTTTACGGCGCTTTTGTTTTGTACATCTCTACACGCTTATGCGATCCTAGTAGGAGATCTCAGTTCGACGAGTTAAATTAAACAAGAATTTTTACGGCGCTTTTGTTTTGTACATCTCTACACGCTTATGCGATCCTGGTAGGAGATCTCAGTTCGACGAGTTAAATTAAACAAGAATTTTTACGGCGCTCTTGTTTTGTACATCTCTACACGCTTATGCGATCCTGGTAGGAGATCTCAGTTCGACGAGTTAAATTAAACAAGAATTTTTACGGCGCTCTTGTTTTGTACATCTCTACACGCTTATGCGATCCTGGTAGGAGATCTCAGTTCGACGAGTTAAATTAAACAAGAATTTTTACGGCGCTTTTGTTTTGTACATCTCTACACGCTTATGCGATCCTAGTAGGAGATCTCAGTTCGACGAGTTAAATTAAACAAGAATTTTTACGGCGCTTTTGTTTTGTACATCTCTACACGCTTATGCGATCCTAGTAGGAGATCTCAGTTCGACGAGTTAAATTAAACAAGAATTTTTACGGCGCTTTTGTTTTGTACATCTCTACACGCTTATGCGATCCTGGTAGGAGATCTCAGTTCGACGAGTTAAATTAAACAAGAATTTTTACGGCGCTCTTGTTTTGTACATCTCTACACGCTTATGCGATCCTGGTAGGAGATCTCAGTTCGACGAGTTAAATTAAACAAGAATTTTTACGGCGCTTTTGTTTTGTACATCTCTACACGCTTATGCGATCCTAGTAGGAGATCTCAGTTCGACGAGTTAAATTAAACAAGAATTTTTACGGCGCTTTTGTTTTGTACATCTCTACACGCTTATGCGATCCTAGTAGGAGATCTCGATTCGACGAGTTAAATTAAACAAGAATTTTTACGGCGCTTTTGTTTTGTACATCTCTACACGCTTATGCGATCCTAGTAGGAGATCTCAATTCGACGAGTTAAATTAAACAAGAATTTTTACGGCGCTTTTGTTTTGTACATCTCTACACGCTTATGCGATCCTAGTAGGAGATCTCAGTTCGACGAGTTAAATTAAACAAGAATTTTTACGGCGCTTTTGTTTTGTACATCTCTACACGCTTATGCGATCCTGGTAGGAGATCTCAGTTCGACGAGTTAAATTAAACAAGAATTTTTACGGCGCTCTTGTTTTGTACATCTCTACACGCTTATGCGATCCTGGTAGGAGATCTCAGTTCGACGAGTTAAATTAAACAAGAATTTTTACGGCGCTTTTGTTTTGTACATCTCTACACGCTTATGCGATCCTGGTAGGAGATCTCAGTTCGACGAGTTAAATTAAACAAGAATTTTTACGGCGCTTTTGTTTTGTACATCTCTACACGCTTATGCGATCCTGGTAGGAGATCTCAGTTCGACGAGTTAAATTAAACAAGAATTTTTACGGCGCTTTTGTTTTGTACATCTCTACACGCTTATGCGATCCTGGTAGGAGATCTCAGTTCGACGAGTTAAATTAAACAAGAATTTTTACGGCGCTTTTGTTTTGTACATCTCTACACGCTTATGCGATCCTGGTAGGAGATCTCAGTTCGACGAGTTAAATTAAACAAGAATTTTTACGGCGCTTTTGTTTTGTACATCTCTACACGCTTATGCGATCCTGGTAGGAGATCTCAGTTCGACGAGTTAAATTAAACAAGAATTTTTACGGCGCTTTTGTTTTGTACATCTCTACACGCTTATGCGATCCTGGTAGGAGATCTCAGTTCGACGAGTTAAATTAAACAAGAATTTTTACGGCGCTTTTGTTTTGTACATCTCTACACGCTTATGCGATCCTGGTAGGAGATCTCAGTTCGACGAGTTAAATTAAACAAGAATTTTTACGGCGCTTTTGTTTTGTACATCTCTACACGCTTATGCGATCCTGGTAGGAGATCTCAGTTCGACGAGTTAAATTAAACAAGAATTTTTACGGCGCTTTTGTTTTGTACATCTCTACACGCTTATGCGATCCTGGTAGGAGATCTCAGTTCGACGAGTTAAATTAAACAAGAATTTTAGGCGCTCTTGTTTTGTACATCTCTACACGCTTATGCGATCCTGGTAGGAGATCTCAGTTCGACGAGTTAAATTAAACAAGAATTTTTACGGCGCTTTTGTTTTGTACATCTCTACACGCTTATGCGATCCTGGTAGGAGATCTCAGTTCGACGAGTTAAATTAAACAAGAATTTTTACGGCGCTTTTGTTTTGTACATCTCTACACGCTTATGCGATCCTAGTAGGAGATCTCAGTTCGACGAGTTAAATTAAACAAGAATTTTTACGGCGCTTTTGTTTTGTACATCTCTACACGCTTATGCGATCCTGGTAGGAGATCTCAGTTCGACGAGTTAAATTAAACAAGAATTTTTACGGCGCTTTTGTTTTGTACATCTCTACACGCTTATGCGATCCTAGTAGGAGATCTCAGTTCGACGAGTTAAATTAAACAAGAATTTTTACGGCGCTTTTGTTTTGTACATCTCTACACGCTTATGCGATCCTAGTAGGAGATCTCAGTTCGACGAGTTAAATTAAACAAGAATTTTTACGGCGCTTTTGTTTTGTACATCTCTACACGCTTATGCGATCCTGGTAGGAGATCTCAGTTCGACGAGTTAAATTAAACAAGAATTTTTACGGCGCTTTTGTTTTGTACATCTCTACACGCTTATGCGATCCTGGTAGGAGATCTCAGTTCGACGAGTTAAATTAAACAAGAATTTTTACGGCGCTTTTGTTTTGTACATCTCTACACGCTTATGCGATCCTGGTAGGAGATCTCAGTTCGACGAGTTAAATTAAACAAGAATTTTTACGGCGCTTTTGTTTTGTACATCTCTACACGCTTATGCGATCCTGGTAGGAGATCTCAGTTCGACGAGTTAAATTAAACAAGAATTTTTACGGCGCTTTTGTTTTGTACATCTCTACACGCTTATGCGATCCTGGTAGGAGATCTCAGTTCGACGAGTTAAATTAAACAAGAATTTTTACGGCGCTTTTGTTTTGTACATCTCTACACGCTTATGCGATCCTAGTAGGAGATCTCAGTTCGACGAGTTAAATTAAACAAGAATTTTTACGGCGCTTTTGTTTTGTACATCTCTACACGCTTATGCGATCCTGGTAGGAGATCTCAGTTCGACGAGTTAAATTAAACAAGAATTTTAAGGCTCTTTATTTGTGTACATCTCTACACGCTTATGCGATCCTGGTAGGAGATCTCAGTTCGACGAGTTAAATTAAACAAGAATTTTTACGGCGCTTTTGTTTTGTACATCTCTACACGCTTATGCGATCCTGGTAGGAGATCTCAGTTCGACGAGTTAAATTAAACAAGAATTTTTACGGCGCTCTTGTTTTGTACATCTCTACACGCTTATGCGATCCTGGTAGGAGATCTCAGTTCGACGAGTTAAATTAAACAAGAATTTTTACGGCGCTTTTGTTTTGTACATCTCTACACGCTTATGCGATCCTGGTAGGAGATCTCAGTTCGACGAGTTAAATTAAACAAGAATTTTTACGGCGCTTTTGTTTTGTACATCTCTACACGCTTATGCGATCCTAGTAGGAGATCTCAGTTCGACGAGTTAAATTAAACAAGAATTTTTACGGCGCTTTTGTTTTGTACATCTCTACACGCTTATGCGATCCTGGTAGGAGATCTCAGTTCGACGAGTTAAATTAAACAAGAATTTTTACGGCGCTTTTGTTTTGTACATCTCTACACGCTTATGCGATCCTGGTAGGAGATCTCAGTTCGACGAGTTAAATTAAACAAGAATTTTTACGGCGCTTTTGTTTTGTACATCTCTACACGCTTATGCGATCCTGGTAGGAGATCTCAGTTCGACGAGTTAAATTAAACAAGAATTTTTACGGCGCTTTTGTTTTGTACATCTCTACACGCTTATGCGATCCTGGTAGGAGATCTCAGTTCGACGAGTTAAATTAAACAAGAATTTTTACGGCGCTTTTGTTTTGTACATCTCTACACGCTTATGCGATCCTAGTAGGAGATCTCAGTTCGACGAGTTAAATTAAACAAGAATTTTTACGGCGCTTTTGTTTTGTACATCTCTACACGCTTATGCGATCCTGGTAGGAGATCTCAGTTCGACGAGTTAAATTAAACAAGAATTTTTACGGCGCTTTTGTTTTGTACATCTCTACACGCTTATGCGATCCTGGTAGGAGATCTCAGTTCGACGAGTTAAATTAAACAAGAATTTTTACGGCGCTTTTGTTTTGTACATCTCTACACGCTTATGCGATCCTGGTAGGAGATCTCAGTTCGACGAGTTAAATTAAACAAGAATTTTTACGGCGCTTTTGTTTTGTACATCTCTACACGCTTATGCGATCCTAGTAGGAGATCTCAGTTCGACGAGTTAAATTAAACAAGAATTTTTACGGCGCTTTTGTTTTGTACATCTCTACACGCTTATGCGATCCTGGTAGGAGATCTCAGTTCGACGAGTTAAATTAAACAAGAATTTTTACGGCGCTTTTGTTTTGTACATCTCTACACGCTTATGCGATCCTAGTAGGAGATCTCAGTTCGACGAGTTAAATTAAACAAGAATTTTTACGGCGCTTTTGTTTTGTACATCTCTACACGCTTATGCGATCCTGGTAGGAGATCTCAGTTCGACGAGTTAAATTAAACAAGAATTTTTACGGCGCTTTTGTTTTGTACATCTCTACACGCTTATGCGATCCTGGTAGGAGATCTCAGTTCGACGAGTTAAATTAAACAAGAATTTTTACGGCGCTTTTGTTTTGTACATCTCTACACGCTTATGCGATCCTAGTAGGAGATCTCAGTTCGACGAGTTAAATTAAACAAGAATTTTTACGGCGCTTTTGTTTTGTACATCTCTACACGCTTATGCGATCCTGGTAGGAGATCTCAGTTCGACGAGTTAAATTAAACAAGAATTTTTACGGCGCTTTTGTTTTGTACATCTCTACACGCTTATGCGATCCTGGTAGGAGATCTCAGTTCGACGAGTTAAATTAAACAAGAATTTTTACGGCGCTTTTGTTTTGTACATCTCTACACGCTTATGCGATCCTAGTAGGAGATCTCAGTTCGACGAGTTAAATTAAACAAGAATTTTTACGGCGCTTTTGTTTTGTACATCTCTACACGCTTATGCGATCCTAGTAGGAGATCTCAGTTCGACGAGTTAAATTAAACAAGAATTTTTACGGCGCTTTTGTTTTGTACATCTCTACACGCTTATGCGATCCTGGTAGGAGATCTCAGTTCGACGAGTTAAATTAAACAAGAATTTTTACGGCGCTTTTGTTTTGTACATCTCTACACGCTTATGCGATCCTAGTAGGAGATCTCAGTTCGACGAGTTAAATTAAACAAGAATTTTTACGGCGCTTTTGTTTTGTACATCTCTACACGCTTATGCGATCCTAGTAGGAGATCTCAGTTCGACGAGTTAAATTAAACAAGAATTTTTACGGCGCTTTTGTTTTGTACATCTCTACACGCTTATGCGATCCTGGTAGGAGATCTCAGTTCGACGAGTTAAATTAAACAAGAATTTTTACGGCGCTTTTGTTTTGTACATCTCTACACGCTTATGCGATCCTAGTAGGAGATCTCAGTTCGACGAGTTAAATTAAACAAGAATTTTTACGGCGCTTTTGTTTTGTACATCTCTACACGCTTATGCGATCCTAGTAGGAGATCTCAGTTCGACGAGTTAAATTAAACAAGAATTTTTACGGCGCTTTTGTTTTGTACATCTCTACACGCTTATGCGATCCTGGTAGGAGATCTCAGTTCGACGAGTTAAATTAAACAAGAATTTTTACGGCGCTTTTGTTTTGTACATCTCTACACGCTTATGCGATCCTAGTAGGAGATCTCAGTTCGACGAGTTAAATTAAACAAGAATTTTTACGGCGCTTTTGTTTTGTACATCTCTACACGCTTATGCGATCCTGGTAGGAGATCTCAGTTCGACGAGTTAAATTAAACAAGAATTTTTACGGCGCTTTTGTTTTGTACATCTCTACACGCTTATGCGATCCTAGTAGGAGATCTCAGTTCGACGAGTTAAATTAAACAAGAATTTTTACGGCGCTTTTGTTTTGTACATCTCTACACGCTTATGCGATCCTAGTAGGAGATCTCAGTTCGACGAGTTAAATTAAACAAGAATTTTTACGGCGCTTTTGTTTTGTACATCTCTACACGCTTATGCGATCCTGGTAGGAGATCTCAGTTCGACGAGTTAAATTAAACAAGAATTTTTACGGCGCTTTTGTTTTGTACATCTCTACACGCTTATGCGATCCTGGTAGGAGATCTCAGTTCGACGAGTTAAATTAAACAAGAATTTTTACGGCGCTTTTGTTTTGTACATCTCTACACGCTTATGCGATCCTGGTAGGAGATCTCAGTTCGACGAGTTAAATTAAACAAGAATTTTTACGGCGCTTTTGTTTTGTACATCTCTACACGCTTATGCGATCCTGGTAGGAGATCTCAGTTCGACGAGTTAAATTAAACAAGAATTTTTACGGCGCTTTTGTTTTGTACATCTCTACACGCTTATGCGATCCTAGTAGGAGATCTCAGTTCGACGAGTTAAATTAAACAAGAATTTTTACGGCGCTTTTGTTTTGTACATCTCTACACGCTTATGCGATCCTGGTAGGAGATCTCAGTTCGACGAGTTAAATTAAACAAGAATTTTTACGGCGCTTTTGTTTTGTACATCTCTACACGCTTATGCGATCCTGGTAGGAGATCTCAGTTCGACGAGTTAAATTAAACAAGAATTTTTACGGCGCTTTTGTTTTGTACATCTCTACACGCTTATGCGATCCTGGTAGGAGATCTCAGTTCGACGAGTTAAATTAAACAAGAATTTTTACGGCGCTTTTGTTTTGTACATCTCTACACGCTTATGCGATCCTAGTAGGAGATCTCAGTTCGACGAGTTAAATTAAACAAGAATTTTTACGGCGCTTTTGTTTTGTACATCTCTACACGCTTATGCGATCCTGGTAGGAGATCTCAGTTCGACGAGTTAAATTAAACAAGAATTTTTACGGCGCTTTTGTTTTGTACATCTCTACACGCTTATGCGATCCTGGTAGGAGATCTCAGTTCGACGAGTTAAATTAAACAAGAATTTTTACGGCGCTTTTGTTTTGTACATCTCTACACGCTTATGCGATCCTGGTAGGAGATCTCAGTTCGACGAGTTAAATTAAACAAGAATTTTTACGGCGCTTTTGTTTTGTACATCTCTACACGCTTATGCGATCCTGGTAGGAGATCTCAGTTCGACGAGTTAAATTAAACAAGAATTTTTACGGCGCTTTTGTTTTGTACATCTCTACACGCTTATGCGATCCTAGTAGGAGATCTCAGTTCGACGAGTTAAATTAAACAAGAATTTTTACGGCGCTTTGTTTTGTACATCTCTACACGCTTATGCGATCCTGGTAGGAGATCTCAGTTCGACGAGTTAAATTAAACAAGAATTTTTACGGCGCTTTTGTTTTGTACATCTCTACACGCTTATGCGATCCTGGTAGGAGATCTCAGTTCGACGAGTTAAATTAAACAAGAATTTTTACGGCGCTTTTGTTTTGTACATCTCTACACGCTTATGCGATCCTAGTAGGAGATCTCAGTTCGACGAGTTAAATTAAACAAGAATTTTTACGGCGCTTTTGTTTTGTACATCTCTACACGCTTATGCGATCCTGGTAGGAGATCTCAGTTCGACGAGTTAAATTAAACAAGAATTTTTACGGCGCTTTTGTTTTGTACATCTCTACACGCTTATGCGATCCTAGTAGGAGATCTCAGTTCGACGAGTTAAATTAAACAAGAATTTTTACGGCGCTTTTGTTTTGTACATCTCTACACGCTTATGCGATCCTGGTAGGAGATCTCAGTTCGACGAGTTAAATTAAACAAGAATTTTTACGGCGCTTTGTTTTGTACATCTCTACACGCTTATGCGATCCTGGTAGGAGATCTCAGTTCGACGAGTTAAATTAAACAAGAATTTTTACGGCGCTTTTGTTTTGTACATCTCTACACGCTTATGCGATCCTGGTAGGAGATCTCAGTTCGACGAGTTAAATTAAACAAGAATTTTTACGGCGCTTTTGTTTTGTACATCTCTACACGCTTATGCGATCCTGGTAGGAGATCTCAGTTCGACGAGTTAAATTAAACAAGAATTTTTACGGCGCTTTTGTTTTGTACATCTCTACACGCTTATGCGATCCTGGTAGGAGATCTCAGTTCGACGAGTTAAATTAAACAAGAATTTTTACGGCGCTTTTGTTTTGTACATCTCTACACGCTTATGCGATCCTAGTAGGAGATCTCAGTTCGACGAGTTAAATTAAACAAGAATTTTTACGGCGCTTTTGTTTTGTACATCTCTACACGCTTATGCGATCCTGGTAGGAGATCTCAGTTCGACGAGTTAAATTAAACAAGAATTTTTACGGCGCTTTTGTTTTGTACATCTCTACACGCTTATGCGATCCTGGTAGGAGATCTCAGTTCGACGAGTTAAATTAAACAAGAATTTTTACGGCGCTTTTGTTTTGTACATCTCTACACGCTTATGCGATCCTGGTAGGAGATCTCAGTTCGACGAGTTAAATTAAACAAGAATTTTTACGGCGCTTTTGTTTTGTACATCTCTACACGCTTATGCGATCCTGGTAGGAGATCTCAGTTCGACGAGTTAAATTAAACAAGAATTTTTACGGCGCTTTTGTTTTGTACATCTCTACACGCTTATGCGATCCTAGTAGGAGATCTCAGTTCGACGAGTTAAATTAAACAAGAATTTTTACGGCGCTTTTGTTTTGTACATCTCTACACGCTTATGCGATCCTGGTAGGAGATCTCAGTTCGACGAGTTAAATTAAACAAGAATTTTTACGGCGCTTTTGTTTTGTACATCTCTACACGCTTATGCGATCCTGGTAGGAGATCTCAGTTCGACGAGTTAAATTAAACAAGAATTTTTACGGCGCTTTTGTTTTGTACATCTCTACACGCTTATGCGATCCTGGTAGGAGATCTCAGTTCGACGAGTTAAATTAAACAAGAATTTTTACGGCGCTTTTGTTTTGTACATCTCTACACGCTTATGCGATCCTAGTAGGAGATCTCAGTTCGACGAGTTAAATTAAACAAGAATTTTTACGGCGCTTTTGTTTTGTACATCTCTACACGCTTATGCGATCCTGGTAGGAGATCTCAGTTCGACGAGTTAAATTAAACAAGAATTTTTACGGCGCTTTTGTTTTGTACATCTCTACACGCTTATGCGATCCTGGTAGGAGATCTCAGTTCGACGAGTTAAATTAAACAAGAATTTTTACGGCGCTTTTGTTTTGTACATCTCTACACGCTTATGCGATCCTGGTAGGAGATCTCAGTTCGACGAGTTAAATTAAACAAGAATTTTTACGGCGCTTTTGTTTTGTACATCTCTACACGCTTATGCGATCCTGGTAGGAGATCTCAGTTCGACGAGTTAAATTAAACAAGAATTTTTACGGCGCTTTTGTTTTGTACATCTCTACACGCTTATGCGATCCTGGTAGGAGATCTCAGTTCGACGAGTTAAATTAAACAAGAATTTTTACGGCGCTTTTGTTTTGTACATCTCTACACGCTTATGCGATCCTGGTAGGAGATCTCAGTTCGACGAGTTAAATTAAACAAGAATTTTTACGGCGCTTTTGTTTTGTACATCTCTACACGCTTATGCGATCCTGGTAGGAGATCTCAGTTCGACGAGTTAAATTAAACAAGAATTTTTACGGCGCTTTTGTTTTGTACATCTCTACACGCTTATGCGATCCTGGTAGGAGATCTCAGTTCGACGAGTTAAATTAAACAAGAATTTTTACGGCGCTTTTGTTTTGTACATCTCTACACGCTTATGCGATCCTGGTAGGAGATCTCAGTTCGACGAGTTAAATTAAACAAGAATTTTTACGGCGCTTTTGTTTTGTACATCTCTACACGCTTATGCGATCCTGGTAGGAGATCTCAGTTCGACGAGTTAAATTAAACAAGAATTTTTACGGCGCTTTTGTTTTGTACATCTCTACACGCTTATGCGATCCTAGTAGGAGATCTCAGTTCGACGAGTTAAATTAAACAAGAATTTTTACGGCGCTTTTGTTTTGTACATCTCTACACGCTTATGCGATCCTGGTAGGAGATCTCAGTTCGACGAGTTAAATTAAACAAGAATTTTTACGGCGCTTTTGTTTTGTACATCTCTACACGCTTATGCGATCCTGGTAGGAGATCTCAGTTCGACGAGTTAAATTAAACAAGAATTTTTACGGCGCTTTTGTTTTGTACATCTCTACACGCTTATGCGATCCTGGTAGGAGATCTCAGTTCGACGAGTTAAATTAAACAAGAATTTTTACGGCGCTTTTGTTTTGTACATCTCTACACGCTTATGCGATCCTGGTAGGAGATCTCAGTTCGACGAGTTAAATTAAACAAGAATTTTTACGGCGCTTTTGTTTTGTACATCTCTACACGCTTATGCGATCCTAGTAGGAGATCTCAGTTCGACGAGTTAAATTAAACAAGAATTTTTACGGCGCTATAGATTATTACATCTCTACACGCTTATGCGATCCTGGTAGGAGATCTCAGTTCGACGAGTTAAATTAAACAAGAATTTTTACGGCGCTTTTGTTTTGTACATCTCTACACGCTTATGCGATCCTGGTAGGAGATCTCAGTTCGACGAGTTAAATTAAACAAGAATTTTTACGGCGCTTTTGTTTTGTACATCTCTACACGCTTATGCGATCCTGGTAGGAGATCTCAGTTCGACGAGTTAAATTAAACAAGAATTTTTACGGCGCTTTTGTTTTGTACATCTCTACACGCTTATGCGATCCTGGTAGGAGATCTCAGTTCGACGAGTTAAATTAAACAAGAATTTTTACGGCGCTTTTGTTTTGTACATCTCTACACGCTTATGCGATCCTGGTAGGAGATCTCAGTTCGACGAGTTAAATTAAACAAGAATTTTTACGGCGCTTTTGTTTTGTACATCTCTACACGCTTATGCGATCCTGGTAGGAGATCTCAGTTCGACGAGTTAAATTAAACAAGAATTTTTACGGCGCTTTTGTTTTGTACATCTCTACACGCTTATGCGATCCTGGTAGGAGATCTCAGTTCGACGAGTTAAATTAAACAAGAATTTTTACGGCGCTTTTGTTTTGTACATCTCTACACGCTTATGCGATCCTGGTAGGAGATCTCAGTTCGACGAGTTAAATTAAACAAGAATTTTTACGGCGCTTTTGTTTTGTACATCTCTACACGCTTATGCGATCCTGGTAGGAGATCTCAGTTCGACGAGTTAAATTAAACAAGAATTTTTACGGCGCTTTTGTTTTGTACATCTCTACACGCTTATGCGATCCTGGTAGGAGATCTCAGTTCGACGAGTTAAATTAAACAAGAATTTTTACGGCGCTTTTGTTTTGTACATCTCTACACGCTTATGCGATCCTGGTAGGAGATCTCAGTTCGACGAGTTAAATTAAACAAGAATTTTTACGGCGCTTTTGTTTTGTACATCTCTACACGCTTATGCGATCCTGGTAGGAGATCTCAGTTCGACGAGTTAAATTAAACAAGAATTTTTACGGCGCTTTTGTTTTGTACATCTCTACACGCTTATGCGATCCTGGTAGGAGATCTCAGTTCGACGAGTTAAATTAAACAAGAATTTATACGGAGCTTTTGTTTTGTACATAACTACACGCTTATGCGATCCTGGTAGGAGATCTCAGTTCGACGAGTTAAATTAAACAAGAATTTTTACGGCGCTTTTGTTTTGTACATCTCTACACGCTTATGCGATCCTGGTAGGAGATCTCAGTTCGACGAGTTAAATTAAACAAGAATTTTTACGGCGCTTTTGTTTTGTACATCTCTACACGCTTATGCGATCCTGGTAGGAGATCTCAGTTCGACGAGTTAAATTAAACAAGAATTTTACCTCCATTTAGATTTGAACATCTCTACACGCTTATGCGATCCTGGTAGGAGATCTCAGTTCGACGAGATAAAATAAACAAGAATTTTTACGGCGCTTTTGTTTTGTACATCTCTACACGCTTATGCGATCCTGGTAGGAGATCTCAGTTCGACGAGTTAAATTAAACAAGAATTTTTACGGCGCTTTTGTTTTGTACATCTCTACACGCTTATGCGATCCTGGTAGGAGATCTCAGTTCGACGAGTTAAATTAAACAAGAATTTTTACGGCGCTTTTGTTTTGTACATCTCTACACGCTTATGCGATCCTGGTAGGAGATCTCAGTTCGACGAGTTAAATTAAACAAGAATTTTAACGGCGCTTTTGTTTTGTACATCTCTACACGCTTATGCGATCCTGGTAGGAGATCTCAGTTCGACGAGTTAAATTAAACAAGAATTTTTACGGCGCTTTTGTTTTGTACATCTCTACACGCTTATGCGATCCTGGTAGGAGATCTCAGTTCGACGAGTTAAATTAAACAAGAATTTTTACGGCGCTTTTGTTTTGTATAACTCTAAACGCTTATGCGATCCTAGTAGGAGATCTCAGTTCGACGAGTTAAATTAAACAAGAATTTTTACGGCGCTTTTGTTTTGTACATCTCTACACGCTTATGCGATCCTGGTAGGAGATCTCAGTTCGACGAGTTAAATTAAACAAGAATTTTTACGGCGCTTTTGTTTTGTACATCTCTACACGCTTATGCGATCCTAGTAGAGATCTCAGTTCGACGAGTTAAATTAAACAAGAATTTTTAGCTTATGCGATCCTGGTAGGAGATCTCAGTTCGACGAGTTAAATTAAACAAGAATTTTTACGGCGCTTTTGTTTTGTACATCTTACGCTTATGCGATCCTGGTAGAATTTTTACGGCGCTTTTGTTTTGTACATCTCTACACGCTTATGCGATCCTGGTAGGAGATCTCAGTTCGACGAGTTAAATTAAACAAGAATTTTTACGGCGCTTTTGTTTTGTACATCTCTACACGCTTATGCGATCCTGGTAGGAGATCTCAGTTCGACGAGTTAAATTAAACAAGAATTTTACGGCGCTTTTGTTTTGTACATCTCTACACGCTTATGCGATCCTGGTAGGAGATCTCAGTTCGACGAGTTAAATTAAACAAGAATTTTTACGGCGCTTTTGTTTTGTACATCTCTACACGCTTATGCGATCCTAGTAGGAGATCTCAGTTCGACGAGTTAAATTAAACAAGAATTTTTACGGCGCTTTTGTTTTGTACATCTCTACACGCTTATGCGATCCTGGTAGGAGATCTCAGTTCGACGAGTTAAATTAAACAAGAATTTTTACGGCGCTTTTGTTTTGTACATCTCTACACGCTTATGCGATCCTGGTAGGAGATCTCAGTTCGACGAGTTAAATTAAACAAGAATTTTTACGGCGCTTTTGTTTTGTACATCTCTACACGCTTATGCGATCCTGCTACGAGATCTCAGTTCGACGAGTTAAATTAAACAAGAATTTTTAAGGCGCTTTTGTTTTGTACATCTCTTATGCGATCCTAGTAGGAGATCTCAGTTCGACGAGTTAAATTAAACAAGAATTTTTACGGCGCTTTTGTTTTGTACATCTCTACACGCTTATGCGATCCTGCTAGAATTCATCAGTTCGACGAGTTAAATTAAACAAGAATTTTTACGGCGCTTTTGTTTTGTACATCTCTACACGCTTATGCGATCCTGGTAGGAGATCTCAGTTCGACGAGTTAAATTAAACAAGAATTTTTACGGCGCTTTTGTTTTGTACATCTCTACACGCTTATGCGATCCTGGTAGGAGATCTCAGTTCGACGAGTTAAATTAAACAAGAATTTTTACGGCGCTTTTGTTTTGTACATCTCTACACGCTTATGCGATCCTGGTAGGAGATCTCAGTTCGACGAGTTAAATTAAACAAGAATTTTAGGTGCTTTTGTTTTGTACATCTCTACACGCTTATGCGATCCTGGTAGGAGATCTCAGTTCGACGAGTTAAATTAAACAAGAATTTTTACGGCGCTTTTGTTTTGTACATCTCTACACGCTTATGCGATCCTAGTAGGAGATCTCAGTTCGACGAGTTAAATTAAACAAGAATTTTTACGGCGCTTTTGTTTTGTACATCTCTTATGCGATCCTAGTAGGAGATCTCAGTTCGACGAGTTAAATTAAACAAGAATTTTTACGGCGCTTTTGTTTTGTACATCTCTACACGCTTATGCGATCCTGGTAGGAGATCTCAGTTCGACGAGTTAAATTAAACAAGAATTTTTACGGCGCTTTTGTTTTGTACATCTCTACACGCTTATGCGATCCTGGTAGGAGATCTCAGTTCGACGAGTTAAATTAAACAAGAATTTTTACGGCGCTTTTGTTTTGTACATCTCTACACGCTTATGCGATCCTGGTAGGAGATCTCAGTTCGACGAGTTAAATTAAACAAGAATTTTTACGGCGCTTTTGTTTTGTACATCTCTACACGCTTATGCGATCCTGGTAGGAGATCTCAGTTCGACGAGTTAAATTAAACAAGAATTTTTACGGCGCTTTTGTTTTGTACATCTCTACACGCTTATGCGATCCTGGTAGGAGATCTCAGTTCGACGAGTTAAATTAAACAAGAATTTTACGGCGCTTTTGTTTTGTACATCTCTACACGCTTATGCGATCCTGGTAGGAGATCTCAGTTCGACGAGTTAAATTAAACAAGAATTTTTACGGCGCTTTTGTTTTGTACATCTCTACACGCTTATGCGATCCTGGTAGGAGATCTCAGTTCGACGAGTTAAATTAAACAAGAATTTTTACGGCGCTTTTGTTTTGTACATCTCTACACGCTTATGCGATCCTGGTAGGAGATCTCAGTTCGACGAGTTAAATTAAACAAGAATTTTTACGGCGCTTTTGTTTTGTACATCTCTACACGCTTATGCGATCCTGGTAGGAGATCTCAGTTCGACGAGTTAAATTAAACAAGAATTTTTACGGCGCTTTTGTTTTGTACATCTCTACACGCTTATGCGATCCTGGTAGGAGATCTCAGTTCGACGAGTTAAATTAAACAAGAATTTTTACGGCGCTTTTGTTTTGTACATCTCTACACGCTTATGCGATCCTGGTAGGAGATCTCAGTTCGACGAGTTAAATTAAACAAGAATTTTTACGGCGCTTTTGTTTTGTACATCTCTACACGCTTATGCGATCCTGGTAGGAGATCTCAGTTCGACGAGTTAAATTAAACAAGAATTTTTACGGCGCTTTTGTTTTGTACATCTCTACACGCTTATGCGATCCTAGTAGGAGATCTCAGTTCGACGAGTTAAATTAAACAAGAATTTTTACGGCGCTTTTGTTTTGTACATCTCTACACGCTTATGCGATCCTGGTAGGAGATCTCAGTTCGACGAGTTAAATTAAACAAGAATTTTTACGGCGCTTTTGTTTTGTACATCTCTACACGCTTATGCGATCCTGGTAGGAGATCTCAGTTCGACGAGTTAAATTAAACAAGAATTTTTACGGCGCGTTTGTTTTGTACATCTCTACACGCTTATGCGATCCTGGTAGGAGATCTCAGTTCGACGAGTTAAATTAAACAAGAATTTTTACGGCGCTTTTGTTTTGTACATCTCTACACGCTTATGCGATCCTAGTAGGAGATCTCAGTTCGACGAGTTAAATTAAACAAGAATTTTTACGGCGCTTTTGTTTTGTACATCTCTACACGCTTATGCGATCCTGGTAGGAGATCTCAGTTCGACGAGTTAAATTAAACAAGAATTTTTACGGCGCTTTTGTTTTGTACATCTCTACACGCTTATGCGATCCTAGTAGGAGATCTCAGTTCGACGAGTTAAATTAAACAAGAATTTTTACGGCGCTTTTGTTTTGTACATCTCTACACGCTTATGCGATCCTGGTAGGAGATCTCAGTTCGACGAGTTAAATTAAACAAGAATTTTTACGGCGCTTTTGTTTTGTACATCTCTACACGCTTATGCGATCCTGGTAGGAGATCTCAGTTCGACGAGTTAAATTAAACAAGAATTTTTACGGCGCTTTTGTTTTGTACATCTCTACACGCTTATGCGATCCTGGTAGGAGATCTCAGTTCGACGAGTTAAATTAAACAAGAATTTTTACGGCGCTTTTGTTTTGTACATCTCTACACGCTTATGCGATCCTAGTAGGAGATCTCAGTTCGACGAGTTAAATTAAACAAGAATTTTTACGGCGCTTTTGTTTTGTACATCTCTACACGCTTATGCGATCCTGGTAGGAGATCTCAGTTCGACGAGTTAAATTAAACAAGAATTTTACGGCGCTTTTGTTTTGTACAGCTCCACACGCTTATGCGATCCTAGTAGGAGATCTCAGTTCGACGAGTTAAATTAAACAAGAATTTTTACGGCGCTTTTGTTTTGTACATCTCTACACGCTTATGCGATCCTAGTAGGAGATCTCAGTTCGACGAGTTAAATTAAACAAGAATTTTTACGGCGCTTTTGTTTTGTACATCTCTACACGCTTATGCGATCCTGGTAGGAGATCTCAGTTCGACGAGTTAAATTAAACAAGAATTTTTACGGCGCTTTTGTTTTGTACATCTCTACACGCTTATGCGATCCTGGTAGGAGATCTCAGTTCGACGAGTTAAATTAAACAAGAATTTTTACGGCGCTTTTGTTTTGTACATCTCTACACGCTTATGCGATCCTGGTAGGAGATCTCAGTTCGACGAGTTAAATTAAACAAGAAGAATTTTTACGGCGCTTTTGTTTTGTACATCTCTACACGCTTATGCGATCCTGGTAGGAGATCTCAGTTCGACGAGTTAAATTAAACAAGAATTTTTACGGCGCTTTTGTTTTGTACATCTCTACACGCTTATGCGATCCTGGTAGGAGATCTCAGTTCGACGAGTTAAATTAAACAAGAATTTTTACGGCGCTTTTGTTTTGTACATCTCTACACGCTTATGCGATCCTGGTAGGAGATCTCAGTTCGACGAGTTAAATTAAACAAGAATTTTTACGGCGCTTTTGTTTTGTACATCTCTACACGCTTATGCGATCCTGGTAGGAGATCTCAGTTCGACGAGTTAAATTAAACAAGAATTTTTACGGCGCTTTTGTTTTGTACATCTCTACACGCTTATGCGATCCTGGTAGGAGATCTCAGTTCGACGAGTTAAATTAAACAAGAATTTTTACGGCGCTTTTGTTTTGTACATCTCTACACGCTTATGCGATCCTGGTAGGAGATCTCAGTTCGACGAGTTAAATTAAACAAGAATTTTTACGGCGCTTTTGTTTTGTACATCTCTACACGCTTATGCGATCCTGGTAGGAGATCTCAGTTCGACGAGTTAAATTAAACAAGAATTTTTACGGCGCTTTTGTTTTGTACATCTCTACACGCTTATGCGATCCTGGTAGGAGATCTCAGTTCGACGAGTTAAATTAAACAAGAATTTTTACGGCGCTTTTGTTTTGTACATCTCTACACGCTTATGCGATCCTGGTAGGAGATCTCAGTTCGACGAGTTAAATTAAACAAGAATTTTTACGGCGCTTTTGTTTTGTACATCTCTACACGCTTATGCGATCCTGGTAGGAGATCTCAGTTCGACGAGTTAAATTAAACAAGAATTTTTACGGCGCTTTTGTTTTGTACATCTCTACACGCTTATGCGATCCTGGTAGGAGATCTCAGTTCGACGAGTTAAATTAAACAAGAATTTTTACGGCGCTTTTGTTTTGTACATCTCTACACGCTTATGCGATCCTGGTAGGAGATCTCAGTTCGACGAGTTAAATTAAACAAGAATTTTTACGGCGCTTTTGTTTTGTACATCTCTACACGCTTATGCGATCCTGGTAGGAGATCTCAGTTCGACGAGTTAAATTAAACAAGAATTTTTACGGCGCTTTTGTTTTGTACATCTCTACACGCTTATGCGATCCTGGTAGGAGATCTCAGTTCGACGAGTTAAATTAAACAAGAATTTTTACGGCGCTTTTGTTTTGTACATCTCTACACGCTTATGCGATCCTAGTAGGAGATCTCAGTTCGACGAGTTAAATTAAACAAGAATTTTACGGCGCTTTTGTTTTGTACATCTCTACACGCTTATGCGATCCTGGTAGGAGATCTCAGTTCGACGAGTTAAATTAAACAAGAATTTTTACGGCGCTATTGTTTTGTACATCTCTACACGCTTATGCGATCCTGGTAGGAGATCTCAGTTCGACGAGTTAAATTAAACAAGAATTTTACGGCTCTTTTGTTTTGTACATCTCTGCACGCTTATGCGATCCTGGTAGGAGATCTCAGTTCGACGAGTTAAATTAAACAAGAATTTTACGGCTCTTTTGTTTTGTACACCCTCACACGCTTATGCGATCCTGGTAGGAGATCTCAGTTCGACGAGTTAAATTAAACAAGAATTTTTACGGCGCTTTTGTTTTGTACATCTCTACACGCTTATGCGATCCTGGTAGGAGATCTCAGTTCGACGAGTTAAATTAAACAAGAATTTTTACGGCGCTTTGTTTTGTACATCTCTACACGCTTATGCGATCCTGGTAGGAGATCTCAGTTCGACGAGTTAAATTAAACAAGAATTTTTACGGCGCTTTTGTTTTGTACATCTCTACACGCTTATGCGATCCTGGTAGGAGATCTCAGTTCGACGAGTTAAATTAAACAAGAATTTTTACGGCGCTTTTGTTTTGTACATCTCTACACGCTTATGCGATCCTAGTAGGAGATCTCAGTTCGACGAGTTAAATTAAACAAGAATTTTTACGGCGCTTTTGTTTTGTACATCTCTACACGCTTATGCGATCCTGGTAGGAGATCTCAGTTCGACGAGTTAAATTAAACAAGAATTTTACGGCGCTTTTGTTTTGTACATCTCTACACGCTTATGCGATCCTGGTAGGAGATCTCAGTTCGACGAGTTAAATTAAACAAGAATTTTTACGGCGCTTTTGTTTTGTACATCTCTACACGCTTATGCGATCCTGGTAGGAGATCTCAGTTCGACGAGTTAAATTAAACAAGAATTTTTACGGCGCTTTTGTTTTGTACATCTCTACACGCTTATGCGATCCTAGTAGGAGATCTCAGTTCGACGAGTTAAATTAAACAAGAATTTTTACGGCGCTTTTGTTTTGTACATCTCTACACGCTTATGCGATCCTGGTAGGAGATCTCAGTTCGACGAGTTAAATTAAACAAGAATTTTACGGCGCTTTTGTTTTGTACATCTCTACACGCTTATGCGATCCTGGTAGGAGATCTCAGTTCGACGAGTTAAATTAAACAAGAATTTTTACGGCGCTTTTGTTTTGTACATCTCTACACGCTTATGCGATCCTGGTAGGAGATCTCAGTTCGACGAGTTAAATTAAACAAGAATTTTTACGGCGCTTTTGTTTTGTACATCTCTACACGCTTATGCGATCCTGGTAGGAGATCTCAGTTCGACGAGTTAAATTAAACAAGAATTTTTACGGCGCTTTTGTTTTGTACATCTCTACACGCTTATGCGATCCTGGTAGGAGATCTCAGTTCGACGAGTTAAATTAAAATTCAATTTTACACGCGCTTTAGTTTTGTACATCTCTACACGCTTATGCGATCCTGGTAGGAGATCTCAGTTCGACGAGTTAAATTAAACAAGAATTTTTACGGCGCTTTTGTTTTGTACATCTCTACACGCTTATGCGATCCTGGTAGGAGATCTCAGTTCGACGAGTTAAATTAAACAAGAATTTTTACGGCGCTATTTTTTTGTACATCTCTACACGCTTATGCGATCCTGGTAGGAGATCTCAGTTCGACGAGTTAAATTAAACAAGAATTTTTACGGCGCTTTTGTTTTGTACATCTCTACACGCTTATGCGATCCTGGTAGGAGATCTCAGTTCGACGAGTTAAATTAAACAAGAATTTTTACGGCGCTTTTGTTTTGTACATCTCTACACGCTTATGCGATCCTGGTAGGAGATCTCAGTTCGACGAGTTAAATTAAACAAGAATTTTACGGCGCTTTTGTTTTGTACATCTCTACACGCTTATGCGATCCTGGTAGGAGATCTCAGTTCGACGAGTTAAATTAAACAAGAATTTTTACGGCGCTTTTGTTTTTTGTTTTGTACATCTCTACACGCTTATGCGATCCTGGTAGGAGATCTCAGTTCGACGAGTTAAATTAAACAAGAATTTTTACGGCGCTTTTGTTTTGTACATCTCTACACGCTTATGCGATCCTAGTAGGAGATCTCAGTTCGACGAGTTAAATTAAACAAGAATTTTTACGGCGCTTTTGTTTTGTACATCTCTACACGCTTATGCGATCCTGGTAGGAGATCTCAGTTCGACGAGTTAAATTAAACAAGAATTTTTACGGCGCTTTTGTTTTGTACATCTCTACACGCTTATGCGATCCTGGTAGGAGATCTCAGTTCGACGAGTTAAATTAAACAAGAATTTTTACGGCGCTTTTGTTTTGTACATCTCTACACGCTTATGCGATCCTGGTAGGAGATCTCAGTTCGACGAGTTAAATTAAACAAGAATTTTTACGGCGCTTTTGTTTTGTACATCTCTACACGCTTATGCGATCCTGGTAGGAGATCTCAGTTCGACGAGTTAAATTAAACAAGAATTTTTACGGCGCTTTTGTTTTGTACATCTCTACACGCTTATGCGATCCTGGTAGGAGATCTCAGTTCGACGAGTTAAATTAAACAAGAATTTTTACGGCGCTTTTGTTTTGTACATCTCTACACGCTTATGCGATCCTGGTAGGAGATCTCAGTTCGACGAGTTAAATTAAACAAGAATTTTTACGGCGCTTTTGTTTTGTACATCTCTACACGCTTATGCGATCCTGGTAGGAGATCTCAGTTCGACGAGTTAAATTAAACAAGAATTTTTACGGCGCTTTTGTTTTGTACATCTCTACACGCTTATGCGATCCTGGTAGGAGATCTCAGTTCGACGAGTTAAATTAAACAAGAATTTTTACGGCGCTTTTGTTTTGTACATCTCTACACGCTTATGCGATCCTGGTAGGAGATCTCAGTTCGACGAGTTAAATTAAACAAGAATTTTTACGGCGCTTTTGTTTTGTACATCTCTACACGCTTATGCGATCCTGGTAGGAGATCTCAGTTCGACGAGTTAAATTAAACAAGAATTTTTACGGCGCTTTTGTTTTGTACATCTCTACACGCTTATGCGATCCTGGTAGGAGATCTCAGTTCGACGAGTTAAATTAAACAAGAATTTTTACGGCGCTTTTGTTTTGTACATCTCTACACGCTTATGCGATCCTGGTAGGAGATCTCAGTTCGACGAGTTAAATTAAACAAGAATTTTTACGGCGCTTTTGTTTTGTACATCTCTACACGCTTATGCGATCCTGGTAGGAGATCTCAGTTCGACGAGTTAAATTAAACAAGAATTTTTACGGCGCTTTTGTTTTGTACATCTCTACACGCTTATGCGATCCTGGTAGGAGATCTCAGTTCGACGAGTTAAATTAAACAAGAATTTTTACGGCGCTTTTGTTTTGTACATCTCTACACGCTTATGCGATCCTGGTAGGAGATCTCAGTTCGACGAGTTAAATTAAACAAGAATTTTTACGGCGCTTTTGTTTTGTACATCTCTACACGCTTATGCGATCCTGGTAGGAGATCTCAGTTCGACGAGTTAAATTAAACAAGAATTTTTACGGCGCTTTTGTTTTGTACATCTCTACACGCTTATGCGATCTTGGTAGGAGATCTCAGTTCGACGAGTTAAATTAAACAAGAATTTTTACGGCGCTTTTGTTTTGTACATCTCTACACGCTTATGCGATCTTGGTAGGAGATCTCAGTTCGACGAGTTAAATTAAACAAGAATTTTTACGGCGCTTTTGTTTTGTACATCTCTACACGCTTATGCGATCCTGGTAGGAGATCTCAGTTCGACGAGTTAAATTAAACAAGAATTTTTACGGCGCTTTTGTTTTGTACATCTCTACACGCTTATGCGATCCTGGTAGGAGATCTCAGTTCGACGAGTTAAATTAAACAAGAATTTTTACGGCGCTTTTGTTTTGTACATCTCTACACGCTTATGCGATCCTGGTAGGAGATCTCAGTTCGACGAGTTAAATTAAACAAGAATTTTTACGGCGCTTTTGTTTTGTACATCTCTACACGCTTATGCGATCCTGGTAGGAGATCTCAGTTCGACGAGTTAAATTAAACAAGAATTTTTACGGCGCTTTTGTTTTGTACATCTCTACACGCTTATGCGATCCTGGTAGGAGATCTCAGTTCGACGAGTTAAATTAAACAAGAATTTTTACGGCGCTTTTGTTTTGTACATCTCTACACGCTTATGCGATCCTGGTAGGAGATCTCAGTTCGACGAGTTAAATTAAACAAGAATTTTTACGGCGCTTTTGTTTTGTACATCTCTACACGCTTATGCGATCCTGGTAGGAGATCTCAGTTCGACGAGTTAAATTAAACAAGAATTTTTACGGCGCTTTTGTTTTGTACATCTCTACACGCTTATGCGATCCTGGTAGGAGATCTCAGTTCGACGAGTTAAATTAAACAAGAATTTTTACGGCGCTTTTGTTTTGTACATCTCTACACGCTTATGCGATCCTGGTAGGAGATCTCAGTTCGACGAGTTAAATTAAACAAGAATTTTTTATGAGCTTTTGTTTTGTACATCTCTACACGCTTATGCGATCCTGGTAGGAGATCTCAGTTCGACGAGTTAAATTAAACAAGAATTTTTACGGCGCTTTTGTTTTGTACATCTCTACACGCTTATGCGATCCTGGTAGGAGATCTCAGTTCGACGAGTTAAATTAAACAAGAATTTTTACGGCGCTTTTGTTTTGTATCTCTCTACACGCTTATGCGATCCTGGTAGGAGATCTCAGTTCGACGAGTTAAATTAAACAAGAATTTTTACGGCGCTTTTGTTTTGTACATCTCTACACGCTTATGCGATCCTGGTAGGAGATCTCAGTTCGACGAGTTAAATTAAACAAGAATTTTTACGGCGCTTTTGTTTTGTACATCTCTACACGCTTATGCGATCCTGGTAGGAGATCTCAGTTCGACGAGTTAAATTAAACAAGAATTTTTACGGCGCTTTTGTTTTGTACATCTCTACACGCTTATGCGATCCTGGTAGGAGATCTCAGTTCGACGAGTTAAATTAAACAAGAATTTTTACGGCGCTTTTGTTTTGTACATCTCACCACGCTTATGCGATCCTGGTAGGAGATCTCAGTTCGACGAGTTAAATTAAACAAGAATTTTTACGGCGCTTTTGTTTTGTACATCTCTACACGCTTATGCGATCCTGGTAGGAGATCTCAGTTCGACGAGTTAAATTAAACAAGAATTTTTACGGCGCTTTTGTTTTGTACATCTCTACACGCTTATGCGATCCTGGTAGGAGATCTCAGTTCGACGAGTTAAATTAAACAAGAATTTTTACGGCGCTTTTGTTTTGTACATCTCTACACGCTTATGCGATCCTGGTAGGAGATCTCAGTTCGACGAGTTAAATTAAACAAGAATTTTTACGGCGCTTTTGTTTTGTACATCTCTACACGCTTATGCGATCCTGGTAGGAGATCTCAGTTCGACGAGTTAAATTAAACAAGAATTTTTACGGCGCTTTTGTTTTGTACATCTCTACACGCTTATGCGATCCTGGTAGGAGATCTCAGTTCGACGAGTTAAATTAAACAAGAATTTTTACGGCGCTTTTGTTTTGTACATCTCTACACGCTTATGCGATCCTGGTAGGAGATCTCAGTTCGACGAGTTAAATTAAACAAGAATTTTTACGGCGCTTTTGTTTTGTACATCTCTACACGCTTATGCGATCCTGGTAGGAGATCTCAGTTCGACGAGTTAAATTAAACAAGAATTTTTACGGCGCTTTTGTTTTGTACATCTCTACACGCTTATGCGATCCTGGTAGGAGATCTCAGTTCGACGAGTTAAATTAAACAAGAATTTTTACGGCGCTTTTGTTTTGTACATCTCTACACGCTTATGCGATCCTGGTAGGAGATCTCAGTTCGACGAGTTAAATTAAACAAGAATTTTTACGGCGCTTTTGTTTTGTACATCTCTACACGCTTATGCGATCCTGGTAGGAGATCTCAGTTCGACGAGTTAAATTAAACAAGAATTTTTACGGCGCTTTTGTTTTGTACATCTCTACACGCTTATGCGATCCTGGTAGGAGATCTCAGTTCGACGAGTTAAATTAAACAAGAATTTTTACGGCGCTTTTGTTTTGTACATCTCTACACGCTTATGCGATCCTGGTAGGAGATCTCAGTTCGACGAGTTAAATTAAACAAGAATTTTTACGGCGCTTTTGTTTTGTACATCTCTACACGCTTATGCGATCCTGGTAGGAGATCTCAGTTCGACGAGTTAAATTAAACAAGAATTTTACGGCGCTTTTGTTTTGTACATCTCTACACGCTTATGCGATCCTGGTAGGAGATCTCAGTTCGACGAGTTAAATTAAACAAGAATTTTTACGGCGCTTTTGTTTTGTACATCTCTACACGCTTATGCGATCCTGGTAGGAGATCTCAGTTCGACGAGTTAAATTAAACAAGAATTTTTACGGCGCTTTTGTTTTGTACATCTCTACACGCTTATGCGATCCTGGTAGGAGATCTCAGTTCGACGAGTTAAATTAAACAAGAATTTTTACGGCGCTTTTGTTTTGTACATCTCTACACGCTTATGCGATCCTGGTAGGAGATCTCAGTTCGACGAGTTAAATTAAACAAGAATTTTTACGGCGCTTTTGTTTTGTACATCTCTACACGCTTATGCGATCCTGGTAGGAGATCTCAGTTCGACGAGTTAAATTAAACAAGAATTTTTACGGCGCTTTTGTTTTGTACATCTCTACACGCTTATGCGATCCTGGTAGGAGATCTCAGTTCGACGAGTTAAATTAAACAAGAATTTTTACGGCGCTTTTGTTTTGTACATCTCTACACGCTTATGCGATCCTGGTAGGAGATCTCAGTTCGACGAGTTAAATTAAACAAGAATTTTTACGGCGCTTTTGTTTTGTACATCTCTACACGCTTATGCGATCCTGGTAGGAGATCTCAGTTCGACGAGTTAAATTAAACAAGAATTTTTACGGCGCTTTTGTTTTGTACATCTCTACACGCTTATGCGATCCTGGTAGGAGATCTCAGTTCGACGAGTTAAATTAAACAAGAATTTTTACGGCGCTTTTGTTTTGTACATCTCTACACGCTTATGCGATCCTGGTAGGAGATCTCAGTTCGACGAGTTAAATTAAACAAGAATTTTTACGGCGCTTTTGTTTTGTACATCTCTACACGCTTATGCGATCCTGGTAGGAGATCTCAGTTCGACGAGTTAAATTAAACAAGAATTTTTACGGCGCTTTTGTTTTGTACATCTCTACACGCTTATGCGATCCTGGTAGGAGATCTCAGTTCGACGAGTTAAATTAAACAAGAATTTTTACGGCGCTTTTGTTTTGTACATCTCTACACGCTTATGCGATCCTGGTAGGAGATCTCAGTTCGACGAGTTAAATTAAACAAGAATTTTTACGGCGCTTTTGTTTTGTACATCTCTACACGCTTATGCGATCCTGGTAGGAGATCTCAGTTCGACGAGTTAAATTAAACAAGAATTTTTACGGCGCTTTTGTTTTGTACATCTCTACACGCTTATGCGATCCTGGTAGGAGATCTCAGTTCGACGAGTTAAATTAAACAAGAATTTTTACGGCGCTTTTGTTTTGTACATCTCTACACGCTTATGCGATCCTGGTAGGAGATCTCAGTTCGACGAGTTAAATTAAACAAGAATTTTTACGGCGCTTTTGTTTTGTACATCTCTACACGCTTATGCGATCCTGGTAGGAGATCTCAGTTCGACGAGTTAAATTAAACAAGAATTTTTACGGCGCTTTGTTTTGTACATCTCTACACGCTTATGCGATCCTGGTAGGAGATCTCAGTTCGACGAGTTAAATTAAACAAGAATTTTTACGGCGCTTTTGTTTTGTACATCTCTACACGCTTATGCGATCCTGGTAGGAGATCTCAGTTCGACGAGTTAAATTAAACAAGAATTTTTACGGCGCTTTTGTTTTGTACATCTCTACACGCTTATGCGATCCTGGTAGGAGATCTCAGTTCGACGAGTTAAATTAAACAAGAATTTTTACGGCGCTTTTGTTTTGTACATCTCTACACGCTTATGCGATCCTGGTAGGAGATCTCAGTTCGACGAGTTAAATTAAACAAGAATTTTTACGGCGCTTTTGTTTTGTACATCTCTACACGCTTATGCGATCCTGGTAGGAGATCTCAGTTCGACGAGTTAAATTAAACAAGAATTTTTACGGCGCTTTTGTTTTGTACATCTCTACACGCTTATGCGATCCTGGTAGGAGATCTCAGTTCGACGAGTTAAATTAAACAAGAATTTTTACGGCGCTTTTGTTTTGTACATCTCTACACGCTTATGCGATCCTGGTAGGAGATCTCAGTTCGACGAGTTAAATTAAACAAGAATTTTTACGGCGCTTTTGTTTTGTACATCTCTACACGCTTATGCGATCCTGGTAGGAGATCTCAGTTCGACGAGTTAAATTAAACAAGAATTTTTACGGCGCTTTTGTTTTGTACATCTCTACACGCTTATGCGATCCTGGTAGGAGATCTCAGTTCGACGAGTTAAATTAAACAAGAATTTTACGGCGCTTTTGTTTTGTACATCTCTACACGCTTATGCGATCCTGGTAGGAGATCTCAGTTCGACGAGTTAAATTAAACAAGAATTTTTACGGCGCTTTTGTTTTGTACATCTCTACACGCTTATGCGATCCTGGTAGGAGATCTCAGTTCGACGAGTTAAATTAAACAAGAATTTTTACGGCGCTTTTGTTTTGTACATCTCTACACGCTTATGCGATCCTGGTAGGAGATCTCAGTTCGACGAGTTAAATTAAACAAGAATTTTTACGGCGCTTTTGTTTTGTACATCTCTACACGCTTATGCGATCCTGGTAGGAGATCTCAGTTCGACGAGTTAAATTAAACAAGAATTTTTACGGCGCTTTTGTTTTGTACATCTCTACACGCTTATGCGATCCTGGTAGGAGATCTCAGTTCGACGAGTTAAATTAAACAAGAATTTTTACGGCGCTTTTGTTTTGTACATCTCTACACGCTTATGCGATCCTGGTAGGAGATCTCAGTTCGACGAGTTAAATTAAACAAGAATTTTTACGGCGCTTTTGTTTTGTACATCTCTACACGCTTATGCGATCCTGGTAGGAGATCTCAGTTCGACGAGTTAAATTAAACAAGAATTTTTAAGGAGCTTTATGTTAGTACATCTCTACACGCTTATGCGATCCTGGTAGGAGATCTCAGTTCGACGAGTTAAATTAAACAAGAATTTTTACGGCGCTTTTGTTTTGTACATCTCTACACGCTTATGCGATCCTGGTAGGAGATCTCAGTTCGACGAGTTAAATTAAACAAGAATTTTTACGGCGCTTTTGTTTTGTACATCTCTACACGCTTATGCGATCCTGGTAGGAGATCTCAGTTCGACGAGTTAAATTAAACAAGAATTTTTACGGCGCTTTTGTTTTGTACATCTCTACACGCTTATGCGATCCTGGTAGGAGATCTCAGTTCGACGAGTTAAATTAAACAAGAATTTTACGGCGCTTTTGTTTTGTACATCTCTACACGCTTATGCGATCCTGGTAGGAGATCTCAGTTCGACGAGTTAAATTAAACAAGAATTTTTACGGCGCTTTTGTTTTGTACATCTCTACACGCTTATGCGATCCTGGTAGGAGATCTCAGTTCGACGAGTTAAATTAAACAAGAATTTTTACGGCGCTTTTGTTTTGTACATCTCTACACGCTTATGCGATCCTGGTAGGAGATCTCAGTTCGACGAGTTAAATTAAACAAGAATTTTTACGGCGCTTTTGTTTTGTACATCTCTACACGCTTATGCGATCCTGGTAGGAGATCTCAGTTCGACGAGTTAAATTAAACAAGAATTTTTACGGCGCTTTTGTTTTGTACATCTCTACACGCTTATGCGATCCTGGTAGGAGATCTCAGTTCGACGAGTTAAATTAAACAAGAATTTTTACGGCGCTTTTGTTTTGTACATCTCTACACGCTTATGCGATCCTGGTAGGAGATCTCAGTTCGACGAGTTAAATTAAACAAGAATTTTTACGGCGCTTTTGTTTTGTACATCTCTACACGCTTATGCGATCCTGGTAGGAGATCTCAGTTCGACGAGTTAAATTAAACAAGAATTTTTACGGCGCTTTTGTTTTGTACATCTCTACACGCTTATGCGATCCTGGTAGGAGATCTCAGTTCGACGAGTTAAATTAAACAAGAATTTTTACGGCGCTTTTGTTTTGTACATCTCTACACGCTTATGCGATCCTGGTAGGAGATCTCAGTTCGACGAGTTAAATTAAACAAGAATTTTTACGGCGCTTTTGTTTTGTACATCTCTACACGCTTATGCGATCCTGGTAGGAGATCTCAGTTCGACGAGTTAAATTAAACAAGAATTTTTACGGCGCTTTTGTTTTGTACATCTCTACACGCTTATGCGATCCTGGTAGGAGATCTCAGTTCGACGAGTTAAATTAAACAAGAATTTTTACGGCGCTTTTGTTTTGTACATCTCTACACGCTTATGCGATCCTGGTAGGAGATCTCAGTTCGACGAGTTAAATTAAACAAGAATTTTTACGGCGCTTTTGTTTTGTACATCTCTACACGCTTATGCGATCCTGGTAGGAGATCTCAGTTCGACGAGTTAAATTAAACAAGAATTTTTACGGCGCTTTTGTTTTGTACATCTCTACACGCTTATGCGATCCTGGTAGGAGATCTCAGTTCGACGAGTTAAATTAAACAAGAATTTTTACGGCGCTTTTGTTTTGTACATCTCTACACGCTTATGCGATCCTGGTAGGAGATCTCAGTTCGACGAGTTAAATTAAACAAGAATTTTTACGGCGCTTTTGTTTTGTACATCTCTACACGCTTATGCGATCCTGGTAGGAGATCTCAGTTCGACGAGTTAAATTAAACAAGAATTTTTACGGCGCTTTTGTTTTGTACATCTCTACACGCTTATGCGATCCTGGTAGGAGATCTCAGTTCGACGAGTTAAATTAAACAAGAATTTTTACGGCGCTTTTGTTTTGTACATCTCTACACGCTTATGCGATCCTGGTAGGAGATCTCAGTTCGACGAGTTAAATTAAACAAGAATTTTTACGGCGCTTTTGTTTTGTACATCTCTACACGCTTATGCGATCCTGGTAGGAGATCTCAGTTCGACGAGTTAAATTAAACAAGAATTTTTACGGCGCTTTTGTTTTGTACATCTCTACACGCTTATGCGATCCTGGTAGGAGATCTCAGTTCGACGAGTTAAATTAAACAAGAATTTTTACGGCGCTTTTGTTTTGTACATCTCTACACGCTTATGCGATCCTGGTAGGAGATCTCAGTTCGACGAGTTAAATTAAACAAGAATTTTTACGGCGCTTTTGTTTTGTACATCTCTACACGCTTATGCGATCCTGGTAGGAGATCTCAGTTCGACGAGTTAAATTAAACAAGAATTTTTACGGCGCTTTTGTTTTGTACATCTCTACACGCTTATGCGATCCTGGTAGGAGATCTCAGTTCGACGAGTTAAATTAAACAAGAATTTTTACGGCGCTTTTGTTTTGTACATCTCTACACGCTTATGCGATCCTGGTAGGAGATCTCAGTTCGACGAGTTAAATTAAACAAGAATTTTTACGGCGCTTTTGTTTTGTACATCTCTACACGCTTATGCGATCCTGGTAGGAGATCTCAGTTCGACGAGTTAAATTAAACAAGAATTTTTACGGCGCTTTTGTTTTGTACATCTCTACACGCTTATGCGATCCTGGTAGGAGATCTCAGTTCGACGAGTTAAATTAAACAAGAATTTTTACGGCGCTTTTGTTTTGTACATCTCTACACGCTTATGCGATCCTGGTAGGAGATCTCAGTTCGACGAGTTAAATTAAACAAGAATTTTTACGGCGCTTTTGTTTTGTACATCTCTACACGCTTATGCGATCCTGGTAGGAGATCTCAGTTCGACGAGTTAAATTAAACAAGAATTTTTACGGCGCTTTGTTTTGTATATCTCTACACGCTTATGCGATCCTGGTAGGAGATCTCAGTTCGACGAGTTAAATTAAACAAGAATTTTTACGGCGCTTTTGTTTTGTACATCTCTACACGCTTATGCGATCCTGGTAGGAGATCTCAGTTCGACGAGTTAAATTAAACAAGAATTTTTACGGCGCTTTTGTTTTGTACATCTCTACACGCTTATGCGATCCTGGTAGGAGATCTCAGTTCGACGAGTTAAATTAAACAAGAATTTTTACGGCGCTTTTGTTTTGTACATCTCTACACGCTTATGCGATCCTGGTAGGAGATCTCAGTTCGACGAGTTAAATTAAACAAGAATTTTTACGGCGCTTTTGTTTTGTACATCTCTACACGCTTATGCGATCCTGGTAGGAGATCTCAGTTCGACGAGTTAAATTAAACAAGAATTTTTACGGCGCTTTTGTTTTGTACATCTCTACACGCTTATGCGATCCTGGTAGGAGATCTCAGTTCGACGAGTTAAATTAAACAAGAATTTTTACGGCGCTTTTGTTTTGTACATCTCTACACGCTTATGCGATCCTGGTAGGAGATCTCAGTTCGACGAGTTAAATTAAACAAGAATTTTTACGGCGCTTTTGTTTTGTACATCTCTACACGCTTATGCGATCCTGGTAGGAGATCTCAGTTCGACGAGTTAAATTAAACAAGAATTTTTACGGCGCTTTTGTTTTGTACATCTCTACACGCTTATGCGATCCTGGTAGGAGATCTCAGTTCGACGAGTTAAATTAAACAAGAATTTTTACGGCGCTTTTGTTTTGTACATCTCTACACGCTTATGCGATCCTGGTAGGAGATCTCAGTTCGACGAGTTAAATTAAACAAGAATTTTTACGGCGCTTTTGTTTTGTACATCTCTACACGCTTATGCGATCCTGGTAGGAGATCTCAGTTCGACGAGTTAAATTAAACAAGAATTTTTACGGCGCTTTTGTTTTGTACATCTCTACACGCTTATGCGATCCTGGTAGGAGATCTCAGTTCGACGAGTTAAATTAAACAAGAATTTTTACGGCGCTTTTGTTTTGTACATCTCTACACGCTTATGCGATCCTGGTAGGAGATCTCAGTTCGACGAGTTAAATTAAACAAGAATTTTTACGGCGCTTTTGTTTTGTACATCTCTACACGCTTATGCGATCCTGGTAGGAGATCTCAGTTCGACGAGTTAAATTAAACAAGAATTTTTACGGCGCTTTTGTTTTGTACATCTCTACACGCTTATGCGATCCTGGTAGGAGATCTCAGTTCGACGAGTTAAATTAAACAAGAATTTTTACGGCGCTTTTGTTTTGTACATCTCTACACGCTTATGCGATCCTGGTAGGAGATCTCAGTTCGACGAGTTAAATTAAACAAGAATTTTTACGGCGCTTTTGTTTTGTACATCTCTACACGCTTATGCGATCCTGGTAGGAGATCTCAGTTCGACGAGTTAAATTAAACAAGAATTTTTACGGCGCTTTGTTTTGTACATCTCTACACGCTTATGCGATCCTGGTAGGAGATCTCAGTTCGACGAGTTAAATTAAACAAGAATTTTTACGGCGCTTTTGTTTTGTACATCTCTACACGCTTATGCGATCCTGGTAGGAGATCTCAGTTCGACGAGTTAAATTAAACAAGAATTTTTACGGCGCTTTTGTTTTGTACATCTCTACACGCTTATGCGATCCTGGTAGGAGATCTCAGTTCGACGAGTTAAATTAAACAAGAATTTTTACGGCGCTTTTGTTTTGTACATCTCTACACGCTTATGCGATCCTGGTAGGAGATCTCAGTTCGACGAGTTAAATTAAACAAGAATTTTTACGGCGCTTTGTTTTGTACATCTCTACACGCTTATGCGATCCTGGTAGGAGATCTCAGTTCGACGAGTTAAATTAAACAAGAATTTTTACGGCGCTTTTGTTTTGTACATCTCTACACGCTTATGCGATCCTGGTAGGAGATCTCAGTTCGACGAGTTAAATTAAACAAGAATTTTTACGGCGCTTTTGTTTTGTACATCTCTACACGCTTATGCGATCCTGGTAGGAGATCTCAGTTCGACGAGTTAAATTAAACAAGAATTTTTACGGCGCTTTTGTTTTGTACATCTCTACACGCTTATGCGATCCTGGTAGGAGATCTCAGTTCGACGAGTTAAATTAAACAAGAATTTTTACGGCGCTTTTGTTTTGTACATCTCTACACGCTTATGCGATCCTGGTAGGAGATCTCAGTTCGACGAGTTAAATTAAACAAGAATTTTTACGGCGCTTTTGTTTTGTACATCTCTACACGCTTATGCGATCCTGGTAGGAGATCTCAGTTCGACGAGTTAAATTAAACAAGAATTTTTACGGCGCTTTTGTTTTGTACATCCCTCACACGCTTATGCGATCCTGGTAGGAGATCTCAGTTCGACGAGTTAAATTAAACAAGAATTTTTACGGCGCTTTTGTTTTGTACATCTCTACACGCTTATGCGATCCTGGTAGGAGATCTCAGTTCGACGAGTTAAATTAAACAAGAATTTTTACGGCGCTTTTGTTTTGTACATCTCTACACGCTTATGCGATCCTGGTAGGAGATCTCAGTTCGACGAGTTAAATTAAACAAGAATTTTTACGGCGCTTTTGTTTTGTACATCTCTACACGCTTATGCGATCCTGGTAGGAGATCTCAGTTCGACGAGTTAAATTAAACAAGAATTTTTACGGCGCTTTTGTTTTGTACATCTCTACACGCTTATGCGATCCTGGTAGGAGATCTCAGTTCGACGAGTTAAATTAAACAAGAATTTTTACGGCGCTTTTGTTTTGTACATCTCTACACGCTTATGCGATCCTGGTAGGAGATCTCAGTTCGACGAGTTAAATTAAACAAGAATTTTTACGGCGCTTTTGTTTTGTACATCTCTACACGCTTATGCGATCCTGGTAGGAGATCTCAGTTCGACGAGTTAAATTAAACAAGAATTTTTACGGCGCT